>JARQOC010000005.1:356253131-356465631 GCA_033576535.1 Allobates femoralis | reverse complement strand
TATATATGTATAGGATTATTATCATATAGATCAATAAGCTATTTAATACCAATATATACAATATATTTTATAAATAATATCCTAAAAATATATCCAAAAAATATATTATATATATTATTAACTTAAATAAATTATGTATATTATATATTACAATTTATTATAATGTATATATATATATATATATATATATTACATATCTATATATATTATATATATATAATTATATATATATATATATATATAGATATACATATATAGATTAAGATAAAATATATATATATATATATATATATATATATATATATATATATTGTATATTAATCTATATATGTATATGTATATATATATATATCTATTTATATATATCTAATATATATAGATATGTGATATATATATATCTATACATTATAATAAATTGTAATATATAATATACATAATTTTTTAAAGTTAATAATATATATAATATATTTTTTGGATATATTTTTAGGATATTATTTATAAAATATATTGTATATATTGATATTAAATAGATTATTGATCTATATGATACACAATTATATAAATCTTTTTCAGCCTTATATTAAATTTTGGTCTGAAATTATGTCACTGCCTCAATATTTATTGTATATAAGCTTTGTAAAAAACATTAGTCATCTATATGTAAATAATGTTCCTTACTTCATTAACTTCTTTGGTGACTTATTTTGATTATAATTTTATTCTTGCCTTTGAGACCTTTCACAATACCTTTTTATCAGGAATTTGTGGGAAAAATAATCGCTTCTGCACGTTCCGCATAATGGCTCACGTGTGGCATAAATGCGCCATTCCAATGTATTTTTCCTTTTAATTTGCAGTAATTTGTGGAACTTGCGGAACTTGCGGCGCGGTGGCGGTTTGTGCCATGCAAAGTATAGGTGCAGTTGCGCCAAATGCAGTTTTGAACTTATGGTAGGTGTGGCCGCAAAAAAAAAACCCGATCAGCTGAGTTTTTTTTCACAGCCGCACCTGCTGCAAGTGCAAAATTCCAATTGCTGCACCTGCTGCAAGTAAGTCTATACTTTGCATGGCAAAAAACGCAAGCGCACCATAAGTGTAACGGTAATGGCGGCTAACGCGGCAGATGTGGTTCTTTTACTGCATCTCCTGCAAATTACGAAAAATGCTGATGTTATTTTTTTGGATATATTTTTATGATATAATTTATATATAAAAATATATTGGATATAATAACAATTATCAATATAAATATTACTACTTTGACTATATTGCTATGCAGAATGTATATTGATTGCTTCCTTAAATAATATACTGTAGCTATTATTGCATACATTTTGCTGTAGTGTGCTCAATATGAGCTCTGACAAACCAAAAAGCTCTGTTAGAGCTAAGAATGCTGCACGCCAGCGCAAGAAGCGTGAGCAGGAAGATCCGGAAAAAAGATGTCTCCGTTTGGTTAAGCTCAAGGAGGATATGAATAAAAGAATTGCAAAGGAGTCTGCTGAAAAAAGAAGCAGTCGGTTGGCCAAAAAAGCTGAGGTGGAACGAAAAAGACGCAAAAAACAACAGGTGAAGGTGCAAGGAGAAGCATCTACCTCTGATATGGCGTCTATATCTGTGTCTCCAACACCTTTGGAAACTCAACTGCCTACAACATCTGGCCGCAAAAAAAAAAAGGTGAAGGTGCAAGGAAAACCATCTACCTCTGATATGGCGTCTATATCTGTGTCTCCAACACTTTTGGAAACTCAACTGCCTACAACATCTGGCACGGGTAAAGTGAAGTGCAAAGGTTCTTCTAAAACAAGAACAGACAAGACTGCTTCTGCCATCACAAGACACAAATTGGCTAAAGTCAAGCGTTTACAAATTATGTCACCTACCTCAAAACAACGCCGTTTGGCCCATTTGGCTGCCTCACAGCGTCAATTACGCCAAAAAAAAAACCTCAGGAATAAGTCTTCAGTCACTACTTCTTTTCTTAAATGTGTTGAAACTTCTACACAGCTACGCCTTATTTTTGTAGGCATCTACAAAAAACGTCATCGGTTGCTCACTTCACCAACGTCATTAATCCCTATTGGCTTTACTGATGATGATAGCAGTATTTTAGAACATACCTGTGGGCCCATGAATGTGTTATGTGAACATTGTGAAGCACAACATTTTGAGGCTGAAAGGCCATCTGATGGACAGTTCTCCCTTTGTTGTCACAAGGGTAAAGTTAAGGTACCATTACCTCAGTACCCTGAGCTCTTCACTACTTTACTAAAAGGAGACAGCCCATATAGTAAAAATCTCATGGAGAATATCAGGAGCATTAATAGTTCCTTTGCATTTGCTTCGATGGGTGCAAGTGTTTCGCAACCACCTGGACACGGTCCTTATTGTTTCCGGATTCACGGCCAAATTTACCATAGAACTGGAACTCTCCACCCCGCTGAAGGTCAAGTTCCAGCATATGCACAGCTCTATATTTTGGATAGTGCTACTGCTACTGAACAACGCCTACAGTCTCCAGAAAATCTCAAGTGTAATCCAGCCTTGATGAGAATTATTGCTGAGCAATTGGAAGGTATTAATCCCTTTGTTTCAGCCTACAAAATGTTACGGCAAGTGGAGGAAGAGGAAGAACAGAAAGCATTTGAACATGGCACAAAAATGCCTAATATCATCATGGCAATTAAACAAGACAGAGAGCAAGACCCAAGACGGTATAACAACCCTACTGTCCATGAAGTTGCAGTCATCTTTGAAAATGCTGATGGAGAGCCACCATTTAATAGAGACATTTTAATACATCTAAAACCAGACACAAATAATCCGTTGGCCCCCAAAACACAGCAAATAAGTATTTTACACAGTAATTTGGATGCATTACTGTATCCATTGTTTTTCCCTCATGGAGAGCAAGGGTGGCATGAATCACTCATACACCAAGGCCAAAATCCTCGCAGGGTAACACAGCTGCAGTATTACTGTTATTTGCTGTCAGTACGGGCAGAATTCAATCCTGTCCTTAATGGAGGAAAACTGACACAGCAGTACTTGGTGGATGCCTATGTTAAGATCGAGGCCAATCGTTTAAATTTTATACGACAACACCAGAAAGATTTGAAGGTGGAAGATTATTGTCTCCTTCAAGAACATTTGCTGAGAAAATCCGTAGAAAAAGGAATCCCCATTGGCAAAACCGTAATTTTACCATCTTCCTTTGAGGGAAGTCCCCGAAACATGCAGCAGAGGTATCAAGATGCCATGGCGATTGTAACTAAATTTGGAAGACCAGATCTTTTTATAACGATGACCTGCAATCCAAAATGGAGTGAAATTGTAACCAATTTACAGCCATGGCAGCGTGCTGAACATCGCCCGATTTAGTGGCACGTGTATTCAGGATTAAACTTGAAGCCCTTTTGAAAGATATTAATTCTGGATTATTTGGCAAGGTTTGTGCTATGGTTCATGTGATAGAATTTCAAAAGCGAGGCCTACCACATGCTCACATTCTAATTATTCTGGATGCCAACTCAAAACTAAGAACTGAGGTGGAAGTGGACAATACTGTTTGGGCTGAAATTCCTGATCCATCACATTACCCTCTGCTCCATCAAATTGTCATGCAACACATGATCCATGGCCCCTGTGGACAACACAATCCCAATTCTCCATGTATGGAGAATGGAAAGTGTAAAAAAAATTTTCCAAAACAGTTTCAAACAAAAACTGTTATACCTGAGGATGCATATCCAAGTTATCAAAGAAACGAAGGACCTTCTTTTCCACACCATTCCAAGATGATTGATAATTCTTGGGTGGTTCCATATAACCCTTTCCTTCTATTAAAATATAAGTGCCATATCAATGTGGAAGTATGTGCTTCCATTCAGAGCGTAAAATACCTCTTCAAATATGTGTACAAAGGTCATGACAAAGCCAATGTGGAAATTTGTGAAACCAACATCAGACACGATGAAACTCATAAATTCATGGATTCCAGATATGTCAGTGCACCAGAGGCAGCTTGGCGAATCTTTGCTTTTCAAATGCATAGACAATCTCACAGCATTAGTCGTCTTGCAGTACATCTGCCTCATTCACAATCACTTTTTTTTCACGAGGGTGATTCTGCGGACAACATCAGTTATTCAATGGACAGACAATCAACACTCATGGCCTACTTTACCCTCAATGAGAATGATCCCAAAGCTCGGGAGTACTTATATCGTCAAATTCCTGAGCATTATGTTTGGAAAGAAGGTGCATGGGAAGTTAGAAGGAGAAGAGGTGCTTCAGTCATTGGTAGGCTCTACACTGTTAGTATTCAAGAACAAGAACGTTATTTTTTAAGGCTGTTGTTACTCCATGTTAAAGGAGCTACAAGTTTTGATAACCTTAAGACTGTTAAGGAAGTCACATACCCAACGTTTAAAGAGGCGGCATTAGCCCTTGGATTGCTCTTCGATGACAGTGTTTGGAGAAAAACTTTATTGGATGCCTGTGTTCTCAATATGCCTGCACAGCTCCGTGAAATGTTTGCGTATATATGTGTCTTTGGTCCTCCTAATCATCCTCTGGAGTTGTGGCAAGAATTTAAACAACACTTCATTCAAGATTACTGCCATGCCTACCACCCTGACACTGATGATTGTGAACATTGTGAAGGATACGCCATGACTGATGTTGAACATGTTTTAAAATTTCATGCTAAACATTTCATTGATTTTAATCTGCCACGCCCAAAAAGAAAACCACACATTCGTCCTCAATACAACAAAGAAGAAGAGTTAGTAAGAGCACATGAAATGAAAGCCACCTTAAATGATCAACAACGTTTGGCCTATACTGCAATCCATAAAGCTTTAGAGGATACAAGTGATAAGCCAAAGTGCTTTTTCCTTGACGGTCCCGGTGGAAGTGGGAAAACATATCTGTATCATCTATTGATTCATGAACTGAGAGGAGAAGGAGAAGTTGTCTCACCTGCAGCCAGTACAGGGATTGCTGCTAATCTATTGCAAGGAGGAAGAACTATCCATTCACTGTATGGCATACCAATACCAATTAATGAGACATCCGTTTCAAGAATCAAAAATGATACTGATGCGGCCCAACATTTGAAGACTACCAAACTCTTCATCATCGATGAGTCTACTATGTTGTCAAAATACGCTTTGCATGTAATTGATCAATTATTACGGGATGTCATGACAACTGATGTCTTCAACAAAAATAAATTACCCTTTGGAGGGAAAGTCATTGTTCTGGGAGGAGACTTTCGGCAGTGTCTTCCTATCATCTCCCACGGAACAAGGACAGACATTGTAGAGAGCTGCATTAAATATTCACGACAATGGCAGCTTTTCAATCAATTGCCGCTCATTAACAACATGCGCTCCATTGATTCTGAATATAGCAATTGGTTAATTCAATTGGGAAATGGAGAATTGTCCAATGATTACAACCTTGGTGATGATGTCATTGAGATCCCGCAAGACATGATCTGCACTGGCTCTTTAATCTTGGACATATTTGGTGAAAACATTGTCATTGATGTGAATAATGATGAAAGTATTCAGAATGCTGCATCACATGCCATTCTTTGTCCCAAAAATGACGCTGTGGATTTGATCAATTCTAAAGTGATGGATTGTATTCCTGGAGAATACATGGAATATATGAGCCATGATTCCATTGATCCAGATGAGACGGAAAATCCTGAACAATATCCTGTGGAATTTCTAAATTCTCTAACACCAACAGGAATGCCTTCTCATCTCCTGAAATTAAAAGTTGGTACAATTATAATGCTTTTGCGTAATTTTAACAGCAGAAAAGGACTTTGCAACGGGACTCGGATGATTATTATTGCTTTGTTTGACAACTTGATACAAGCAAAAGTAATTTCTGGCTCGGATGAAGGAAATGTAGTCTTCATTCCAAGAATTGATCTCTGTCCATCAGAGACTGGATTGCCTTTCAAACTAAGACGTCGGCAATTTCCCGTGAAGCCTGCCTTTGCCATGACCATAAATAAATCTCAAGGACAAACTTTGGAGAAAGTGGGGATTTATTTGCCAGAACCTGTTTTTGGCCATGGACAATTATATGTGGCTTTCTCACGTGTGAAGAGACGATGCAATGTGAAGGTGAAAGTGGTGGATTCATGCATTCAAGGGAAATTGGTGCCTAACTGTGAGAAAGTCTTCACCAAAAATATTGTCTATCGGAATATTTTGGGATGAACTTTTGCATATTTTATATTTTTACCTTTTCTATTTAAAAAAAAAAAAAAAAAAAAAAAAAAATTAGTTTAGTCTTTTCAATTTCAGTTTTTTATGTGCATAGTTTATACAATGTTTGTGGAAAAACACATTTTAGATTTCATTGGAGATGTGTATCATTCTGATTTTATCACAGGGTGATAGAAACCACTATTTAAAGCTCCAGTACACTACGTGCTGAGAGATTTGATTCTTATTCTTTAAAGGGAGAGGTTTTTGTGAACAGCTAAGAGACGGTGGGACGGCTGTTCACACACATCTCATTACCAAGGTGTGTTCCACATGTTTAGATAGATAGGGACAAACATAAATTATTAATTAGATTCTACCACGACATTTTTCTTAGATTTTTTCACTTTGTTGAGGAATATACTAAATGATAATAATTGTACATGAAGGACTTATCAAGAACATACTTGCTGTAATTTTCATAATTGCATATATGTAATTTGTACTTAATTTGCAGTTTGTGCAGACAACATAGTTGTGGCAGTGTCATCCACATCAACTGCAGTCACCTGTGGTTAGTTAGTGGATGCATCTTATGCACCTGCTGAAGCTATGTTAACTCCATTTACTGTAGGTTAATTACAAGTTTTTTTGTTATTGCACGGATATTGCTGCAAGTCTGTAGTTGGTAACTCCTTCTGTATCAATTTACAAAATTTTATTATTTACATCACAATCCTCAAAAAATCTAAGAAAAATCCAGCAATTAAAAATATCTAAATTATATGAATTCGGATTTAGTTAGAGTAGGTCCCACCAGGCGTAAGGGCATCTTGACGCGATTGGTGGGCTGACACAAAGTGGCTGGATACATATATTAGTACTGTTAATTCATCAATTCAAAAAATTGACATATTAAGAAGTATTGCTACTTTGTGTTCTAAGACCCTTACAACATAATAGTTCAATTTTCCTTAAATGATATCAACCATACTAATATATGTAGTTGGTGTAAAGATGTCATTGGAATAATTGGATTATTATTTGAAAATCTAAAAAAAACATTAAAAATATTCTAGACACCCGATGCATTTGCATCGGGCTCACAGCTAGTAATAAATATTTATATAGCGCCAACATATTCCGCAGCGCTTTACAATACAGTGGTTAGAGTACAGAAAATATAATACAGTAAGTAATTACAGTAGAGAACAAATACAGTACAATAATTGGATACAAAACAATAGGCATAGAATCAATGTAAAAAAGAAAATACAATAAATAAAGCAAGAAATGAAGGTGACCCTGCTCAAGAGAGCTTACAATCTACAATGAGATAGGGGTTGCACAAGGTACAGGGGGTTATTGCACTAATGGGTCCAGGCATCTTGAGGAAATGAGGGATAGAAATAAGCTTTCATAAATGGTCATCAGACAATCGGCATAGACCTTTTTGGTTTGGTGGAGTTTGTAGAAGAGTAATGTCAAGAGAGATAGCCCATTCACTATCTACAGTGCAAAGGACTTCTATTAGGGAGTATGATAGGCCGCTTAAAAAAAGATGTGTTTTTAGGGATCGTCTGAAGCCATGCAAGTTGTGGATAGTCCTGATTTCTTGGGGTAGAGCATTCCAGAGGATTGGTGCAGATGTTAGACAAAGGTCATTTGAGGAATGTAGAGACCGGGTGGGGTGATAGACAGAGATGAGGGAGGAGATGTAGGAGGGTGCTGCACTGTGAAGAGCTTGTGCAATGACTGGCACAGAGCAAAGGTATCTGAGTAATGATTGGCCAGATGGGTGATCCTGACTGCTGCATTAAGGATGGACTGGAGAGGAGAAAGTCTAGTGAGGGGGAGGCCACCTAATAGAGAATTGCAGTAGTCAAGGCGGGAATGGATTAGGGCCACGGTGAGAGTTTTTGTTGTTTCCATGGTGACAAAGGGGCAGACTCTAGAGATATTCTTCAGGTGTAAGTGACAGGAGCAGATTAGAGACTGTGTGTGGCAGGAGAAGGAGAGATCGGTGTGAAACATAACACACAGACAGCGAGAGTGCTGCCTAGGCGTTATCGTGGTGCCGCAAACAGAGAGAGATGTCAGATTTAGGGAGGTTAATGGAGGGTGGGAGCAGAAGGAGTTCAGTTTTGGAAAGTTTTAGTTTCAAATAGAAAGCGGACATGATGTTGGAAACTGCAGCTAGAAAGTCATTTTTGTTCTTTAATACCGCAGGGGTAAGGTCAGGGGCTGAAGTGTATAATTGTGTGTCATCAGCATAAAGATGGTACTGGAAGCCAAATCTGCTGATGGTGTGTCCAATCGGGGCAGTGTAGAGAGAGAAGAGGACCGAGGACTGAGCCCTGAGGGCCCCCAATAGTGAGAGAAAGAGGGGAGGAAGTGGAGCCAGCAAATGATACACTGAAAGAGCGGTCAGAAAGATAGGAGGAGAGCCAGGAGAGAGCAGTGTCCTTTATGCCAATGGAATGCAGCATGGAGAGTAGGAGATGGTGGTCAACGGTGTCAAAAGCTGCAGAGAGGTCGAGGAGAATAAGCAGAGAGTGGTCACCATTACGTTTTGATGTCAGAAGGTCATTGGTCACTTTGATGAGGGCAGTTTCTGTAGAGTGAAGGGCGCGGAAACCAGACTGTAATGGATCTAGAAGAGAGTGAGCGGAGAGGTAATGGGTGAGGTGGGAGTAGACCAAGCACTCCAGGAGTTTAGAGATGAAGGGTAGATTGGAGACTGGTCTGTAGTTATTTGTGCAGGATGGGTCGAGAGAGATTTTCTTTAATAATGGAGTAATGATCGAGTGTTTGAAGGAGGAGGGGAAGATGCCAGAAGAGAGGGAGAGATTGAAGATTTTGGTTTGATGAGTGGTGACGACTGGAGAGAGGGACTGGAGTAGGTGTGAGGGATTGGGGTCAGTAGTGGAAGAGAGGACCCTGGAGACTTCTACTTCTATGACTGAGTCAAATGTGGAGAGTGAACAAGAGGAGATGTGGGGAAGAATGGGAGCGGAAGCGCTTGGTGGCTGGGAGCTGATTTCCTGGAGGATGTTGTCTATTTTATCCATAAAGTAAGAAGCCAGGTCATCAGCACAGAGATCAGTGATGGGGGCCTGCACTTTAGGACTGAGGAGAGAGTGAAAGGTGTCAAAGAGTTTTTTTGGATTGTTGGATAGTGAGGAGACGAGGGTGGTGAAGTAGGTCTGTTTGGCAATGTGAAGGGCAGAGTTGTAAGTTTTGAGCATGAATTTATAATGGATAAAGTCTCCTGGTGTCATGAATGTATGAATATTGCTCATGATTTTAAGATGATTGAAGAGTCAGTCAATACTAGCTCCCTCATCGCTCCGCCCTTTTGGTTTGTGAGTAAGTTACATAGATCCTCGCTTGCTCTCCACACTGACCCCCAGTCAGAACTATTTACGACGGGTCGTAAATACCAAAGCAAAGAGGAGTTAAGTTGTAGCTTTCCCACTCCAAGGTTCTTTGTCTGAGAGATAGTTTTGTGAATGTCAGATTTAAGAAGACCTGTTCATGCCACATACACATAATTCATATTTTCAGATTATTCAACGGTTTGCGCATTTAATTATATGTTTTGAATAACTATGTAACGTTCAGGAACCTGGCAAAGGAGTCCTGCCGCTCTGAACATCATAGGTAGGTCATATTTGGTATCAATATTCTCAGAATTACATGAAGGTGAATATGAGTTATCTATGATGTTTGGGAGCCCACCCCATCCCCAGATATGAAGAATGGGGGATTTATTAAGCATGGTGAAAGGGGAGGTCTCAGTGGACAAGTCCACAGGGAGTGGTCACTCTATGAGGTCACAGGTTCCCCTGCATTAATAAAACTAGAGAAGCCATTTTTGGGTTGATTCTGATCCAGGGGCCTCTTACCACAGCAGATTCTGGTCAGACGACCATTACACTAAGTGCTGTCTGCAGCTTTGCCCAGGTTATAACTGGAGGCATTATGAATGCAAGACACCAGCCCCAAACACTAGCAACCTCCTTTCACACAGAGGGAGTGACCACTGGTTGTCCTGCACACACAATGGGCTCCATTCTGTCATTGTGGTTTTTTCTTGCACTCTTTTGTTGCTGTGTGTAGCTGGGCCGTATGGGTGCATTTGTTCCGGCGCAGGTAGCGGTGTTGAATGCCACAACAGCCCCCCTACTGAAATGGGGGCTTATGTAAGAGGTTGGGCATACACTGTGCAGGCCTGTGTGAACTGCGCCCTATATGGAGCCCATTGTGTGTGCAGGACAACCAGTGGTCGCTCCCTCTGTGTGAAAGGAGGTTGCTAGTGATTGGGGCTGGTGTCTTGCATTCATAATGCCTTCAGTTATAACCTGGGCAAAGCTGCAGACAGCACTGAGTGTAATGGTCGTCTGACCAGAATCTGCTGTGGTAAGAGAATTTATTTTCTATTTTGTCCTTTGCTCACTTGAGATAAGAATTTAGTGGATAGGACTTGTGATCCGTGGGGAGCCGTGTAGGGGCTCACAAGCTTACGTGTTTTGGACCAAAAGACAAACCAATACCCCACAATTTGTTATAGTTTGATCCAGGGGCCTGACATAGCAAGACCGTACCAGCTGTGTGACGGAATCTTACCTTTCTGGGGAGAGGCCCCCTCCACGGAACTAGGTTTACATATGTGTGACTAGGTCTGAACATTTCTTATTTTATTCCTTTTATTTTTATAACTGTTTTATGCATACATGTAAATTGTCTCTTATGTAATATTCTGTAAATCTTTTATGTAAACACTGCCTATCTTTTGGGAGTAAAATATAATTTTACTAGTCTCGATCTCCTTGTCCTATGAACGAGCTCTCACGACCTCACTGTTCATTTTACGCTATCATACAGGTTACCGATCCACCTGCAAGAGATCGGTGGTGGCAGAATAATTTTGGTATTTATGTAATATTGTGGGCCTGAGGGTGACTGGATCGAGGTATATATAAGTTCCTAGCAGGAACTGGTGATATATATACATCCTGTCACATCACGTGCCGCAGTAGGCAACATAAATTAGGGCAGCTGGGCTCCTTTCTTATCCTCTGGCAATACCGGATTTGGCCAGCAGGCTAAGGGGCGCCAGAGAGCTGCAGGTCCTGACTAGGTCATCGTGACACCTGGTGAGCGAGTTTTCCTCCATAGACGTTCAGCACTCCTAGAGTATCGCTGGAGGAATCGAGTTTGTGATGTGAGCCAAGGCTGTTTTGTTCTATGTTTGGAGGTTCTGAGGGTGAGGGACGCTACTTGGTCCAGGGAGCTTCTGAGAGTGTCATTGTAGTGGTTTTCTGCCTGATCTGGACAGGAGATTGAAGAGATTGGGGACAGTGATGAGATGAGGGAATCTGTGAGTGGATGAGGGTTAATGACCTGTAGATTTCTGGATGTGTGATAGGTAGGATTGGGCTGTGGTGGTCGAGGGTTAGTGAGTGAGAAGGTGAGAATGTTGTGGTCGGAGAGAAGATGTGAGTTATCTAAGGAGGAGGTAGAGCAGAGCCGGGTAAAGACCAGGTCAAGGGTGTTACCGTCTTTGTGCATCTCAGAGCTTGAGAGCTATAAGAGGCCAAGAGAGGTGGTTAGAGATAGGAGCTGGGATGCGGATGGGGAGATGGGACTGTTTTTGGGAATGTTAGTCTCCCAGAATAACGGTTGGTAATTCTGAGCACATGGAATGCGGCAGCCCTTTAATGCTATGCTCCTTTAAGCTCGGTGCTCTGCCCAAGGAGAGCTGCTTGCAGTGTTGGAGTATGGGTGCTTTTATGAGTCGCCCACCGAGGCCATGGGGTACTCGGAGCTGGGCCCTCTGGCTATCGTCATCTGGGGCTGCAGGATGTCACGGTGTCGTGACCCGGCTCTGTGGTCCTGGGAAAGTCAATAATAGCAAAGGAAGAAATAAAACAATTTGTAGAAATAAATCATGACACCACCCGTTGTTTGTGGCTAGAGGTAGCCACCGCTGCAGTCGGGACCTCTGGGGATGATGGGGGTTGCAGCAGAGATCTTGCGCCCTCCGCGGGTAGGGCTGATCCCCAGGGCTACCACATAGAAAGTGTAAGTATGGTGTAAGGTTCTCCGTATCCTCAGGCAACCCCCTACTGCCAGCTCGCAGACTTAATTCCACCTCTCAAGCACACAAAGTCTCACACAGATCTGAGCTTTTACTGTGTTTACTTCTTCACTCGTTACACGTCACAGCACAGTTCAGTACAACAGCGGCTCCGCTGCGGTATCAGCAGATGGTACGGCTTGTCTGCGACACCCCCTTTCATGTTTCTTTTGGGCCTCTTTCAGTCTATTCTGCACACTAGCTACCCTTTCGGGTCTCCTAGCCCTAGTTTGACGGCCTTCCTTTTGCTGTGACGGAGGTTGGGTCTCAGGACATAAAGACTCCGCACCCCGCCGGAGTTCGTGGTTGGGGCACGCAGCTTCCCTGCCACTTCAGCAGAGCCGGCACTCTGGTTCTGGCCTGGTCCCTCGGTGTTCTTGCTGACTCAGACACACCTTGGACCCCTCTGTCTTCCCTCGGTTCTCAGCCTGGGACCAGGGCTAGCCCTACAATGGCACCGGCCGCCGGGTCCAGGTTCTTTCTGTCTGGTGTCTCTCTGACTACTGGGCTGTTGGGTGTCTCTGTTGTTCTTCACTACTGTAGACTACTGGGACTGACTACTTCACTTCCTGACTCTTGATGTTGTGTGTTCCCTTTTTGTTGTGTCGTGTCCACCCCTTACCGGATTCTGTCCTAACTCTCCACCCTCCACCTGGCTCCTTCCGCTATCCCGTTGCTAGACATGAAGTAACTTAGACTTGGGATCGCGGGATGCGTTGGCTGTGTGTGTGAGGTGACCAACTTACCAATCCCAGCTGCTACGCCATCTCGTGGTGACCAGTCTGCAGGGTCGCCACACTCCCCCTGAGCAAAGATTAGCATGTCCTCGTGCTAGGACTTGGTACGGTGTTATGCAAGCTCACTCCATTTTTTTATGCATTCAACAATAATAACAGTAACAATTTACAAGCATTCTCTTTCTTCCCGGGACAGGAGGCGCATGACTTAAATGTTACTTAACAAAAACACTCCTTTTTATATCTATGTCGCAAGGGGTATCAAAAGTAGAAAAAGTGCAAAAACAGTTCACAGTTCACGATTATCCAGATCTTCGGCAACCCACCACAAGCAAAACCCGTTTACTAGCCCTGGGCGTGGCGACAGGGACTCAACTGACCGATTCTTCCGCCACGCCAGTGGGTTTTTGAGCGATGCTCAAATGTTCATTTAGCTCAAACAGTTCACATACACATTTCAATACACATTATAAAAGCGTACTCTAAAACCAATAGGGAGCACACAGCAATGCACTAACTATGTACAAGGCAAGTCCGGGTCAAACGCAGTCCATGACCAGAAAGTTATTTTTCAATAACGGGGAACAGACTATAGGGAAAGCTGGGGGAAACAAGGGAAAAACAATGTCCAACTTATAGTTTACAGTGCCTGTCTGGCCAGAGCTTTAGTGCTGCTGCCATGGTAGTGCAGCTTGTCCCGATCGGGTCACAAATGGGGCTGGCGGCGTATCCTCCAGCATCGGAGTCTGCGTTCCACAGTCCCTTGTAATCGGTGGCTCCTAGACAGGGGCTGCTACTGGCAACTCTGGGACGGGCGCCTACGCTGGTTCTTCTCCTGGCCGCACCCGATTTACATAGAGGGCGTAAGGACCCCGTTCTCCATCTTGGCACACAAAGGTAACCCTATCTCAAGGTTTCAAGTCCCTGCCCAGGTGTCCTAAGGGCAGGTGGGCCTCTACATCCGTTCGATATACAAACACCTCTCTACCAGCTCAGGGCTCCCAGTTGAAGCCCCAGCCTTTCCTGGCATGAAAGGCAATAACGACCCCCTCTCGGCGTGGAGCCTGGCGGGTGGACAGGGCTGTCCAGGTCTCAGCCTTGGCCTGAATGGTCCTTTCCACCGTTGCCTGCTTCTGGGCCCGCTTCTCTGCTTCCCCAGCCTCCCACCTGGCGATCCATCTGCGCCGATACTCCTCCCGGTTGAGGACCTCCATCTGCTTCCAACCTGCTACCACCTCCCCAGGGAAGCCCATCATCTCCTCCCCGGGGTTCTCTAACCAGCACCTCATCTCTTCCCCATGGGCCTCTTGGCCCGGTGGCTCTGGGGTAGGAGGCACGGCAAGGCCTGGAACGGGGCCAAGGTCGTCCTCCCAGGACAGGCTGGCATCTACCGAACAGGGGCTAGGCGGGCTGGGAATGTCTATGAGGACGAGGGTACCTGCTCCAGGACTGTTCTCCATATCGCCCCCCTCAATGGCCAGGCGGGCCTGCTCCAGTCAGTGGCTCAGCTTCTCAACTTCCAGCAAGTCAGCAGCTTCCTCCTGCGGACAGCCAGCCTCCGGGGAACCGGGGGACTCCTCGCATCGCACCTCGCGCTCTGTCATTTCTGGGCTCTCACACTCTTGCAGCTTGCAGCCACCTTCCTCACTCCTTGTGGCGTTGTTGTTTTTTTTTCTCTCCCCCTTCGTGGGCGTCGCTGTTCTTGGTTGTCGGCCATCACACCCACAGGCGAGATTACATTGTCTCTGGAGCTGCCCTCACAACTGTTGGAGACTGGAAGGGGTGTGGGCATCATTTTGCGCCTGGTGCTGGCCTGGCCCACAACGAAGAGCCGCGGCCCCTCTGCCAGCACATGGTCTCAGTCTTTCAGGGCTGCCATTTCTTTGGCCCCAAAAACGCACACAGTCTTTCGGCACACAAGACCTGGTTTGGGGCGTGGCCTGGAGCTTGCTGAGGATGGTAGCAGGGTGAGTGAGCTCTCCAGCCTGTAGCTTCAAACCAACAGGGAAATTGACTATTTATAGTCAATTTCCCAAGAAAACCTTCTGGAAGACTCCTGCAAGAATTGGGACCCCTGTGGATTACTTTCTAGGACCTTTGGATGTGTATTTATTTGGATTTCCCTGAGCTTAGCTGCTCTTAGGTAACTAAGTCAGCCTGCAGCTCTTCCCTTCATCAGCTGCTTAGCTCACACAGGGTTCAGCCTGGAAGTGTAAATCTGCATGTGATTCCTGGATTTCTACTCTTTTGGATGTCACTGTGTTAACAGACCTTCTGGACATCTATTTTGGATTGTTTGCTCCTTCCTTCTTTGGATTTCGATATTGGCTTTTCAAGAACCATTGTGACAGCTTCTTAAGACTCTGCTTTCTGCAATTGACAATGCTGGGAAATCAGGCTGTAAGGCACAACTCCTGGAAGATTTCTGGAACTCATACTACTGGTAATTCTCCTCAACATTCATAAGTGGATGGACTTCAATTTTGACTTTTATACCTCTCCAAAACTGAAGATCCCCCTGCTACACTTTCTACTTAGGAAGATCTGCATTCCTGGACTTATCAGCTTTTCAAGCTTCAACATCGTTTACCTATCCAAAGTGCAAGTTGACATTGTTTGTACTTAATGTCCACAGGACTGGTAATAACCTTTTCTTACCTGTACTTTATTATCTGAACTAGTTCTCTTCTTGGTGTTATTTTTCTGATTACTAGGAACTGTATATATCTGTTACACTATGCTATTACAAATATAGTATAGGGAAGCTGGTTTTAAAGCTATTTTGACTGGATTTCAAAGATATAAACCTAATTCCTTTAACATTTCTTTCTCTGGTTAGATTTAAAACTTTTATATTGTAATAGCCTAACTATTTAAAGGTATATGTTTCCTCTTAAAGGAACAGTACACAGTTTTAAACGTATTTTTATTTAACTCCTATTTTTACTTCTATTCTTCTTCTTTATTAATAATTTTATTTATACCTACATTCATATATATTCAGATAATAGTTTCAAATATGTTATTTAAAAACCGTATGTGACAATTTTTCTTTAAAATCCTAATATTGCCCATGAGATTATTAATGGTGTATCTTTACTTTATTCAAATATAAATATATCTATTTAAACACATATATAATCTCATTTGAAACCACTTAAAAGAAAATCATATATTGCATACATTTAAGTGCATCTTGTTAGGATTATTACTACAGTAATAACTTTAAAATTACTTTTTTTTTTGAGATTCATATAAATTCCTTCTAATACTAGAAGGAGTTCAGGTATACTAAATCATCAGTACTTGGTTATTGGACATTTCTCTCTCTACTCTTATTTTATCTACTAGTTTGCTTGTGAATTGGTTACTAATCACCTTATAGGTGAAAAGTCTTTTGTTTTTGATTTTGACCAGCGGTTACAACCCAAATCTTGAAAAGTCATTAAGTTAAAAATTTAAGTACACAACATAATCCTATAGGTTTAGGATGGCTAACACAAGGGGAAAAAATATAAAAAATGTTTTTAAACCAAACTTCTCATCCAATACTGAGCCCACTCAAGAAAAATCAAAAAGTAGAGACCGTTCCAGGTCTCCTAATAAACCAGAGAAAGAAGGCCCATGGTCTGATAAATGTGTCACATCTGTGGATGACTCAGTTCTTTATGATGCCTCCACAGCTAGGCAAAAAAGAAAAGAGCCGGATTCTAAATCGAAATCCAAATCTAAATCGTCTGGTTCGGAACCAGATCAGGAGTCGGAAGATGACACTACTCCGAATCCAAGCCCACTTAAACAACGGGCGAGATGGGAAAAAAGCTCTAACCCAAGCCAGACAAACCTCCAAGGACATTATGATGACCAACCTATTAACCGACAGTTTTTTATGGATCTATTCTCTGATTTTAAGGTAGACATAGGTAAACAATTTGACACTCTAGAAGCAAAAATGGAGTCTTTGGTGGCAAGAACTGAAAAAAATGAGGCAGAGATTTCGGAACTTTCTAAATCCAACCAAGTCATTACCAAGGACCAAAAACTAGTGAAGGAAGATCTCAAATCCGTCAAATCTAAGTTGACGGATTTGGAAGATCGTGATAGACGATTAAACTTGAAATTTAGAGGAATACCGGAGATAGTTGGAGCAGATCATCTCCAGCTCTATATCAAGGATATAATCAGGAAGGCTGTACCTGACCTCACAGACTTGGATCTTACCATTGTAAGAGCACACAGACTTCCAAGACCAACCTTTTTGCGTGAAGAGATTCCTAGAGATGTTATCTCCAGGTTTCACTTTTATCATACTAAAGATCGATTTATGAAGTACATGAAGAAAAATAAAGCATTACCTAACCCTTACAAAAATATTAAGATCCTTGCTGATTTATCAAAGGAAACATTGAATCAAAGAAAACACCTAGCGAAAGTCACGGAGATCCTTCAGTCCAAGAGTATCCAGTACCACTGGGGTTTTAACCCAACCAAGGTTATCTTCTACCATCAAACTAAAACAATTGTGATTTCAAATGTAGAAGATGGCCTTAAGACTTTGAGAAAATTAAACATTCAGATTTCATGAATACTAGTTTATTCAAGTTATGCTACAGGTTAGTATTTGGCCCAAACTTTAGCTCCCTAAGGAGGCGGTACAACGTCTGCTTGACAGATCCCTCCATATAGGGATACTTATAGTGATATAAGTAATTTATATTTTCATAAGTTTAGGTTTAGGTTAAGTAGTATAAAGACTAGTTTAAATAGATTTTGTTTTCTTTAGGTACTTGTTAAGGAACCCCCCTTATTTAGTATTCACTTTTAACAATGACTCTTAAAGGGCTAATATACCGTAAACTCATTGGTTTTCTGAGCTATTTTCTTAACTCATTTTGGTTAGGCTATGTCTCTTAAAGTTCTATCTAAAAATGTCAACGGCCTCAACTCCCCTCAAAGACGCTTTTTTGCCTGGAAATTGATAAATGAATCAAAAGCAGATATAGTTGGTCTTCAGGAGACAAAATTTTCTTTATCTAACCCTCCAAAATTTGAAAATAAACACTTTCCAAATATCTTTTATGCGTCCAATAGTAAGAAAAAATGGGGAGTAGCTCTTTTGATCAGAGAGTCTGTAACATTCGAGGAAATCGCTAGATTCACAGACCCCAATGGAAGATATTTAATTCTTATATGTAAGGTAAATGAGTCGTTAATAACTCTTGCTAACATATATGCACCTAATAAAGGGCAAATAACCTTTTTAAATAAAATCATGAGGTTAATTAACCGCCATAAGAAAGGAGAACTTGTGCTGTTTGGAGACTTCAACATTGTCCCTAATAGAACTCTGGATTCTTCCACAAAATCTAGACAATTCCTTGAAGCCTTAGACCCCTGGATGATTAAAGCAGAACTTTATGATGTTTTTCGGTGCCTCAATTCATCCTCAATCGAATTTACTCATTTTTCACATCGCCATAACTCTTATGCGAGAATTGATTTAGTACTTACTGATGTTTTCTCCCTGCCAAAATTTAAGAAGATCGCTATCGGTCCAAGAACCTGGTCCGACCACTCCCCTCTACTCTTCGACTTATCTTTAGGCCCTAAAGATCAGACTAACAGAATATGGAGGAATAATAGTTTTTTTGTATAACCATCCAGCCTACAAAAAAGAAATTGAAGCTACAATTAAAAATTATTTTATTGAAAATGATGTTGACAACATTTCAATCTTTACACTGTGGTCTGCATTTAAAGTGGTATTGAGAGGGAAACTAATTCAACTCAACTTCCAATTTAATAAAGCCAACAGGCAGAAAACACAATTACTAACTAACAAAATACATAACCTAGAAAAACTACAAACTAAAAACCCCTCACATAACATTTCTAGTGAAATAATTAAAATTGAGACTGGATTTAAAATCCTATTGGCTGCAGAATATGACAAAGTTTCCCAAGTAGTTAGAGCCAGATATTACTATTCTGATAATAAACCCTCTAAATTGTTTGCGGCGAAAATTAAAAGCCAGAGAATAAAAACCAAATTAAACAAATCAAAGATTCCTCCGGTCAAATACATAAATATCCCACAGATATAGTTAACTCCTTTGCCCAATATTACACATCATTGTATAACCTAAAAGACGAACCTAACTTTTCTAATTCGTCTGATCAGGACATTAATGAATATCTAGAAGAGCTCCAACTCCCATCATTAAACAAATCAGAATTAGAAGATCTTAACCTTCCCTACACTACATCAGAAATTCTGAGTGCGATCAAACTTTGAAAAACGGAAAGTCACCTGGCCTGATGGCTATCAAAATGAATTATATAAGAGTTTTGAGACACTATTGTCACCCGTTATCCACCAGGCTAGCTAATCAAACTGCGATTCAGGGATTCTTCCTCATGACATGCTGGAAGCTATTATTACCATCCTCCCTAAAGATAAGGAAACCCTGAAGATACAAGAAATTATAGACCGATCTCCTTATTGAATTGCGCACACCAAGATACTAGCAAAACTCGTTGCAAACAGGATTAAAAAATACATCAACAAACTAATTAATAGCGATCAAGCAGGATTTATACCAGGAAGAACAACAGTTGACGCTACTAGAAGAGCAATAGACCTAGCTGTCTTGGTGGAGCGATCAAAAACACCCGCAGCCTTCTTAGCGTTAGACGCTGAAAAGGCTTTTGATAGGGTCCAATGGAGCTTTCTTTTTCATACTCTGAGGAAATTTGGTTTTCAGGAATATTTTTAAGTTTATAAAGTCAATGTACTCTAACCATCAGCAAGGGTTTACTCTAATAATACCATCTCACAAAAATTCTCCCTTTCTAACGGAACAAGGCAAGGATGCCCATTATCCCCTACGCTTTTTGCGTTATTATCGAACCCTTTGCAGAAAGCATTAGGAAAAATGTTAATATTAAAGCATCCCTATAGAGAAACATCACCATAAAATTTCACTCTTTGCAGATGATTTTTAATTACTATATCCAACCCTTAAAATCACTTAGACATGTATTACCACTATTTTCCCTGTATAAAATAAACAGAAATAAATCTCAAATCCTTAATTTAATATTGATATAACGCTACTAATTACCTCAAAGAAGAATTTGATTTTACTTGGCAAGATAAGAAAGATACTCATACTTGGGAATATCAATTTCAAAACCTTCCTCAAATATAGTTAAAGAAAACCTTACAACTCTATACAATGAGCTCCATTTGAACCTTTAACACTATCGAAACAAGAACTCTCTTGGCTTGGTAGAATAGAAGCTTATAAAATGCTTGTATTACCAAAATTTCTTTATGATATCAAAGCCATACCCCTTTTTATTCAAAAAAATGGTTCGGAAAATTACAATTGCAATTAAGAAACTTTATCTGGAACAATAAAAAACCCAGGGTTTCAAAAAATTCACTTGAAAAGCACAAAAAGATGGGAGGATTGGGCGTACCCAATTTGTATAACTATTATTTAGCATCAATTATAAAATTATCCCAGGGATGGGCTCTTGGTGAAGAAACGATGTCGTGGATAATGATTGAAAGATCCTTTATCAGAAACAAAAATTTAGCAGCATTTATAATAGCCTATCTTATTGAACCATCTAAACCTCCCCCTAATTTCTCTACATTAAAAACCACCATTTCGGCATGGAGGATGCTGTTGGTCAAAACAACTAAGTTTTATAAACCCACTTCTCCACAGAAAATACCATTGGAGGTGTTGGAACTGCTTATTCCAAATCTTAACATTTCCTCTTGGCTTAATAGAGGAATAACCTATATTAGAGATTTATTTTATGAGGATTCTTTGACCACATTTTTTCACCTTCAAAATAAATATTCACTTCCTATTTGTGAGAGATCTAACTGGAGGCTCATAACTAATTATTTTAGGGAACACAACCCTAAACTTGTTTTTCCCCAGTTTATCTCCGACTTAATAGACGACTTGTGGAATACGGCTAAATGGAAGACAAACACATTCTATAAAATACTTAATGAGGAACTAGAATTAACTAATTTATCTTACCTCGCAGCTTGGGAGGGGGAGTTGAATATTAAAATCGGCCTCAATAAAATGATGAAAACTTTAGCTATCTCATACACACACACTACCTGTGCCTCTATTCAAGAATCGTTTTATAAACTTCTTTCTAGGTGGTATTGGACTCCAGTCAAATTAAGCCTTGTTAATCCACTCCTATCTTCCAACTGCTGGAGAAACTGCCAACAATTAGGGACGTTATCTCATATATTTTGGTATTGTCCCAAGTTACTTAATTTCTGGTTAGAGATAAAATCCCTCATTTCTAAAATCACAGGATTTAAAATTTCTTTATCACCCCAACTGATTCTTCTCTCCATTGGAATTGACGACCTTCCTATAAATCTTAGATTTATCATTACCCATATTCTTCTCACCTCCAAAATACTTATAGCAGCAAGATGGAATAAACTAGAACCTCCTAATGTTATAGATGTAATTGAAAGAATATCTGAACATAGCATATATGAGTATAACTTTTCCCTGAGAAACAATTGCTTTAACAAATTTGTAGAGAGGTGGGAAACCTGGATCATAGTCTACTCACCAAATCTCTTAAATTGAGGCTAATTGACGTACTTCTTTACACTAGCTAGATTTCTTTGCTTGACAATAGAAACTATGTTTGAAGGTATTGTTCATAGCTCAGAATTTACGGTATTACTTATTACTTGCTATTGAATTTAACCCTCATTTTTCTTTCTGTATATAGTATTGATGTATGTAAATTGTAAGTTCTAAAACTTATAGTTTGGAATTTGATGTACCTGAAGGCAAAAATGTATATTTATCGCTGTAAAATTCCCTATTTATATTTGTTTGCATTCAATGTAAAAATTTCCTCCCCTCCCCTTCCTTTCCCTATTTAAGTCCCCCTGTTACTCCCCACCCTTTCCCTTAATAAAAATATTTGAAACACACAAGACCCGGTTTTTCCAGGTCGGTAGATCCTGTTCGTGACGCCAAGTTGAGTCACCCACCGAAGCCGTGGGGTACTCCGAGCCGGGCCCTCTGGCTATCATCGTCTGGGGCTGCAGAATATCAGTGTCGTGACCCGGCTCCATGGTCCCGGGCGAGTCAATAAAACCAAAGGAAGGAATAAAACAGTTTGCACAAATAAATCATCATGCCACCCGTGGTTTGAGGCTATATGTAGCCACCGCTGCAGTTGGGACCTCTGGGGATGGTGGGGGTTGCAGCAGAGATCTTGCGCCCTCCACGGGTAGAGCTGATCCCCAAGGCTACCGCATAGAAAGTGTAAATATGGTGTAAGGTTCTCCGTATCCGCAGGCAACCTCCTGCTGCTGGCTTGCAGACTCAATTTCCACCTCTCAAGCACACAAAGTCTCACACAGTTCTGAGTGGTCCAGCGGTCACGGGCTCTCTGAGTGAACCCTCCCGGGTCTCTTTGCCCTAGTTTGATGGCCTTCCTTTTGCTGTGCCGTTGGTTGGGTCTCGGGACATAAAGACCCCGCACCTCGCCGGAGTTCGTGGTTGGGGCATGCAGCTTCCCTGCCACTTCAGCAGAGCCAGCACTCTGGTTCCGGGCCGGTCCTTCAGTGTCCACACTAACTCGGACACACCTTGGACCCCCTCTGTCTCCCCTCGGTTCTCAGCGTGGGACCCGGGTTAGCCATATGGTGGCACCAGCCGCCGGGTGCGGGTTCTCTCTGTCTGGTGTCTGACTACTTGGCTGTCGGGTGTTCTCCACTAGACTTTTGGGACTGACTACTTCACTGCCTGATTCTTGGTGTTGTGTATTCCCTTTTTGTTGTGTCGTCTCCACCCCTTACCGGATTCTGTCCTAACTCTCCACCCTCCACCTGGCTGCTCCCACTATCCCGTTGCTAGACATAAAGTAACTTAGACTTGGGATTGCGGGATGTGTTGAGTGTGCATGTGTGGGGTGACCGACTTACCAATCCCAGCTGCTGCCCCATCTCATGGCGACCGGTCCGCAGGGGCGCCACATTTACATGCTGTGCTCCTATACGCTGAATGCTCGGCCCAGGGAGAGCCGCCTGCAGTATTGGAGTATGGATGCCTTACATGCTGTGATGCTGTACACTCAGCGCTTGGCCCAAGGAGAGCCATTTGCAATATTGAAATATGGGTGCTTTACATGCCGTGCTACTGTACGCTCAGTGCTTGGATCAGGGACAGCTGCTTGCAGTGTTTGAGTATGGGAGTTTTACACACTGTGCTCTTGTACACTTAGTGCACAGGGAGAGCCACGAGCAGTGTTGGAGTATGGGTACTTTACATGCTGTGCTGCTGTATGCTCAATGATTGTCCTAAGGAGAGCTGCTTCCAGTGTTTGAACGGCTGCACTGGGGGGTAAAATCATCGTAATGGGATATAGTGTGTACAAAAAAATAAGTGCTGGAAGTGTTTTGTTTATGGCTACAAAGTTTCCCAAGTAGTTAGAGCCAGATATTACTATTCTGATAATAAACCCTATAAATTGTTTGCGGCGAAATTAAAAGCCAGAGAATTAAAAACAGAATTTTAAACAAATCAAGATTCCTCCGGACAAATACATAAAAATCCCACAGAGATAGTTTTAGACACCTTTGGCCCAATATTACACATCATTGTATAACCTAAAGACGAACTAACTTTTCTAATTCGCTGATCAGGACATAATGATTATCTAGAAGAGCTCTCAACTCCCATCATTTAAACAAATCAGAATTAGAAGATCTTAACCTTCCCTACCACTACATCAGAAATTCTTGTGCGATCAAATAACTTGAACAAACTGAAAGTCACCTGGGCCTGATGGCTATCAAAATGAATTATATAAGAGTTTTGAGGACACTATTGTCACCGTTATACAGGCTAGCTTAATCCAAACTGCGATTCAGGGATTTCTTCCTCATGACATGCTGGGAAGTATTATCTACATCCTCCCTAAAGATAAGGGAAACCTGAAGTTACAAGAATAATTATAGACCGATCTCTTATTGAATTGCGACACCAAGATACTAGCCAATACTCGTTGCAAACAGGATTAAAAAACGACATCAACAAACTAGGAAATTTGGTTTTCAGGGAAATATTTTTAATTTTATAAAGTCAATGTACTCTAACCCATCAGCAAGGGTTTTCTCTAATAATACCATCTCACAAAAATTCTCCCTTTCTAACGGAACAAGGCAAGGATGCCCATTATCCCCTACGCTTTTTGCGTTATTTATCGAACACCTTTGCAGAAAGCATTAGGAAAAATGTTAATATTAAAGGCATCCCTATAGAGAAACATCACCATAAAATTTCACTCTTTGCAGATGATGTTTTAATTACTATATCCAACCCCTTAAAATCACTTAGACATGTAGTTACCACTTATTTTCCTCCCTGTATAAAATAAACAGAAATAAATCTCAAATCCTTAATTTTAATATTGATATAACGCTACTAGATTACCTCAAAGAAGAATTTGATTTACTTGGCAAGATAAGAAAATATCATACTTGGGAATATCAATTTTCAAAACCTTCCTCAAATATAGTTAAAGAAAACCTTACATCTCTATACAATGAGCTCCATTTGAACCTTTTAACACTATCGAAACAAGAACTCTCTTGGCTTGGTAGAATAGAAGCTTATAAAATGCTTGTATTACCAAAATTTCTTTATGATATCAAAGCCATACCCCTTTTTATTCCAAAAAAATGGTTCGGAAAATTACAATTGCAATTAAGAAACTTTATCTGGAACAATAAAAAACCAGGATTTCAAAAAAATTCACTTGAAAAGCACAAAAAGATGGAGGATTGGGCGTACCCAATTTGTATAACTATTATTTAGCATCAATTATAAAATTATCCCAGGGATGGGCTCTTGGTGAAGAAACGATGTCGTGGTAATGATTGAAAGATCCTTTATCAGAAACAAAAATTTAGCAGCATTTATAATAGCCTATCTTATTGAACCATCTAAAACCTCCCCCTAATTTCTCTACATTAAAAACCACCATTTCGGCATGGAGGATGCTGTTGGTCAAAACAACTAAGTTTTATAAACCCACTTCTCCACAGAAAATACCATTGGAGGTGTTGGAACTGCTTATTCCAAATCTTAACATTTCCTCTTGGCTTAATAGAGGAATAACCTATATTAGAGATTTATTTTATGAGGATTCTTTGACCACATTTTTTCACCTTCAAAATAAATATTCACTTCCTATTTGTGAGAGATCTAACTGGAGGCTCATAACTAATTATTTTAGGGAACACAACCCTAAACTTGTTTTTCCCCAGTTTATCTCCGACTTAATAGACGACTTGTGGAATACGGCTAAAATGGAAGACAAACACATTCTATAAAATACTTAATGAGGAACTAGAATTAACTAATTTATCTTACCTCGCAGCTTGGGAGGGGGAGTTGAATATTAAAATCGCCTCAATAAAATGATGAAAACTTTAGCTATCTCATACACACACACTACCTGTGCCTCTATTCAAGAATCGTTTTATAAACTTCTTTCTAGGTGGTATTGGACTCCAGTCAAATTAAAGCCTTGTTAATCCACTCCTATCTTCCAACTGCTGGAGAAACTGCCAACAATTAGGGACGTTATCTCATATATTTGGTATTGTCCCAAGTTACTTAATTTCTGGTTAGAGATAAAATCCCTCATTTCTAAAATCACAGGATTTAAAATTTCTTTATCACCCCAACTGATTCTTCTCTCCATTGGAATTGACGACCTTCCTATAAATCTTAGATTTATCATTACCCATATTCTTCTCACCTCCAAAATACTTATAGCAGCAAGATGGAATAAACTAGAACCTCCTAATGTTATAGATGTAATTGAAAGAATATCTGAACATAGCATATATGATATAACTTTTCCCTGAGAAACAATTGCTTTAACAAATTTGTAGAGAGGTGGGAAACCTGGATCATAGTCTACTCACCAAATCTCTTAAATTGAGGCTAATTGACGTACTTCTTTACACTAGCTAGATTTCTTTGCTTGACAATAGAAACTATGTTTGAAGGTATTGTTCATAGCTCAGAATTTACGGTATTACTTATTACTTGCTATTGAATTTAACCCTCATTTTTCTTTCTGTATATAGTATTGATGTATGTAAATTGTAAGTTCTAAAACTTATAGTTTGGAATTTGATGTACCTGAAGGCAAAAATGTATATTTATCGCTGTAAAATTCCCTATTTATATTTGTTTGCATTCAATGTAAAAATTTCCTCCCCTCCCCTTCCTTTCCCTATTTAAGTCCCCCTGTTACTCCCCACCCTTTCCCTTAATAAAAATATTTGAAACACACAAGACCCGGTTTTTCCAGGTCGGTAGATCCTGTTCGTGACGCCAAGTTGAGTCACCCACCGAAGCCGTGGGTACTCCGAGCCGGGCCCTCTGGCTATCATCGTCTGGGGCTGCAGAATATCAGTGTCGTGACCCGGCTCCATGGTCCCGGGCGAGTCAATAAAACCAAAGGAAGGAATAAAACAGTTTGCACAAATAAATCATCATGCCACCCGTGGTTTGAGGCTATATGTAGCCACCGCTGCAGTTGGGACCTCTGGGGATGGTGGGGGTTGCAGCAGAGATCTTGCGCCCTCCACGGGTAGAGCTGATCCCCCAAGGCTACCGCATAGAAAGTGTAAATATGGTGTAAGGTTTCTCCGTATCCGCAGGCAACCTCCTGCTGCTGGCTTGCAGACTCAATTTCCACCTCTCAAGCACACAAAGTCTCACACAGTTCTGAGTGGTCCAGCGGTCACGGCTCTCTGAGTGAACCCTCCCGGGTCTCTTTGCCCTAGTTTGATGGCCTTCCTTTTGCTGTGCCGTTGGTTGGGTCTCGGGACATAAAGACCCCGCACCTCGCCGGAGTTCGTGGTTGGGGCATGCAGCTTCCCTGCCACTTCAGCAGAGCCAGCACTCTGGTTCCGGGCCGGTCCTTCAGTGTCCACACTAACTCGGACACACCTTGGACCCCCTCTGTCTCCCCTCGGTTCTCAGCGTGGGACCCGGGTTAGCCATATGGTGGCACCAGCCGCCGGGTGCGGGTTCTCTCTGTCTGGTGTCTGACTACTTGGCTGTCGGGTGTTCTCCACTAGACTTTTGGGACTGACTACTTCACTGCCTGATTCTTGGTGTTGTGTATTCCCTTTTTGTTGTGTCGTCTCCACCCCTTACGGATTCTGTCCTAACTCTCCACCCTCCACCTGGCTGCTCCCACTATCCCGTTGCTAGACATAAAGTAACTTAGACTTGGGATTGCGGGATGTGTTGAGTGTGCATGTGTGGGGTGACCGACTTACCAATCCCAGCTGCTGCCCCATCTCATGGCGACCGGTCCGCAGGGGCGCCACATTTACATGCTGTGCTCCTATACGCTGAATGCTCGGCCCAGGGGGAGCCGCCTGCAGTATTGGAGTATGGATGCCTTACATGCTGTGATGCTGTACACTCAGCGCTTGGCCCAAGGAGAGCCATTTGCAATATTGAAATATGGGTGCTTTACATGCCGTGCTACTGTACGCTCAGTGCTTGGATCAGGGACAGCTGCTTGCAGTGTTTGAGTATGGGAGTTTTACACACTGTGCTCTTGTACACTTAGTGCACAGGGAGAGCCACGAGCAGTGTTGGAGTATGGGTACTTTACATGCTGTGCTGCTGTATGCTCAATGATTGTCCTAAGGAGAGCTGCTTCCAGTGTTTGAACGGCTGCACTGGGGGGTAAAATCATCGTAATGGGATATAGTGTGTACAAAAAAAATAAGTGCTGGAAGTGTTTTGTTTATGGCTATATGTATGTTGGCGAAGAGCCGTATTGCCCAATAATTGACTTCCAATGAAGTTTGGGTCAAGTTTGGGTCTACAACAGAACTTTTTATGAGTCCAACTGAACCCACACTCCCATAAGTCTGATCATCTCTGCTCAGAATCACTGGGATCTATTGAAGTGTTCCAGAGCAACCACCTCAAAGTGACACCGGTCATAATTGGAAAAAATAGCCGGCTCATTAGGGCTCATTAGGGTCAAAACAGATTGAGTGGTTAAAGGGTTAATAAAGAGTTACGAGCAAACCCGAACTGGAAAATTTGGTAGTGTTCGTGCACAGATCCTGAACACTGGTTTCCCTTGGAAACCTATGTTACAGTTCTGTTCCGGGAGTTGTAAATCAAAGCTCATCATTAATAAACATTATCAATATACTTACCAGGTCACACTGTCCCATCATCACATGTCCTGCAGTGCCGCTGTCCTGGCCACATCTATTTTTGGGGCCGCTCATTAGCTTCAGGGAATATTCACTGCACTGCTTAGAACTCGGCAGTTCTCAGCAATGTTCGCAGTGACATCAAGGGTCATCCCAAGTCCATGGCTTAGCTATGAACTCGATTGACCTCTCACTGTCAGACTCAGCCTGCTTGTCGCTATTGACAGACGCTTGTCTGTTCAGAGCGATGAAGTAGGGCTGAACCTACTCTGCCTATGGACTACGATGGGGGGGAAGGTTTTTTTTTGTAATTAAAGATGGCGTCCCTAAATGTGTTTTTTGTTTTATTTCTAATAAAAAATGTCTTTGTGTTGTGTATTTTTTGTTTACTAGAAATTCATGGTGGCCAGGTCTAATTTAGCTTGACGCCATTATTTCGGGCTTAGTACCAGCTGAGAATACAAAGTTGGTATTAACTCCAGGCACCTGGGGTTGGCAGCCTGTAGCCTTCAGCTTTATTTGTGCTGACAATCGAAAATACCGTAGAGCGCTACATCATTTTTTAACATTATTTATTTTAATTTTACACTACTATATGTGTGACTAACCAACAGCCAATCACAGACACTGTGATAGAGAATGAGTGTCTGTCATTGGCTGCTGGAGTAACCTGGAATCTGTCCATACATTCTAGTTGCTAAAATGTAAGGGTTGGTTTTGGGTTACTCCAGCAGTCAATCACAGAGGCTCTGTGACAGCAGCTGTGATTGGCTGCTGGACCCTTCACAGATTAACTGACATAGTAATATAAAAATAAATATTTTTAAAAAACGATGTAGTGCTTCAAGGGATTTTTGATTCTCAGCGCAGATAAAGCAGACAACTATGGGTTGCCACTCCTAGCTGCCCGACTTTACCTTGGCTGGCAATCAAAATACAGGAAAGCCCAATATTTTTTTTAATTATTTAACTAAATAATTAAAAAAAAAAAAAAAAAATTTGTGGACTCCTGCCATATTTTGATTGCCAGCTAAAAACTAGGCAGCTGGGGGCTGGGATTCTCAGCGTGGTAAGGCTCAAGCATTCTGAGCCCCCCATGCTGAAAACCACAGCCCGCAGCTACCCTGAAAATGGTGCATTCATTGTAACACTATTTCCCCAGCTTTCCAGCAGCCCTTGTGGGGTATGGCATGCTGGGAAATAAGGGGTTAATACAAGCTTTGTATTTTCAGCTTGTACTAAGCCCGAAATTTATGGCGTCAAGCCAAATTAGACCTGGCCACCATGAATTTCTAGTAAACATTAAAAAAAAAAAACACAACAGAGAAAATTTTTTTACTAGAAATAAAACAAAAAACACGTTTAGGGACTCCATCTTTAATTAAAAAAAAAACCTTCCCTCCGACGTAGTCATAAGCAGAGCAGGTTCAGCTCTGTTTCATCACTCCGAACAGACAAGCGTCTGTCCAGAGTGACAAACAGGCTGGGACTGACAGTGACAGTCAGAAATCAATCGGGTTCATAGCTGAGCCATGAACTCAGGTGATCCCGGATGTCATCGCAAACATTGCTGAGAACTGCCGAGTTCTCAACAGTGCAGTGAATATCCCCAGAAGTTAATGAACTACCCCGGAAGAAGATGCAGTTGGGACAGTGGGACTGCAGGACACGCACTACGGGACCAGGTAAGTATAATGATAATGTTTGTTAATTATTTTCTTTCTTTTACAGCCCCCCCGCCCCATCCCATAACTGTAAAGTTCAAGCTCGGGGTTCGGACGCAAGTTTGAGTTGCATCGGCTCCGAACTCTGACTTCACAAAGAGGTCCAGGCGAACTCGCCAATCCCAAGCATCGGCAGGTTTGCCCATCACTATTAATAACATTGTATTAATTAAAGGGAACCTGTCACCATCGGGGAGTATTTTCAGCATGGAGGCAGGGGGAGGGCAGCCCAGGAGACCCTGCCTCACTGACAAAGACCCCTGGAGGAACGTCCATCAGACAAGGATTCTGTAAGTTTCTAAATTGCTTTATTGCACTTGTAAATTGCTATATAAGCTCAGACAGGGATGGTTGAAAAAGTTGTTTGAGGCTGCAGGGACAGATATTCATAGGTTAGGAGGGCTAGTTTAGGTGACAGGTTCCCTTTAAACTAGTGAGCACTTACAAGTGGAAATCGCCTGAGGAATAGTTTGGGCACTTTGTTCAAGCGCTTCACATATTTGGAAACCTGGAATGGTTAAAGCTTAAGAGACTGAACATATGATCAGCAAGTCATTGTTACCGTGCATTACATACTGTATATCCAGAAAGGGCTGCCACTAGGAATTTCGGGGCCCCTGACTGGCAAAATTTTGGGACCCCTCCTGAGACCCCACCCAATCTCTGCCCCCACCAAGCTCCGCCCCCACCCCTCAAACCTTCCATAGTTTCACCACCCACTATTGGAAAAACTCCACTTTATTGTGGGGCATTGGGCGTAAACGCCGGCTTCAACATGTGCACTGCCTCAGAGCCGGATCGTATACCTCATACATACTGTGCAGGACTGGAAATGACGTCCGGCTGCGCGTCGTACTATGAGGTGGGATATTCAAAATAGTCGGCACACAGAAGAAGGAATGATGATGACAAGCGGGTTCTAATAAGAGCACCGAGTGTGGGGAAGGAAGGGGGGGGGGAATGGAGACCCGGAGACCGCCCACCTCAGTCTACACTTTTGACTGGAACCCTCATTACCATAGGAAAGTGTAAGTAATAAAATTGTTTTTTAAAGCTTTATAGTGCAGTTTAAGTTCAGAGTGGGATGGTTAGGGATCTGCTAGCAAGGTGCAGGGACAGGTAGCGATAAAATAGGGGGGGGGGGAGTAAAAACCAACTGACAGGTTCCCTTTAAGAGGGTTGTCCTGTGTAACTCCTCAACATGGGTGCAGCAACCCTCAATATACTTGCGAGGTCATGCTCCTCTTTGTGAGAAAGCAAATGAAAGCTGGGATAAAAACCCCACCAGAACAGACAACATCCAGTCCCGACCACTGTGGCATTAGCCATCGGAAGTGGATGCATCTTGGGACACTTGGTTTATTTTTAACCATTCCTTTATTTAATTTGAAAATGAACAGCACCGACACCACTTGACTGCCCTTTGCAGGCTTGGCTCCCCTCAGCTCTTTCTGTGTCCGGATCCCTCAAAATCCTGGATTCAGACACTGAAATGGCATCCGGAGTTCACAATCCAGGCCTGTCCATTCCTGTCCATGTGGTCCTGCAAAAAACAGGATCCCACGAACAGGAACAAAACCGTGACGTGAAGCCAGCCTTATTAATTTCCTTGTATAGGGGTGGGGAGCCTTTTTCCTGCCGGGGAGGGGGGGGGGAGAATTTGGAAATTTCTACCATCATTCAGGGGCCGCACATTACAATGAAAATTACCCAGCTATATTTAGTTAATTAACTCACCTAATTTGACTGCTGCAGCTACTTCTCTGTGCGGCCGCGATGTTCGGTGATAACTGATCTTATACTGTATCCTCAAATCCCCCATTTGCTCTCTTGCTGTCTCCACATACACCCCCCACCCTCTGCACGCTTGGTTCACATTTTGGCCCCCCCCCACCCTCTCTCCTCAATATACTCCTCTTTCACCCCCACTCTCTCCCCACTGTTTAGTTCACATATTCTGCCCCTATTCTCTCCACCCAGTTTGCTCCACATTTACTGTGCCCATCATCTTCTCCCCAGTTTGCTACACATTTACTGCCCCCATCCTTCCCCCCGTTTGCTCCATATATACTGCCCCCCTCCCCCCAAGTTTGCTCTACATATACTGCCCCCATCCTCTCCCCCACCCTGTCCCCCAATTACATTAATCCAGCTTCAGCTCCCGTGTAGAGGGCTCTCCACCTTCAACCTTCTGCCTCTGCCGAGTGACGTCAGCAACGTGATCAGCTGATGTGATCACATTACTGATGTCCCACCTGACCCAGAAATGTCTGGAATCAAGGCGACTGAAGACGCTGCTTCTATAGTACAGGCATGGGTGAACCTAGCCTCTCTCCTGCTGCCTGAGGCGAACTGCAAAACGGTGCCCCACCTAGATAATTTTTTTTTTTCAATTGGTAGAAATAAATCTAGTTTGTAAAGATTTATATCTACCCTGTAAAATGAAATGAGCACAATAGTGGACATTTTAATTTAGATAAATAGAAAAAAAGATGTTCAAACATATGTACTGTATGTCAGCGCCATCACACACACATACAAAGCCACACAGACAAATCCAGAACAAGGGACATTAATGGCAATGGTAGGATTGACTCATAGTGATGGCTGGCAGACTGGTGGTCCTGTATATGCAAATAGAGTCTGTGGAGCCTCGTTTAGGAGTCTCAACACAGGACTAGCCAGATATTCCTCTAGGGAAGGACCTAGCCATGATAACCACCATATTAAGTGGCCCTTTGAGTCAATATCCAGCTCTTTACAAGCTTAAAGATATGACAAGGGAATACCAAGGCCAGGTATTCATCCACAGACAGCTTTTTCGGGGTGTTGCCCCTCATCAGTGTGGAGTATGATTCAAAATTCCCAGGGGGCAATGGGCCTAGGAATTTACTGTGTTGAGCGCTTTAGCCGGCTGCCCGCAGTGTTTTCTTGAACTGGTCTCCCTGAGATCAGTGAATACTTTGTTTTGGTGGTCCTGTAGGCAGACACAGTCCTAAACCCTGAGTCGGTATCAAAGGCAGGAATATAAGCTTTCACGTATATGAACGTCAAATGGTAGTGAAGGGGTTAAATTACACTATATATACATGTCCAGTATATGTGCACTGTATACAACACATGCTCATTACGTACACATCATACACTCACACAGACACCCACATTATACATGTCTTTGTATATATATGATATATAACAGATGCTAAGCAGGTACACATTATACACACAGCACATGCATGTTGGACAAGTGTATATAACACACACACTTCACTATACTCAAAAGATATCACAAGTCACACACAGACACACAAAGCTCACATACAGTTACACAACACACACAGACACAGAACTCACAGACAATGCAGCTCACACACACACACACAGCTCACACACAGACATGCAACTCACCCAGACACGCAACTCACACAGACACGCAACTCACACACAGACAAACAACTCCCACACACATTTCACACAGACACACAGCTCCCACACAGACACGCAACTCACAGGCATGCAGCTCACACACAGACACACAGCTTACAAACAGCTCACACAAGACACACAACTCACAAACAGACATGCAACTTACGCAAACACAGCTCACACACACAGCTCCCACACACAATTCACACACATAAAACTGCCACACAGACACGTAACTCACACAACACACAGCTCACACACAGACATGCAACTCACACAAACACAGGCACACACCTCACACAGACACACATCCCCCACACACAGACATGTAACTCACACAAATACACAACTCACACACAGGCACACAGCTCACACAGCTCACACACACGCAACACAGCTCGCTCACACACACACAACTCCCACACACAGACACGTAACACACAGCTCACACACACAACTCCCACACACAGACATGCAAGTCACACACCCACAGCTCACACACAGCTTACATACGGCTCATACACAGATACACAACTCACAAACAGACAGGCAACTCACACATACAACTCACAGATATGCAACTCACACACACACAGACACCTAGCTCACACACAGACATAAATCTCAAACACAGACACACAACTCACACACACATACAGCTCACTCAGACAACTCACACACAGACAAGCAACACACATACGCAATTCTCACACAACTCACACACAGCTCACACACAGATTATACAGATACCTCACACAGTCCTCCTGTGCTGGTTGTACATGTGCAGCTTCACATGCTCACAACCCCTGGGTCCCAGCCCCTCCCTCACTCTATGCCCAGCAGCAGATCTGTCACCTTGTGACCCAGAGCTGCTTATTTTCAGTATATTCCAGCACAGGAGGCTCCTCTATGATCTCACTTCTTCCCGTGCTTTGCAGGAGAACATGAACACCCCCTGCAGATGCCACCCCCTCTTTCACCAGCAGGTGGTGCTACCTGAGGCAGGCCAGAGTTGCCTCATTATAGATGCGCCCGAGTACAGGCATCAAATAGACTGCAGGAGCCAGTGCACGCCACTTTCTCTGCTCTCGTGGTCACCTGACCGCGGGAGCAGAGAACAGCCGGCTCACACTGCGGAGGAGGCACAACACACGACCGGTGGGGAGAGATTAAGGGTGTGGCAGCAAGAGACATGATGACACCCGTGCCTGTTGTACCTGGGGAAGATGCCCCGCCACATACCTCCAGATACACCACAGGGAGCAGGCCTCCCTGATCCGAATGGCCACACCCCCTGCAGTCATGCCCGGGGCCTCTGACTCCAGGAAGCCACCCCCCTGGTGGCGGCCCTGTATCCAAAGTTTACTTCACACTTTTTCAGGCTAGTATCAGTGCAGATCCACCTAAAAATCATCTGATGTGCACATTCGCTTAGTCTGATTTACCAGTATGGGGCGTCACACCTTAATGTAAATAGGGCAGTGTGGCACCCCTGCAGTCCAGTAGCCACTAGAAGATACAGCAACCGGTATCGGTAAGTCCAGTCACCTACCCACACACACACCAAACACACCCCAGTTGCAGACTCCAAGCCCAGCTGTGGGATGGCAGGAGGAGACACGTGGTGAGGGGGAGGTTAGCACAGGAAGCAGTCAGGAAAGAGGAGAAAATCGGGAAACCCCACAGGAAGTTAGTCAGTAGTTAGCCCTGGAGTTGGGAGGAGAGGACTTAATCCATCAACCAGTATGTCGGAGTCAAAACGAGAACCATCAGGACACTAGACTGAACGGACACGGACTTGGCGGCCTGTACCATCATGAGGCTTGTTCCGGGTCTACAGACCGCAGAGAGACATAAGGAGTCCTAGGGGCGCAGGTAGTGAGCAATCCACCCGTTTGCCCGAATTAGCTGGGAAGCTGAAGGACGGGGCAGGAACCAGGGCACCGTCTCTGAGGTGGCAAGAAGCTCCAAGCTCCAACCAGGAAAACGGTAGGCAGTGGGGTCTTTTATGTCCCGTGGCTCAACTCCCGGCGCAGCAAAGAGAAGGCCGCCATATTAGGGCCAGGGGACCAGGCAGGTTGCCAACAAAGGCCCATGGCCGCTGGATCAGAACTTTGCGTGCGGAGGTGCGTGCAGGAGGGTGGAAAATAGGTAGGGCTGGGAAGAGAGGCCCAGGGAAAGGAACACAAAAGAGGGTGAACTGGACGAGCCATCTAGGCTGCTAAGACTACTGGAGCCGCCACTGCACTGTCTTGTAACTGGAAACGCCTGACGAGGAAAGCCAAGTAAACCAGGTTGAAGCTTAGCATTGTGTCACTGTTTATTCTGGCCTGAGGAGAGGTAGACTAAATCGCCGAGCCGGCAGCAGGAGCCTGCCTGATATTGTCCCTGATCCCTGCCAGCAGCCAGCTCAGCCCTGCCAGCCTTCCATTTCCCCAAATCACCTCCATAGACTGTACAGCTGCCCAGGGGACCCGCTCTTCCCGTGGAGAGTCAAACCATCACAGCTGCTACCCCATCTTTCCCAGAGGTGTCGACTGCAGCAGCGGCTCTACCGGCCACCTTCCACGGGTGGCGTCACTATACAAACTCTTATTTAACTTTATTTTTCATCCCTTTTTTCAAACTTCCCCTTCTTACTGCCGCTAGACGAGGGGACCACAGACCGGGTCACGCCACAGTGAGATCCCACAGCCCTGACGACATCGAGAGGGTCCGATTCTGAACACCCCACGGCCCTAGCTGGGGCGAGTCACAGTATGGGCACCAAATACGGTCCTGAATTACTCCATGACTCATGCCAGAATGCCACCTAGAGCCAGGGCACTACTGTAAGCGGGCCTTTATCAATGTCCACATGACAAACCATATAACGTGTGCCACCACAAGGTGAGCAATAACATCAGGACAAACTAATGGTAAGAAAAAAAGCAGCTGAAAACGCTGGAAGTAATGGTTGGCACATCCACCGCACACTATTGCCTGCTGCCAGCCAGTAGTGATGTGTCGTTCGTAAACGAGCCGACACATTGAGCCGGCTCTTTCATGTGAACGATAAGAGCGGGCTCTTCAAAGAGAGCCGAGCAAGAGAGACAAGTTTTTGTTTTTTTAATTCTGCTGGCAGCTTAATGAAGCCTGACTGTGATGGCCACTTTACACGTCCCGATATCGGCGTCCAACTCTGATAAAAAGTCATGTGGTTCGTGCGTTGTGTGGTGTAAATGTCCAATTCGATGCAAGAGCTATGCCAAAACGATATCGGGGAAGAAATGAGCAGGTTCTCCAACTGCCCGATATTGGATGGACGATCTGGCAGGATCGTGCTATGTGAAAGCCCTACAACGATTTGGAGTACAACTTCCCCTATTCTCGCCCATGTTAAATAGTCGTTCCTGGGTCGCCCGTACAAGGGGGCGTATACATTGCAGTTGTGTTGCCTGCCGATATCGCGCTGTGTAACATCTCCTATGCGATCTTGGATTTTTGCCCAAAAAATGCGCGCTCCCGCGCAGTTGTATCAAACATCGGAACGATGTTGGGACGTGTAAAGTGGCCATGACTGGTCTGGGAGGAGCAGCCAGGAGATAAGTGGAAGTGTAAACAAATGCAGAGCCCTGTGAAGTACCTCCTTCCAATTAAAGATATACACACACATTGTTTATCCCTTAGAGCAGTGCGCACATGACCAACAGTGAATAATGTCCTAAGGTTAAAGGGCCCGTTACACACAACGATATCGCTAACAATATCATTGCAACGTCACGATTTTTGTGATGTTGCAGCGACCTCGTAGCAACGTCACTGTGTGTGACAGGTACAAACGATCATCAGGACCATAAATCTGTCGCCTTCTTCGCTTACAAGCTGGTATCCAAGGTACACAGCAGGTAACTAAGGACAGCGCTGTCCCTAGTTACCCGCTGTGTACCTTGGATACTAGCCAGTAAGTGGAGAAGACTGGTAAACAGGCGCTGCACATTATTATTATTATTAATATACTAGCTGTGAGCCCGATTCTAAAGAATCGGGAGTCTAGAATCTGTATATAATTTTTTTAAGTGTTTTAAATAATAGACTTAAACACCAGATATATGACTAAGTAGGCGATGTAGGCAGAACTGTGAGGGTACCAATATAGTGGAGGTGTAGAAAGAGTTAATGTCCGACTAACAGGACTATAACAGAGTAGGAACTTATAATGATATCAAAAATGTTATTGAAGGAGTTAATGTCCCACAGGCACTCCCACAACAGACTCAGCGCTGTAAATTATATCCAAAATGGTGTTCAAGGGGTTAATGTACCAGTGACAGTAGTTATAAACACTACCAAATATGCAGTTAATGCTGAACTGGTATATAATGAGTTAATTTCGCAGTGTCATTACAACTATACACTGTGTAATAGAAATAACAACAATAATGGAATATAAGGGGTTAATGTTCCTACTGGCAGTAGTAATAAAGACTACAAAGTATGGAGTTAAGGCAGAAATGGTATATAAGGGGTTAACTTCGCAGTGGCAGTACAACTACACACTGTGTTATAGAAATTACAGATAAAACGGAATGTAAGGGGTTAATGTTGCTACTGTCATGAGTACAATGAGAGAAGCGCCTCACTGGCCATTGAGATACATGGAGGACTTTGAGTTTGACTTTGAGTAAATTTGAAACTCAAAGTCCTCCATGTATCTCAATGGGAAGTGAGGCGCTATTCTCATTGGTCACTGTGTGCTGGCGCCGACCAATGAGCATAGCGCCTCACTTACAGCGGTAAATTTGAAACTCAAAGTCCTCCATGTATCTCAATGGGAAGTGAGGCGCTATGCTCATTGGTCGGCGCCAGCACACAGCGACCAACGAGCATAGCGCCTCACTTGCAGCGGTAAATTTGAAACTCAAAGTTCTCTATAATATCTCAATGGGAAGTGAGGCGCTATGCTCACTGGTCGCTGTGTGCTGGTGTTTCACTCCACGCCCGGACTAGTATCCACCGGGTTCAGCCACGGCTTCCCCACTCCAGGAGCTGTCACGACCTCTGTCCTAGGCACCGACATGGAGCTAGCATGCTCCTATCATACACCCAGAGCCTTGGACTGCTCTGCACTCAGGCTGGTCTCAGCACGATCTCCAGTCTCTGAATGATCTCTCAGCAGGATCTCAGCTTCAATCTCTCAATCACTCAGCTGGCAGGCTCTTTTCGTGCCTGCCACTCCCACTCTGACTCATCCAGCTGGGCTGCTATTACTCAGGACACACCCACCTGATTCCCCCACCTGGGCTGTCAGCAATCAACACCCATTCCTTTCCTCAGGGCCTCATCGATCTCAGGAGCCATTCACTACCACTCACAGCCGCTCACTAGTAACATGAACACCTTGTGTTCTGGACAGGTTCACACAAAGTCATCCACTATAAAACCGGCCAGTGTGAACAGGACCATGGTGACCATGCCGGCGGTGCCTCACAGTGTTATATATTTATATCTCTCCCCCTTGGTTTTTCCCTTTTTTTTTTTTCCGCCTTTGTGATACTAATTTTCATACCACCTACCTTCTCGCTTTCCTTTCTCTACCCATTGTTCCATTTTGAAACAATGTTATGACCATTAAGAGAGATTTTACCTCCCAATGGGGAGAGAGGTATTTCAATTTATTATTAATAGTTAAGCATTTTTTTTGCAAGTTTCATATGGAAACACAAGAAGCTTTCCTTTATTTGGTCTTTTGTTCTCCGTCTTGCCGGGTACGTGCTATTATAAATACGTTTCTGGGTGCTCGAAACTGGGCAATATATTTACACTAGTAAAAAGGCCAGATGCAATTGCATCGGGAGCGCGGTGAAATGAATTGTGTGTATACAGGTGGGTAGCAGAGTATAGAGGCAACTCTGTGGGTAGCAGAGTATAGAGGCGACTCTGTGGGTAGCAGAGTATAGAGGCGACTCTGTGAGTAGCAGAGTATAGAGGCGACTCTGTGGGTAGCAGAGTATACAGGCGACTCTGTGGGTAGCAAAGTATAGAGGCGGCTCTGTGGGTAGCAGAGTATAGAGGCGGCTCTTGGGTAGCAGAGTATAGAGGCGGCTCTGTGGGTAGCAGAGTATAAAGGCGGCTCTGCGGTGGAGGGGTGAGGAAAGATGTGGCTGTGCGGTGGAGGGGTGAGGAGAGATGCGGCTGTGTGGTGGAGGGGTGAGGAGAGATGCAGCTCAGTGGTGGAGGGGTGAGGAGAGATGCGGATCAGTGGTGGAGTGGTGAGGAGAGAAGCGGCTCTGTGGTGGAGGGTGGAGGAGAGATGCGGCTCAGTTGTGGAATGGTGAGGAGAGAAGCGGCTCAGTGGTGGAGGGGTGAGGAGAGATGCGGCTCTGTGGTGGAGGGGTGAGGAGAGATGCGGCTCAGTGGTGGAGGGGTGAGGAGAGAAATCGGCTCAGAGGTGGAGGGGTGAGGAGACAAGCGGTCAGGGTAGGAGTGGAGTGAGGAGAGATGCGGCTCAGTGGTGGAGGGGTGAAGAGAGATGCAGGCCTCAGTGGTGGAAGGGTGAGGAGAGATGCAGCTCAGTGGTGGAAGGGGTGAGAGAGAAGCGGCTAGTGTGGAGGGGGTGAGGAGTAGAAGCGGCTCAGTGGTGGAGGGGTGAGGAGAGAAGAGGCTCAGTGGTGGAGGGGTGAGGAGAGATGCGGCTCATGTGGTGGAGGGGGTGAGGAGAGAAGCGGCTGTGTGGTGGGAGGGTGAGTAGAGAAGGCGGCTCAGTGGTGAGGGGTAGGAGAGATGCGGCTCAGTAGTGGAGGGGTGAGGAGAGAAGCGGCTTAGTGGTGGAGGGATGAGGAGAGATACGGCTCTGTGGTGGAGGGGTGAGGAGAGAGATGCGGCTTGTGGTGGAGGGCTGAGAATAGAAGCGGCTTAGTGGTTGAGGGCTGAGGAGAGATGCTGCTCAGTGGTGGGAGGGGTGGGGAGAGATGCGGCTCAGTGGTGGAGCGGTGAGGAGAGATGCGGCTCTGTGGTGGAGGGTGAGGAGAGATGCGGCTCAGTGGTGGAGGGGTGAGGAGAGATGCGGCTCAGTGGTGGAGGGGTGAGGAGAGATGCAGCTCAGTGGTAGAAGGGTGAGGAGATATGCTGCTCAGTGGTGGAGGGGTGAGGAGAGATGCGGCTGTGTGGTGGAGGAGTGAGGGGAGATGTGGCTCAGTGGTGGAGGGGTGAGGAGAGATGAGGCTCAGTGGTGGAGGGGTGAGGAGAAATGCGGCTCAGTGGTGGAGAAGTGAGGAGAGAAGCGGCTCAGTGGTGGAGGGCTGATGAGAGATGCGGCTCAGTGGTGGAGGGGTGAGAAGAGATGCGGCTGTGTGGTTGAGGGGTGAGTAGTGAAGCGGCTCATGGTGGAGGGGTGAGGAGAGATGCGGCTCAGTGGGTAGGGGTGAGGAGAGATGAGGCTTAGTGGTGGAGCGGTGAGGAGAGATGCGGCTGTGTGATGGAGGGGTGAGCAGAGATGCGTTTCTGTGGTGGATGGGCGAGGAGAGATGCGGCTCTGTGGAGGAGGGGTGAGGAGAAATGCGGCTCAGTGGTGGAGGGTGAGTAGAGAAGCGGCTCAGTGGTGGAGGTGTGAGGAGAGATGCGGCTCTGGGGAGGAGGTGTGAGGAGAGATGCGGCTCGTGGTGGAGGGGTGAGGAGAGATGCGGCTCATGTAGGTGGAGGGGTGAGGGAGGGGAGATGCGCTCAGTGGTGGAGGGGTGAGGAGAGATGAGGCTCAGTGGTGGAGGGGTGAGGAGAGATGCGGCTCAGTGGTGGAGGGTGAGGAGAGAAGCGGCTCAGTGGTGGAGGGGTGAGGAGAGATGCGGCTCAGTGGTGGAGGGTGTGAGGAGAGAAGCGGCTCAGTGGTGGAGGGGTGAGGAGAGATGCGGCTCAGTGGTGGAGATGTGAGGAAATGGCTCAGTGGTGGAGGGGTGAGGAGAGATGCGGCTCAATGGTGGAGGGGTGAGGAGAGATGCGGCTTAGTGGTGGAGGGTGAGGAGAGATGCGGCTCTGTGGTGGAGGTGTGAGGAGAGATGCGGCTCTGTGGTGGAGGGTGAGGGAGATGCGGCTCAGTGGTGGAGGGTGTGAGGGAGATGCGGCTCAGTGTGTGGTAGGTGAGTGAGTAGAGATGAGGCTCAGTGGTGGAGGGTGAGGAGAGATGCGGCTCAGTGGTGGAGGGTGAGGAGAGAAGCGGCTCAGTGGTGGAGGGTGAGGAGAGATGCGGCTCAGTGGTGGAGGGGTGAGGAGAGAAGCGGCTCAGTGGTGGAGGGGTGAGGAGAGATGCGGCTCAGTGGTGGAGAGTGAGGAGAAATGAGGCTCAGTGGTGGAGGGGTGAGGAGAGATGGCTCATGGTGGAGGGGTGAGGAGAGATGCAGCTCAGTGGTGGAGGGGTGAGAGAGATGCGGCTCTGTGGTGGAGGGTAGGAGAGATGCGGCTCTGTGGTGGAGGGGTGAGGAGAGATGCGGCTCAGTGGTATGGAGGGTGAGGGAGATAGCTCAGTGGTGGAGGGTGTGAGAGAGATGAGGCTCAGTGGTGGAGGGGTGAGAAGAGACGGCTCAGTGGTGGAGGAGTGAGGAGAGAAGCGGCTCAGTGGTGGAGGGGTGAGGAGAGATGCGGCTCAGTGGTGGAGGGGTTGAGGAGAGAGCGGCTCAGTGGTGGAGGGGTGAGAAGAGATGCGGCTCAGTGGTGGAGATGTGAGAGAAATGAGGCTCAGTGGTGGAGGGGTGAGGAGAGATGCGGCTCAATGGTGGAGGGGTGAGGAGAGATGCAGCTCAGTGGTGGAGGTGTGAGGAGAATGCGGCTCAGGTGGAGGGTAGGAAGATGGGCTCAGTGGTGGAGGGTGAAGAGAGAGCGGCCAGTGGTGGAGGGTGAGAGAGAAGGCTCAGTGGTGAGGGGTGAGGAGAAGCGGCTCAGTGGTGGAGGGTGAGGAGAGAAGGGCTCAGTGGTGGAGGGGTGAGGAGAGATGCGGCTCAGTGGTGGAGGGTGAGGAGAGATGCGGCTGTGTGGGAGGGTGAGTAGAGAGAGCGGCTCAGTGGTTGAGGGGTAGGAGAGATGCGGCTCAGTGTGGAGGGTGAGAGAGAGAGCGCTTAGTGGTGGAGGGATGAGGAGAGATCGGCTCAGTGGTGGAGGGGTGAGGAGAGATGCGGCTCAGTGGTGGAGGGCTGAGGATAGAGCGGCTTAGTGGTTGAGGGGCTGAGGAGATGCGCTCAGTGTGGAGGGTGAGGAGAGATGCGGCTCAGTGGTGAAGCGTGAGGAGAGTGCGGCTAGTGTGGTGGAGGTTTTTTTTTTTTTTTTTGGCTCAGTGGTGGAGGGGTGAGTAGAGAAGCGGGCTCAGTGGTGGAGGGTGTGAGGAGAGATGCGGCTCTGTGGTGGAGGTGTGAGGAGAGATGCGGCTCTGTGGTGGAGGGTGAGAGAGATGAGGCTCAGTGGTGGAGGGGTGAGGAGAGATGCGGCTCAGTGGTGGAGGGTGAGAGAGAAGGTCAGTGGTGGAGGGGTGAGAGAGATGCAGCTTCAGTGGGGAGGGGTGAGGAGAGAAGCGGCTCAGTGGTGGAGGGGTGAGGAGAGATGCGCCTCAGTGGTGGAGTGTGAGGAGAGATGAGGCTCAGTGTGGAGGGGTGAGGAGGAGATGCGGCTCAATGGTGAGGGATGAGGAGAGATGCAGCTCAGTGGTGGAGGGTGAGGAGAGATGCGGCTAGTGGTGGAGGGGTGAGGAGAGATGCGGCTCAGTGGTGGAGGGGTGAGGGAGAAGCGGCTCAGTGGTGGAGGGGTGAGGAGAGATGCGGCTCAGTGGTGGAGTTGTGAGGAGAGATGAGGCTCAGTGGTGGAGGGGTGAGGAGAGAAGCGGCTCAGTGGTGGAGGGGTGAGGAGAGATGCAGCTCAGTGGTGGAGGGGTGAGGAGAGAGATGCGGCTCAGTGGTGGAGGGGTGAGGAGAGATGCGACTCAGTGGTGGAGGGGTGAGGAGAGATGCGGCCTTGGGCTGGATGGGTGAGGAGAGATGCGGCCCTGGGCTGGAGGGGTGAGTAGAGATGCGGCTTAGTGGTGGACGGCTGATGAGAGAGATGCGGCTCAGTGGTGGAGGGGTGAGGATAGAAGCGGCACAGTGGTGGGAGGGTGAGGAGACAAGCGGCTCAGTGGTGGAGGAATGAGGAGAGATGCGGCTCAGTGATGGAGGGGTGAGGAGAGAAGCGGCTCAGTGGTGGAGGGGTGAGGAGAGATACGGCTCTGTGGTGGAGGGGTGAGGAGAGATGCGGCTCTGTGGTAGAGGGGTGAGGATAGAAGCGGCTCAGTGGTGGAGGGGTGAGGAGAGATGCTGCTCAGTGGTGAGCGGTGAGGAGAGATGCGGCTCAGTGGTGGAGGGGGTGAGGAGAAATGCGGCTCTGTGGTGGAGGGGTGAGGAGAGATGCGGCTCAGTGGTGGAGGGGTGAGGGGAGATGCGGCTCAGTGGTGGAGGGGTGAGGAGAGATGAGGCTCAGTGGTGGAGGGGGTGAGGAGAGATGCGGCTCAGTGGTGGAGGGGTGAAGAGAGAAGCGGCTCAGTGGTGGAGGGGTGAGGAGAGATGCGGCTCAGTGGGGGAGGGGTGAGGAGAGTAGCGGCTCAGTGGTGGAGGGGTGAGGAGAGATGCGGCTCAGTGGTGGAGATGTGAGGAGAGATGAGGCTCAGTGGTGGAGGGGTGAGGAGAGATGCGGCTCAATGGTGGAGGGGTGAGGAGAGATGCAGCTCAGTGGTGGAGGGGTGAGGAGAGATGCGGCTCAGTGGTGGAGGGGTGAGGAGAGATGCGGCTCAGTGGTGGATGGGTGAGGAGAGATGCGGCTCAGTAGTGGAGGGGTGAGGAGAGATGCGGCTCTGTGCTGGAGGGGCATCCGATTGGTCCAGGACGCCGAGTCCTGGGCAACAAGATAGGCGTCCTGTGTTTACAACACAGCGCCCAATCCGCTTGCAGGGGCAGCGGCGGCCAATGGGAGTGAGCGGTGCGTGTGAAGCTTTGCAGCCTGACACGCCCCGCTCACTCCCATTGGCTGGCGCCGGCCACAGGACAACGTCAGTGGGTCCCGGCAACCGCCCACAGCCCCTACACCGCAAGTTCAGCAGCACTGAGGCACCAGCAGTGAGAGAGGGGTGAGGGGCGGAAGGCACCGCCGGCATTCGGGCAGCATCGACCTCACGGCGGGGCCGACGGTTGCCAGGATGGCGGCGGCGTGAGCTAGTGTGGCTGCGGTTCGCGATGACGCTACGCGTCATCGCTCGCAGTGTCGCAAAGGATTTTGGGATTCGGCTACAACGTCCGAATCCCAAATTCCCGATTATTTAAGTAGACTAGTAAAAAGGCCCGATGCAATTGCATCGGGAGCAGGGTGAAATGAATTGTGTGTATACAGGCGGGTCAGTGGGTAGCAGAGTATACAGGGGGCTCTGTGGGTAGCAGAGTATACAGGCGGGTCTGTGGGTAGCAGAGTATACAGACGGCTCTGAGGGTAGGAGATTATACAGGCGGCTCTGTGGGTAGCACAGTATAGAGGTGGCTGTGTGGGTAGCAGAGTATACAGGCGGGTCTGTGGGTAGCAGAGTATACAGGCGGGTTTGTGGGTAGCAGATTATACAGGCCGCTGTGTGGGTAGCAGAGTATAGAGAAGGCTCTGTGGGTAGCAGATTGTACAGGTGGCTCTGTGGGTAGCAGAGTATACAGGCGGCTCTGTGGTTAGCAGAGTATCAAGGCGGCTCTGTGGGTAGCAGAGTATACAGGCGGCTCTGTGGGTAGCAGAGTATACAGGCGGCTCTATGGGTAGCAGAGTATAGAGGCGGCTCTGTGGGTAGCAGAGTATAGAGGCAGCTCTGTGGGTAGCAGAGTATAGAGGCGGCTCTGTGGGTAGCAGAGTATACAGGCGGCTGTGTGAGTAGCAGAGTATAGAGGCGGCTCTGTGGGTAGCAGAGTATAGAGGCGGTCTGTGGGTAGCAGAGTATAAAGGCGGCTCTGTGGGTAGCAGAGTATAGAGGTGGCTCTGTTGGTAGCAGAGTATACAGGCGTCTCTGTGGGTAGCAGAGTATACAGGCGGCTCTGTGGGTAGCAGAGTATACAGGTGGCTCTGTGGGTAGCAGAGTATACAGGCGGCTCTGTGGGTAGCAGAGTATACAGGCGGCTCTGTGGGTAGCAGAGTATACAGGCGGCTCTGTGGGTAGCAGGGTATAGTGGCGGCTGTGGTGGTGGCAGAGTATACAGGCGGCTGTGGTGGTGGCAGAGTATACAGGCGGCTGTGGTGGTGGCAGAGTATACAGGCGACTGTGGTGGTGGCAGAGTATACAGGCGGCTGTGGTGGTGGGGCAGAGTATACAGGCGTGTGTGGTGGTGACAGAGTATACAGGCGTGTGTGGTGGTGGCAGAGTATACAGGCGTGTGTGGTGGTGGCAGAGTATACAGGCGTCTGTGTGGTGGTGGCAGAGTATACAGGGTGGTGGTGGCAGGTATACAGGTGGTGGTGGTGGCAGAGTATACAGGGTGGTGTGGTGGTGGCAGAGTATACAGGCGGTGTGTGGCGAGTTACAGGCGTCGGTGGTGGCAGAGTATACAGGCGTGGGTGGTGGTGGCAGAGTATACAGGCGTCGGTGGTGGTGGCAGAGTATACAGGCGTCGGTGGTGGTGGCAGAGTATACAGGCGTCTGTGATGTGCGGCAGAGTATACAGGCGTCGTGGTATTGGGGCAGCAGAGTATAGAGGTGTCTGTGGTGGTGGGGCAGCAGAGTATAGAGGCGTGTGTGGTGGTGGCGCAGAGTATACAGGCGTGTGTGGTGGTGGCAGCAGAGTATACAGGCGTGTGTGGTGGTGGCGGCAGAGTATACAGGCGTGTGTGGTGGTGGCAGCAGAGTATACAGGTGTCTGTGGTGGTGGCAGAGTATACAGGCGTGTGTGGTGTGGTGACAGAGTATACAGGTGTCTGTGGTGGTGGCAGAGTATACAGGCGTGTGTGGTGGTGGTGGCAGAGTATACAGGCGTGTATGGTGGTAGCAGAGTATACAGGTGTCTGTGGTGGTGGCAGAGTATACAGGCGTGTGTGGTGGTGGTGGCAGAGTATACAGGTGTGTGTGGTGGTGGTGGCAGAGTATACAGGTGTGTGTGGTGGTGGTGGCAGAGTATACAGGCATGTGTGGTGGTGGCAGAGTATACAGGTGTCTGTGGTGGTGGCAGAGTATACAGGCGTGTGTGGTGGTGGCAGAGTATACAGGCGTGTGTGGTGGTGGCAGAGTATACAGGTGTGTGTGTGGTGGCAGAGTATACAGGTGTGTGTGGTGGTGGCAGAGTATACAGGTGTGTGTGTGGTGGTGGCAGAGTATACAGGTGTCTGTGGTGGTGGCAGAATATACAGGCGTGTGTGGTGGTGGCAGAGAATACAGGCGTGTGTGGTGGCGGCTGAATATACAGGTGTCTGTGGTGGCGGCAGAGTATACAGGCGTGTGTGGTGGCGGCAGAGTATACAGGCGTGTGTGGTGGTGGTGGCAGAGTATACAGGTGTGTGTGTGGTGGTGGCAAAGTATACAGGTGTCTGTGGTGGTGGAGGAATATACAGGCGTGTGTGGTGGCGGCAGAGTATACAGGCATGTGTGGTGGCGGCAGAGTATACAGGTGTCTGTGGTGGCGGCAGAGTATACAGGCGTGTGTGGTGGTGGCGGCAGAGTATACAGGCGTGTGTGGTGGTGGTGGCAAAGTATACAGGCGTGTGTGGTGGTGGTGGCAGAGTATACAGGCGTGTGTGGTGGTGGTGGCAGAGTATACAGGTGTCTGTGATGGTGGCAGAGTATACAGGCGTGTGTGGTGGTGGTGACAGAGTATACAGGTGTCTGTGGTGGTGGCAGAGTATACAGGCGTTGTGTGTGGTGGTGGCAGAGTATACAGGCGTGTATGGTGGTAGCAGAGTATACAGGTGTCTGTGGTGGTGGCAGAGTATACAGGCGTGTGTGGTGGTGGTGGCAGAGTATACAGGTGTGTGTGGTGGTGGTGGCAGAGTATACAGGGTGTGTGGTGGTGGTGGGCAGAGTATACAGGCATGTGTGGTGGTGGCAGAGTATACAGGTGTCTGTGGTGGTGGCAGAGTATACAGGCGTGTGTGGTGGTGGCAGAGTATACAGGCGTGTGTGGTGGTGGCAGAGTATACAGGTGTGTGTGTGGTGGCAGAGTATACAGGGTGTGTGTGGTGGTGGCAGAGTATACAGGTGTGTGTGGTGGTGGCAGAGTATACAGGTGTCTGTGGTGGTGGCAGAATATACAGGCGTGTGTGGTGGCGGCAGAGAATACAGGCGTGTGTGGTGGCGGCTGAATATACAGGTGTCTGTGGTGGCGGCAGAGTATACAGGCTGTGTGTGGTGGCGGCAGAGTATACAGGCGTGTGTGGTGGTGGTGGCAGAGTATACAGGTGTGTGTGGTGGTGGTGGCAGAGTATACAGGCGTGTGTGGTGGCGGCAGAGTATACAGGTGTCTGTGGTGTGGGAGAGTATACAGGCATCTGTGGTGTGGGAGAGTATACAGGCATCAGTGGTGGTGGCGGCAGAGTATACAGGTGTCTGTGGTGGTGGGAAAGTATACAGGCGTCTGTGGTGGTGGCAGAGTATACAGGCGTGTGTGGTGGTGGCAGAGTATACAGGTGTGTGTGGTGGTGGCAGAGTATACAGGTGTCTGTGGTGGTGGCAGATTATACAAGCGTGTGTGGTGGTGGCAGAGTATACAGGCGTGTGTGGTGGTGGCAGAGTATATAGGCGTCTGTGGTGGTGGCAGAGTATACAGGCGTGTGTGGTGGTGGCAGAGTATACAGGCGTGTGTGGTGGTGGCAGAGTATACAGGCGTGTGTGGTGGTGGCAGAGTATACAGGCGTGTGTGGTGGTGACAGAGTATATAGGCGTCTGTGGTGGTGGCAGAGTATACAGGTGTCTGTGGTGGTGGCAGAGTATACAGGCGTGTGTGGTGGTGGCAGAGTATATAGGCGTGTGTGGTGGTGGCAGAGTATACAGGCGTCTGTGGTGGTGGCAGAGTATACAGGTGTGTGTGGTGGTGGCAGAGTATACAGGCGTGTGTGGTGGTGGCAGAGTATACAGGCGTGTGGGTGGTGGCAGAGTATACAGGCATGTGTGGTGGTGGCAGAGTATATAGGCGTCTTGGTGGTGGCAGAGTATACAGGCGTGTTGTGGTGGTGGCAGAGTATACAGGTGTCTGTGGTGGTGGCAGAGTATACAGGCGTGTGTGGTGGTGGCAGAGTATATAGGCGTGTGTGGTGGTGGCAGAGTATATAGGCTGTGTGGTGGTGGCAGAGTATACAGGTGTCTGTGGTGGTGGCAGAGTATACAGGTGTCTGTGGTGGTGGCAAAGTATACAGGCGTGTGTGGTGGTGGCAGAGTATACAGGCGTGTGTGGTGGTGGCATAGTATACAGGCATGTGTGGTGGTGGCAAAGTATACAGGCGTGTGTGGTGGTGGCAGAGTATACAGGTGTGTGTGGTGGTGGTGGCAGAGTATACAGGTGTCTGTGGTGGTGGCAGAGTATACAGGCATGTGTGGTGGTGGCAGAGTATACAGGCGTGTGTGGTGGTGGCAGAGTATACAGGCGTGTGTGGTGGTGACAGAGTATATAGGCTCTGTGGTGGTGGCAGAGTATACAGGTGTCTGTGGTGGTGGCAGAGTATACAGGCGTGTGTGGTGGTGGCAGAGTATATAGGCGTGTGTGGTGGTGGCAAGTATATCAGGCGTCTGTGTGGTGGCAGAGTATACAGGTGTGTGTGGTGGTGGCAGAGTATACAGGCGTGTGTGGTGGTGGCAGAGTATACAGGCGTGTGTGGTGGTGGCAGAGTATACAGGCATGTGTGGTGGTGGCAGAGTTATAGGCGTCTGGTTTGGTGTGGAGGCAGAGGTATACAGGCGTGTGTTGGTGTGGTGGCAGAGATATACAGGTGTCTGTGGTTGGTGGCAGAGTATACAGGCGTTGTGTGGTGGTGGCAGAGTATACAGGCGTGTGTGGTGGTGGCAGAGTATACAGGTGTCTGTGGTGGTGGCAGAGTATACAGGTGTCTGGGTGGTGGCAAAGTATACAGGCGTGTGTGGTGGTGGCAGAGTATACAGGCGTGTGTGGTGGTGGCATAGTATACAGGCATGTGTGGTGGTGGCAAAGTATACAGGCGTGTGTGGTGGTGGCAGAGTATACAGTGTGTGTGGTGGTTGTGGTGGCAGAGTATACAGCGTGTGTGTCGTGGTTGGTGGCAGAGTATACAGGCATGTGTGGTGGTGGCAGAGTATACAGGCGTGTGTGGTGGTGGCAGAGTATACAGGCTGTGTGGTGTTGGCAGAGTATACAGGCGTGTGGTGGTGGTGGCAGAGTATACAGGTGTGTGTGGTGGTGGTGGCAGAGTATACAGGTGTCTGTGGTGGTGGCAGAGTATACAGGCATGTGTGGTGGTGGCAGAGTATACAGGCGTGTGTGGTGGTGGCAGAGTATACAGGCATGTGTGGTGGTGGCAGAGTATACAGGCGTGTGTGGTGGTGGCAGAGTATACAGGCTGTGTGTGGTGGTGGCAGAGTATACAGGCATGTGTGGTGGTGGCAAAGTATACAGGCGTGTGTGGTGGTGGCAGAGTATACAGGGTGTGTGTGGTGGTGGCAGAGTATACAGGCGTCTGTGGTGGTGGCAGAGTAACAGGCATGTGTGGTGGTGGCAGAGTATACAGGCGTGTGTGGTGGTGGCAGAGTATACAGGCGTGTGTGGTGGTGGCAGAGTATACAGGTGTCTGTGGTGGTGCAGGTGGTCAGAGTATACAGGGTGTTGTGGTGGTGGCAGAGTATACAGGCATGTGTGGTGGTGGCAGAGTATACAGGCGTGTGTGGTGGTGGCAGAGTATACAGGCGTGTGTGGTGGTGGCAGAGTATACAGGGTGTGTGGTGGTGGCAGAGTATACAGGCTGTGTGTGGTGGTGGCAGAGTATACAGGCTGTGTGGTGGTGGCAGAGTATACAGGTGTTGTGGTGGTGGCAGAGTATACAGGCGTGTGTGGTGGTGGCAGAGTATACAGGGTGTGTGGTGGTGGCAGAGTATACAGGCGTTGTGGTGGTGGCAGAGTATACAGGCGTGTGTGGTGGTGGCAGAGTATACAGGCGTGTGTGGTGGTGGCAGAGTATACAGGTGTGTGTGGTGGGCAGAGTATACAGGCGTGTGTGGTGGTGGCAGAGTATACAGGCGTGTGTGTGGTGGTGGCAGAGTATACAGGCGTGTTGTGGTGGTGGCAGAGTATACAGGTGTGTGGTGGTGGGCAGAGTATACAGGGTTGTGGTGGTGGCAGAGTATACAGGCGTGTGTGGTGTGGTGGCAGAGTATACAGGTGTCTGTGGTGGTGGCAGAGTATACAGGTGTGTGTGGTGGTGGCAGAGTATACAGGCTTGTGTGGTGGTGGCAGAGTATACAGGTGTGTGGTGGGTGGCAGAGTATACAGGCTGTGTGGTGTGTGGCAGAGTATACAGGTGTGTGTGGTGGTGGGCAGAGTATACAGGTGTCTGTGGTGGTGTGGCAGAGTATACAGGCTGTGTGGTGGTGGCAGAGTATACAGGCTTGTGGTGGTGGCAGAGTATACAGGGTGTGTGGTGGTGGCAGAGTATACAGGCGTGTGTGGTGGTGGCAGAGTATACAGGGTGTGTGGTGGTGGGCAGAGTATACAGGTGTGTGTGGTGGTGGAGAGTATACAGGTGTGTGGTGGTGGCAGAGTATACAGTGTTGTGGTGGTGGCAGAGTATACAGGCGTGTGTGGTGGTGGGCAGAGTATACAGGCGTGTGTGGTGGTGGCAGAGTATACAGGGTGTGTGGTGGTGGCAGAGTATACAGGCATGTGTGTGGTGGTGTGGCAGAGAGTATACAGGCGTGTGTGGTGGTGGCAGAGTATACAGGTGTGTGTGTGGTGGTGGCAGAGTATACAGGCGTGTGTGGTGGTGGCAGAGTATACAGGCTGTGTGGTGGTGGCAGAGTATACAGGCGTGGTGGTGGTGGCAGAGTATACAGGCGTTGTGGTGTGGCAGAGTATAAGGTTGTGGTGGCAGAGTATACAGGCGTGTGTGGTGGTGGCAGAGTATACAGGTGTGTGGTGGTGGCAGAGTATACAGGCGTGTGTGGTGGTGGGCAGAGTATACAGGCGTGTGTGGTGGTGGCAGAGTATACAGGTCGTTGTGGTGGTGGCAGAGTATACAGGCGTGTGTGGTGGTGGCAGAGTATACAGGCGTGTGTGGGTGGTGGCAGAGTATACAGGTGTTGTGGTGGTGGCAGAGTATACAGGCGTGTGGTGGTGGGCAGGCAGAGTATACAGGCGTGTGTGTGGTGGTGGCAGAGTATACAGGTGTCTGTGGTGGTGGCAGAGTATACAGGCGTGTGTGGTGGTGGCAGAGTATACAGGCTGTTGTGTGGTGGCAGAGTATACAGGGTTGTGTGGTGGTCAGAGTATAACAGTGTGTGGTGGTGGCAGAGTATACAGGTGTGGTGTGGCAGAGTATACAGGTGCTGTTGGTGGTGGCAGAGTATACAGGCGTGTGTGGTGGGGCAGAGTATACAGGCGTGTGTGGTGGTGGCAGAGTATACAGGTGTTGTGGTGTGTGGGCAGGAGTGATACAAGTTCGTGTGTGGTGGTGGTGGCAGAGTATACAGCGTGTGTGGTGGTGGCAGAGTATACAGGGTTGTGGTGGTGGCAGAGTATACAGGTGTGTGGTGGTGGCAGAGTATACAGGCGTGTGTGGTGGTGGCAGAGTATACAGGGTTGTGGTGGTGGCAGAGTATACAGGTGTGTGTGTGTGGAGAGTATACAGGCTGTTTGGTGGTGGAGAGTATACAGCGTGTGTGGTGGTGGCAAGTATACAGGCGTGTGTGGTGGTGGCAGAGTATACAGGCGTGTGTGGTGGTGGCAGAGTATACAGGCGTCTGTGGTGGTGGCAGAGTATACAGGCGTGTGTGGTGGTGGCAGAGTATACAGGCGTGTGTGGTGGTGGTGGCAGAGTATACAGGTGTCTGTGGTGGTGGCAGAGTATACAGGCGTGTGTGGTGGTGGCAGAGTATATAGGCGTGTGTGGTGGTGGCAGAGTATACAGGCGTCTGTGGTGGTGGCAAAGTATACAGGTGTGTGTGGTGGTGGCAGAGTATACAGGCGTGTGTGGTGGTGGCAGAGTATACAGGCGTGTGTGGTGGTGGGGGCAGAGTATACAGGTGTGTGTGGTGGTGGCAGAGTACACAGGCGTCTGTGGTGGTGGTAGAGTATACAGGTGTCTGTGGTGGTGGCAGAGTATATAGGCGTGTGTGGTGGTGGCAGAGTATACATGCACCGGCGCTCCTGCAAGGCAGGGGTTAAATAAAATAAAAAAAGATTATGCTCACCTCACCCCGAGCCCCCGCCGTTCTTCCTCCAGGCTCCCGGTGTCTGCAGAGGTCTTCTACAGCAGTTCAGGACCTGCGGTGATGTCAGAGTCACGTGACCCGCGGTTACCATGGAGTAACCAGGTGTCACGTGACTCTAACATCATCGCAGGTCCTGTACTGCTGTAGAAGAGCTCTGCAGGCACCGGGAGCCTGCAGGAGCCACCGTAAGCCTGGAGGAAGACGGCGGTTGGCTCGAGGAGAGGTGAGGAAATGTTTTTTGTTTTTTTTTACAGTAGTGCGGCTGCGGCTCGCGATGACGCTTCGCGTCATCGCTCGCAGTGCCGCTAAGGAGCTTGGGATTCGGCGACAACGCCCGAATTCCCAACCCCGATTATATAAGTAGATATCTTTCTCCTAGAGGCATCTATAGGGAGTGAGTAATAATAAGAAAAAAGATTAATTCTATAATGTATGTTTACATGTGTATATGAGTATAGTGGTTTCTATAACGGTGTACTCTATTTATCATTTGTGTAAGGGTATAGATATGTATATTTATGCATTTTTTTCAGGTTCATGGTCCTATAAGATTCGAACTATATGAACTGTGGGTGTTTTTTTGCTCTATCTAACCTGAAGAGGTTAATCTGACACATGTTGGCTATTAAGCCCTTGATTGTTGCAGCAATGTTTTTTACTTGTCTATAAATGTATTGTTTTTATATTTGTATATACGCCGATGAGTAAGTGTCGGGCCCCTCGGGACGGGGGTACTCGGTACCGGACCGGGTCTTTACTGGGAAAGTCACGGGTGGCTTGGTCCGGACCGTGTCCCTGGCTCGACAATAAAGGGGGAATTATTTACAGGGGAAATGTCACGTGTGACGCCACCCACTTGGTGCAGCCAGTGATGGGGCCGCCACTGCTGCAGAACCTCCGGGGGTGATGGAGTGGCAGCGGAGATGGTATAGTTCCAGTGGGAAGAACTGTATCCCCCGGGGCAGTAAGAGTTAAGTCTCTGGTGCGGTTGTAGCACACTTACTTGCAGACTGCAGGGATCTCTCCTCCTGGCTGGTGCTGACAGGCTGTGTCCTGTATGGAGGGAATAGCTTGTACGCAGAGACACAAGGGAAACTGTTCCAGGGTTTTCCAAAGCTTTACTCTTAGTTGTTCCAACAGTTTACAGGTAGCTTGCTCTGTACGGGTGGTTTGTGGTACGCTGGACAGTATGGCGGTGACTCGGACCCCTGGTGGGCCCTCCTGGTTGTCACTGAGCTGCCTGTCCTTTGGGTTGGGGATCCTAGTGTGAAGCTGTGATCCCCCGACGGTGTTTGGGAATGCCGGGTGAACTACGGTCCCCTTTAGAGCCGACACTCTACTCAGCCCAGCCTCCAGCAGTCCTCAGCACGAGGCTCTACCAGGCTCTCTCCTTTCTGTTCCTTCCAGTATCATAGGAGGGACTTCTCTGCTTGTAGTTAGTGGCTTTAGCTGCTGTCTAGGGCACGAGTTACACCGTCCCTTTCTGTCCTGTCACACTCCTGGTGGCATCAGCATCGGACGGGCTTTCTCTTCCCTCTGGCACACACTGGCTCAGTACGGATTCTGCGCTCCTAGCCTTGCACTCGCAGGACGTGTGATTGTCTTTCTGTCTCAGCTTAGCTCAGCTTCTGGTCTTTGCATCTCAGCCTACTGTGGCCTACTAACTTCCTTCACTCCTCCCCCTCACTATATACTGTCAGTCACCTGACTTCTGGTGTGCCCAACCCACTCCTCTGAATCCACCACCCTCGATCTCATAGAGTTCTAATCTCAGGGCTGGATGTAACCTCCTTCTGACACGTGGGTTGTGTGGGCTGTGAGGGTGTTGTTGTGCAACATTGTCCTACCTGCCTGGCTGCAGTTCCCTTTGTGGCCTCCTGGACGCAGGGGTGCCACATAAGGACCTCGTCCGAAACGCGTCCGGCGGGATGCAATTGTTTTTAAAGATGTTCTAATAAAGCTACTGTAAATATGGTCCAGTGGCCCTGGAAAATACTTTCTTTCTTCTGAACATATTGATTAGCCTCTTTGTGCATTTTTCTGTGGAGTTGTGGTGCAACAAAAAAACACATAATTCTAGCAGTTAAGACTTTTCTTCTATTTCAATAGTCATAACAAATCATGTTAATTTTAGGTTTAAACAGATCTGACTTCTGCACACATCTATAAAACACATTATTTTTGTATTGCTTCCTTATTGTCAGTGGCGTCAGAGTCTGATGAGCCCCGATGCAAAATTTAGAGCTGCCCCCCCCCCCACACTCAGCGCGCACACACGTTGGACAGATGTACGGGCCCTGTGTATATATGACCCTTATCCTGGTATATATGGTCTTCCCCCTCCCACCACCATAGTACTCCATTATAATGCACCCCCATATTCCTCCATATATTACAATGAACTCTCATAGTGATCTATGTATTAAAATGCATCCCATAGTCCCCCATAGTAATCAAAATATTATAATACACCCCCATTATCCTCTATATAGTATAATGCTGCCTGAAAGCCCTCCATACAGCATAATGCAGCCTCATATTCCTCCATATAGTATAATGTAGCCTTATGGTTCTCCATATAGCATAATGCAACCCCTCATAGCCCTCCATATATTGCAATGCACCTCTTAGTTCTCAATATAATATAATGCACCCCCATAGTCCTCCATACAGTATAATGCAGCCTCATAGTTCTTCATATAGCATAATGCACCCCCCATAGCCCTTCACATAGCACAATACAGCTTCTCAGCCCTCCAAATAGTAAAATGCACGCCCTATAGTCCTCGATATAGTATAATGCAGCTTCATATCCCTCTATATAGCATAATACAGCTTCATATCCCTCTATATAGTTTTTTTTGATACAATCTTTTTTATTGGTTTTTAAGAAAAGGATAACAAGAGCGCTAAAAGCGCTGCACACACAAAAAAAAAAAATCAACACGGAGAAAGAACAAGACAAAGCCACCTCAAAGAGGTCGGCGAGGGGGGGAGCAAGAAGGGGAAAAATGGGGAAAGGTGTGAGCCCGCCGCACTCTGTCTTATACAAGATATAGAACAAACGCCACACTATGAGGCAGAACGGACAGTATAGCTATTAAAAATATACTGGTACTGCACAGGGATGATTCAACCAGTTCAACCAGTTGTCTCTGATCCGAGTTTTGGTCGGGCCGTCTAAAGCCAGTTGAAATTCGTGGTGAAAGATATTGTTTAAGCGATCAGTAACTTCAGCAAACGTAGGGGGAAAGTCAGCCTTCCACTTAGCCGCAACCACTAGCCTAGCGGCTGTTAACACGTTTGGCACCAGTACCCACTGGTCACGTGGGTACTCGTGTATACCCAAGTGGAGGACCGCCATCTGGGGAGTCAATGTGACACTTAGTCCCGTGAGTGTTCTCATAAGAGCCGCGACTATCGCCCAAAAAGGTGCGATTTTGGGACAATACCACCACATGTGTGCTAGTGATCCATGTCCTCCACAGCCACGCCAACACAAAGGGGAACGATCACGGGAGAAGTGAGCCAGTTTTACCGGAGGGTAGTACCACCTCATGTGGATCTTCTTCAAAATTTCTAGATGGTTCACACACCTGGACGCCTTTTGTAAAGCTCTGAGGCCCTCCCACCAGTCCTCCTCCGAAGCTATAAACCCAAGATCCTCCTCCCAGAGCCTCATATAGCTCAATTTGGACGGACAAAGGTCCGCGTTTAGTTACTGATAGATAACCGAGAGTCCCTTAGGCCTCCCCGACGAAAGAATATATCTCTGATAATGAGAAATCTCATGAGGGGGCTTGACCGGCCAGAACGGGGCAATGCCACGTATGAAATGGGCAATTTGGGTGTATTGGTAATGCGTAGAAACAGCTTCAGGGAATTTTAACACAAGGTCCGAGAAGGGAATGATCCTCCCATTGACCAGTATATCTGCAAGGGACTGGATACCTGCTTTGCGCCACGGGGAAAGGTTCAAGAACGCAATGTGAAAGCCCAACACGTCTATACTGATTTGGTCAGGGGACAGCCGGATCCACCTACCCACCTGCCCCCTCCCAGCATGCCAACATCGCGGCCATCGCGGGAAAAGGCATAGGCGTTGACGTGGGAGCTAGGCACTCCGCCCCCAACAGAAGGCGCAAGGGTCGGCGTCCCAGAGCCTCCTCCTCCATCACCAGCCATCGCGGGGGGTCCCCTGGAGCTCACCACACTCTGGCCTCCTGAAGGATCGAGGCCCTGTGATACGCCGCAACATTAGGGACCCCCATGCCCCCTCTACTATAAGGAAGGTACATTGTATTACCCGATACCCAAGCCCGTCTACTCGCCCAGACATAGCGGTTAACCAGTTGTTGTATTCGGGTCAGATAACATGCGGGGATCAACAATGGAAGATTCCTGAAAAGATAGAGAATTTTGGGGAGTAGGAACATTTTGAAAGCGTGTATCCTGGCCACCCAAGAGAGATTCCCCAGTGGATGGCGCGTCACTTCGGCGGACAGGGAGGAAAGCAAACGTTCCACATTGACAGCAATCAGTTTGGAGGAAGAGGTAAGGGTAATGCCTAAGTAAGGAATTCCATCCTCTCTCCACACAAAAGGAAAACGGGCCCTCAACTTCCTACTCGTGTCCGCCGGGACTCCAATCGGGAAGATTAAGGATTTCCCTGCGTTCAACTTATATAGGGAGAGGGCAGAAAACCATTTCAAAATCGTCAACACTGCCTCGAGGGAAGGTTCCACATTGGTGCAGGCAATGATAATGTCATCGGCATACGAACCGATTTTGTGAACTGAGCTTCCCATGGCGTAACCAGTGACATCCAGGTCCACCCTGATGGCCTCGGCCAGGGGCTCAATGACCAGGGAGAAAATGATGGGCGAGAGCGGGCAGCCCTGCCTTGTTCCGTTCGAGAGACTAAAGTTAGAGGAGAGAAAGCCCGACGACAGCACCCTGGTGTGAATAGATGCCAGAATGGCCGAGAGAATAGGGCCACAGAAGCCAAATTTCTCAAGTACGGCGGCCAGGTAACCCCAGTGCACCCTGTCAAACGCCTTTTCCGCATCCAAAGACAGGAGTACACCGGGGGTCCCAGCCTGTTCCGCAGCTTTAATCAGATTAATAATCCGTCTTGTGCCATCTTTGGTCTGTCTCCCCCCAACAAAGCCAACCTGGTCTCCATGAACCAGAAAGGGGGTAACCCTGCTGAGTCGGAAGGCCAAAAGTTTAGAGTATATCTTTACATCGCAGTTCAGCAATGAAATTGGGCGGTAGCTCCCAGGGTCCTCCGGAGACTTCCCGGGCTTCGGAATGGTCACTATGGTGGCCTCTAGGAGCCGAGGGGGCACCGCACCCGTCGACTGCCAGAAAGCACTCGCCCTGGCCAAATAAGGGGCCAGAACTTGGGAAAAAGATCAATGGTAGTCATTCGGAAGCCCGTCCGGGCCTGGTGCCGAGTGCCGCTTAGAAGTAAAAATGGCCTTCCAGACCTCTACAGGGGTAATAGGGTCGTTAAGCTCCACTATTTGTTCTTGGGTCAGCACAGGCAAATTGAGGCCATCTAGAAAACCACGGATGTCCGAGGCACACGGGGGGGGGGGGGACATCTCTCTCGTCCTTTAAGTTATAGAGACGAGAGTAATAATCAGCAAAAGCCTCTGCAATAGCAGGAGGACTGTGACCTGTATCTTACCACCTGCGTCCCTCAAGGCAGTAATTTGGGATGTAATTTCTCTTTTCTTTATACGTCTCGCTAACACTACCCCAGCACGATCCCCCATAGCATACAAAGTTAGTCTGGACTTCCTGAGGTACTTCTCATGCTGGGAGAGGAGGAAGGAGCGGAGCTGCGTCCTTACAGAAAAAAGCTCGGCCGCCGTCTCCGAAGAAGGTGCGCACTTGTTCCTCCCCTCCAAGTCATGCAGGCGGGACAATAAATCCTCCCTCATCTTATCTCTCTCTTTCTTACGTCGGGCCGCTCTTTGAATGAATAGCCCTCTAATGTAGGACTTATGGACTTCCCACAGTGTGGAGTCCGAAACCTCCCGGTTATCATTCAGCTTAAAAAACTCAGTTAGCTCGGAGCGGAGCTCCGAGACTGTCAAATGGTCCGAAAGGAGGCTAAGATTCAGTCTCCAAGAGCCTGTGGAACGCAGACCTCCCACCAGGGAGACGACCAACTTGATTGGGGCGTGGTCAGACCACGATATTAAGCCCAATTCCGCAGCGCTACAGGCTGTGAGAGTCCCACTGTCCACCAAAAAGTAGTCCAGACGGGAATAAGACCTGCGCCTGTTGGAGTAAAACGTATAGTCCCTCTCCCCGGCGTGGAGGCAGCGCCACACATCATGCAGATGCAAGGACCGACAAAGCGGCCCCAGCTCACCCCGGCAGGTGAGATACCCCCAGAGCAGTCCAACTGGCGTGACATCACCACTAGTGATGGGCGAATCCTAAATTACTCGGAATCGCTTGACTCTAGCGAGTCCGAGCACAGGACTCGCTACTCGTTGCGAGTCTAGCGAGTCCAATGTTAATGAATGGGGAAGCGAATAATAGCGAGTAGTGTGGAGATTTACAAATCGCAGATGTGTCTCGGAAGCTTCAGCCTGAAGCAATCCTAGTTTTGTCATTTATTTGCATTGGACTCGTTTACTTTGCAACTGTAATCGCTGGGAAACTCGCACAGATAAGAGTCCTGTCTGCTCAGTGTGCTGGCTGCCCCAGCTCCAGGGTCCTAGAGCCTGCCTGCTGCCTGATGTAGCAGAGCTGAGATTGTTCTCAGTCTGCTCATTCCCTGTGTACAGACATGAATGTCTGTGCACAGAGATGATGTAGCAGTGCTGAGATTGTTCTCAGTCTGCTCATTCCCTGTGCATAGACATCTATATCTATGCACAGGGATGAGCAGAGAGGACATCGCGTTTTGGACTGCGTCGGACGGAAGAGGATTTTTTTAATTAAAGATGGAGTCTCTAATGGCTTTTTTTTTTTTATTTCTAATAAAAAAATTTCTCTGTGTTGTGTTTTTTTTAAAACAATTTAATAGAAATTCATGGCGGTCATGTCTAATATTGGCGTGACCGCCATAAATTTCGGACTTAGGGCCAGCTGATAATACAAAGCTGGCCCTAACCTCTTTATTACCCAGCGTGCCACCGCCACCAGGGCCGCTGGAAGAGCGGGGTTCAGCGCCAGAGGATGGCGCTTCAATGAACGTGCCATCTTCTGGGGCGGCTGCGGGCTGCAATTTGCAGTGGGGGGTGCCCAGAAAGCTTGGGCATCCCTGCCCTGCGGATTCCAGCCCCCAGCTGCTTAGCTGTACCTGGCTAGAAATAGAAATTGCGCGGAGCCCCACGCATTTTTTTTAAATTATTTCATGAAATTCTGAGATTCTGACTCTGACTCTGAGACTCTGACTCTGACTCTGAGACTCTGAGATTCTGACTCTGACTCTCTGAGATTCTGACTCTGACTCTCTGAGATTCTGACTCTGACTCTCTGAGATTCTGACTCTGACTCTGACTCTCTGAGCCTCTGAGATTCTGACTCTGACTCTCTGAGATTCTGACTCTGACTCTCTGAGATTCTGACTCTGACTCTGACTCTCTGAGATTCTGACTCTGACTCTGACTCTCTGAGATTCTGACTCTGACTCTGAGACTCTGACTCTGAGACTCTGACTCTGAGACTCTGTGACTCTGACTCTGAGACTCTGACTCTGAGACTCTGACTCTGAGACTCTGAAATTCATGAAATAATAAAAAAAAAATGCGTGGGCTCCGTGCAATTTCTATGTCTAGCCAGTACAGCTAAGCAGCTGGGGGCTGGAATCCGCAGCGCAGGGATGCCCAAGCTTTCTGGGCACCCCCGCTGCAAATTGCAGCCCGCAGCCGCCCCAGAAGATGGCGCGTTCATTGAAGCGCCATCCTTTGGCGCTGAACCCCGCTCTTCCAGCGGCCCTGGTGCGGTGGCACGCTGGGTAATAAAGGGGTTAATACCAGCTTTGTTATACAAGCTGGTATTAAGCCCGAGATTCTTAATGTCAGGCCACGTTTGACCCGGCCACTAAGATTCTCCAATAAAGGGTTAAAAAAACACAGAAAACTTTTTATTTGAAATAAAAAAAAAAAGCCATTAGGGACTCCATCTTTAATTAAAAAAATCCTCTTCCGTCCGACGTAGTCCAAAACGCGATGTTCTCTCTGCTACATCCCCTGTGCATAGATATAGATGTCTATGCACAGGGAATGAGCAGACTGAGAACAATCTCAGCACTGCTACATCATGTCTGTGAGCAGGTGGGCTCTAGGACCCTGGAGCTGCACAGAGAAGACAGCTGGACTCGGCTCGCAATGTAACAGCAGTTATTTGCGAGTTTCCCTGCTATCACTGGCACAGTAGCCGAGTCTAATGCAAACAATAGCAATCCTAGTTTTGTCAGCGTTTGCCTTTGATTTGCATTGGACTCGTGCGAGTAAACGCTGGGAAACTCGCAGAGTACCGAGTCCTGCGAGTCCCTTACTACTCGCCGAGTAACGAGTCCTAGCAAGTAGATTCGCCCATCCCTAATCACCACATTAAAATCTCCTCCTAGCACCAGAAGGCCACGGGAGTGTTTGTTAACAATTTTCATTAGCCTGCACGCAAATTTAAGCTGAGAAACATTCGGGCCATATACATTTACAAACGTAAAAATAGACTCATAAAGTTTACAAGTAATTAAAAGGTATCTACCAGCCGGGTGAGCCAATTCAGCAAGAAGCTGGAAAGGAATAGTAGATCTGACAAAGATGCCAACTCCGGCCTTCTTCATGGGGCCATTGGCATAGAAGGCTCTGGAGTACATCCAGTGTGCAACTCTATAATTGTCCCGCTTAAGGAGGTGAGTCTCTTGTGCGAAGACCATGTCCGCCTTACACCTGCCAGCCTCCGACCAAAAGAGGGAGCGCTTGACCGGATTCAAGCCGTTGACATTTAACGAAAATACTTTGACACTCATGGCGGAAAAATTACATCTACTTGAAATGGGCTAGGCTCACAAAAGAGAGGAGGGTAAGGCAAGCAAAGGGAAAAAGGAAGGGGAGAGGAAGACAGTACATACACACAGAAGAAAAAAAAGATAACACCAATGTAAACATAACAGGCAAGCCGAAGCTTGCAAGGTGGGGGGGTGAGGGATGACCTGGAGATAATATAAAAACCAGATAGACAGGACAAGGAGTGCTCCCCTGACGAAGTCATCTTAGATGAAGGAACGCGTAGGGTGACCATCCTTCTCCACCAACAAATCTGACCTAATTTGGGTTATGGAGTGATTCCCTAAGCCTGCTCTGCTGCACTTTACTCCTCTCTGGTAATATGAGAATAACTGCTTGCACTTTTTATTATAACACTTTGCCTTCTCATTGCTTGTGACTTCTGATATTGCACTTTATTTTCCCTTGGCAGCTCTGTAATGGGCATATTGTGTAGAGATACTGGATTGTGCTTCTATTGTAAAGACAGGATTTAATATGGTATTTCCTTGACTATCATTTATTGTTGAAGTTGGTGGAGCATAAGTATACATGTGTAGTCCTGTAAAGGTCTCTTTTAATTGTTTTTAAATGTTGCACTTCTTTGTCTTTGTTTATGGTATGTACAATAAAGATTTATGATTGAAAGATATATGTCGATCGCCCATTTATACTGGTCAGCTTTTTTTTTTTTACTTTGATGTGATTTATTTGACCAGTGAGGCAGATCCATGAGTTTACAAGTGGTGCCCTCGGATTAATTGGTCTTTCAATATTGAATATTGTACACTTTTTTTAATACAAAAGTTTCCCGAGTAGAGCACACTATTCACCATTATGGACTTAGAGGGCAGATTACGGGCTCTGACCGAGTCAGCTGCCTTCTTTGGAAGTACTTCTGAAACCTCACCATCAGGTGCGGACTGGGAGGCTGAGTTTGCGGATGCTACTAAGGCCCTTATAGCCATGCATAAACAGTTTACCAGGACCTGGTACAATGTGAGGAGCTTGGAGGAGTACAAGAGATTGGGGATTGTGCCCCGGGGTTTGAGGATACACATATTCCCGGCGTGGGAGCCTGACCCTGATTTTAAAACCTTGTGGGAAACAGGATTGTCAAAATTCTCTGGAGTTTTAATGGATATGTTGTTACAGCACGATTATAAAATAATTGAGGACTTAAAAAAGGATATAAAGAAAAAGGAGATATTGCTGGAGAGATTTCACTTCCCAACTTTAGTGGAACCCTTTCAAAAAAGGTTGAAATCTATAATTGATAAATATCAAGCTGTCATTTTGGGCAATAAGAAACGGAAATACCTTAGGGATAAAACAGGTTTTGATAAAGGTAGAGCATACAGGTGGACACACACAGTGAACTCACGGGTCCCCAGAGGTGGAGGTGATGGTCCACGACCATACGGTCCTTCCAAACCAAATAAACCTAAAAAGCCAGGAAAACCTAATACACCATCCGAACCTCCCTCTGGTGAAGAGGATGAGGAAGATTTTTTTATCCACTGGGCCGAGCGACCTGGAGGACGCACTCGACGCGGGAGGAGAAAGCGAAGACACGGATGTGCCTCTAACAGGGAAACGAAAATCACCATCATTCCTACAGTATCAACAAGAAGTAATAGAACCTACTAAGGTAACTACTAATACTGATAATGTCAATAAACTACAAATTATTAACCTTTCTTCTTACCAACTTTCAGAGACTGAAATCTCTCTGCTGCAGAAGGGTCTATCTTTCTCGCCCACTTCAAATTTGGATAAATTTACCGTTACTAAAGATGTTTACCTTTTCTGTAGGAAACTTGTGTTCAAACTGTTATATCATCAACCCTCTTTGATGGACTCGATGACCACCCAGGAAAGACGGGCTTTGGAAGATCTGGCCTCTATGACATCGGAAGATGATGAAAGAAACACGAGTGAACGCTTTCCAAGGCGACTTCCATCACAGGCGACCCCCCCCCTTTGTCGGCTTTTCCCCTCATTCAACTGTTTTTTAATCGGGTGATGGAGGAGGTAAGTGAACTAAAAGAAACGCCAGGAAGATATCAAAATCTTACCTTACAAGAACAAAAGGCCCTCTATGACCTACAGAATAATAAAGACTTCTTAATTAAGGAAGCGGACAAGGGGGGTAACGTTGTCTTATGGCCGGTTTAATGTCATCTTAGGGAAGCCAAGCGTCAACTTAATAACCAACAGAACTATCTTGTATTGCCTTCGGATCCCACCAAGACCTATAAACGGAAGCTGGATGACCTTCTTGCACGAGCCTTTAGCCTGGCATTGATCACAAAAAAGGAAAGGGAGTTTCTAGTAACCAAACATCCGAAGGTCCCTACTTATTACATGCTCCCCAAGATTCACAAGGATCTACAGGAACCCCCAGGTAGGCCAATTATATTGGGAATCGGTGGCCTGTTTGAGAGACCATGTATTTATCTGGATCACTTTTTGCAGCCGATAGCATTGAATCATAAAAATCTTATGTGAGAGATTCAACATTTCTAATGGAAAAACTTGAGCGCCTTGTTATATCTCCTGGCACCCTTCTGGTTGCCATGGATGTTGAAGTGTTGTATACCTCCATAGCCCATGATATTGGTGTCGATGCGGTTGGCTATTTCCTAGATAAAAATCAAACTAGGAACAGATTGCATGACTCTTTTTTGTTAGATCTGCTTAGGATGGTTCTTGAGAAGAACTACTTTGTGTTTGATAGGGTGTTTTACAATCAGGCCTCAGGGACCGCGATGGGCGCGAGGTGTGCGCCTTCGTATGCAAACATTTTCTTAGGGTGGTGGGAGGAAACTCTGGTTTACCAACAAATTGTTTTGATAGGTCTGTACTGCATTGGTTCCGATTTATCGATGATATCCTTTTCTTGTGGACAGGGACCAGGGTGGAGTGCCAAAGGTTTATCAGCTTCCTGAACACCAATCCATGGAACATTAGGCTAGCATCAGAAATCTTCACTGTGTCTGTGAACTTCCTGGACTTAAAGCTAACCATTGATAATGGTAAGATCATGTCGACACTATTCTTTAAAAGGATGGCTTCAAACAGTCTATTGCATTATACGAGCTATCATCCCTTACATTTGCGAAGAAGCATTCCGAAGGGACAATTTTTGCGAGTTCGACGCAACTGTACAAACACAACTGACTTTGAGAATGAGGCTAGGGACTTGACCAATCGTTTTATTGATCGTGGATATCCACGAAAGGTGGTATCAGCAGCTTACCAGCATTCCAGGAGCTTAAGTAGGGAATCGGCATTAAAATCTAGAGAGAGAGAAGATGGGGTGACTCTCAATATTATTACGCCTTTTAATAACCAATGGGGTGACATTAGGAAGATACTAGATAAGAACTGGGATATATTAACAAGGGATGTACGTTTGACACAGTTTCTTCCTAGTAGACCCAAATTAACTACTAAAAGAACCCCAATCTAAAGGACTTTGTATCAAGGAGCCATTTCATGAGAGCCACTCAAAGCACTGGAAGGGGTTTCAAGATAAAGGGAACCTATGCCTGTGGGAACTGCAATGTTTGCCCCTTTATGATATCGACAGAATCTGTAACCCTCCCTCATTGTTCTTTTCCCATCAAAAGCAGGGCATACTTCAACTGCAGATCTAGGAACCTGGTGTATGGAATTGTTTGCACGTGTCAGAAGATCTATGTGGGACAAACGACACAGGAGCTAAGAAAAAGGATTCAGCAACATGTTTCAAACATAAACACGGCAAGGAGGGATCAGACTGAAGGTAATGCACTTACTTCTGTCGCTAGACATTTTTTGGTGAAACACAATAGCAACCCAGCTAATATAAGAATCATTGGACTTCAAGGGATTAGACCCTCAATTCGTGGAGGCAATATCACATCGGAACTACTGAAATTGGAGTCCAGATGGATTTATAATCTAAAAAGCCTGACCCCTGGGGGGCTCAATGAAGAATTGTTATATACGGGTTTTATAAGCAGACATGATATCTCTTTTAGGTGTCAGCTCATTTTTCTTTGACTAACTACCTGAATATTTTCACTTTTCCCATAATAGAGACATTTGTCTCTACAGCTTAAGTTGAACTCTCCATCTTTGACATATTCTTCATTGCTCTTTCTAGACGAGGTGATGATTTTGAAAAAGTGGAAATACCAACACCCCTGGGCTACCACTTCTGGAGTGCATCGACGATAAGGCTCTGGAGATGAAATGGAATTTAAAGTGGACCATGGCTCTTTCTGAAGACCTCATAAGGACTTATTTAAAGCTGGAATTGGGCTCGCAATGGAGGGCAGTGCTTTATCCTGCTATAAAATTGGGATAATAATATGGAAGTTGTATTATTAGTCTTATTTGACTTCTCTATGGATGCTGCTAAATCACTTGCTGCCATGTCCTCAAGCTAATATCTTCTGTAAAGCATTTTTTGATAATCAATATACACATATATATTTTCTGATATCACAATAAATTATGATGAGCATTGATAATTGGATTGACTTGTCACTCAACACCATTTCTTCCCCTTCCCCTCCCCCTTTCTCCCTTTTTTTTTTTTCTTTTTTTCTTGAGTCTACGATATAGCTTTATTAGGTCCATGATTATTGGTGCAATTTAATTCTAATTTTGTTTTTTGATAATTTAAATCTCTTCTCTAATGGGGTGTCCCCATATGGGGACCATCTGATATTGTTCTTTGAATTCTTATTCTTTCTTTCCCCCTTTTTTATGAAACAATCAAAAGATATTTGGCTTTAAAACTGGAAGTTAATTCTAAATATACATATCTGGAATTAGTTTGGTCTTTACCACTTATAAACACACAGGATCCTGTTGACATGGGATGGTCTTGTGACCGTCTCTTGTCCTCAACCACACTATATAAATATATCTATGTATGATTTATGATGATTCCATTAGGAATAAATGTATATATTATATATTTTTTCTTTTATAACATTGACTCGCTCTATGACTCCTTAGGGGTGGTGTTCTGGAAGATATGGTGTTACCACTCAGAGTGGTTCAGAGAATACAATCACTAGGTCTGAATCCCTGTGCTCTGTATCTTGCCCTTTGGGAACAAAACATAATCTATATTATGTGTTTCTATGTTTAGAAAATGTAGTTTACTTATAGGATGATGGAGGTTGCCAGTGGGTTCGGAGATCTTACTCTTAAGACCTTTGAGACAATATGGCGCCCCATTTAGGACGGCATTCGCTTGGGCAGTATCCTCTATGTATGTATTTTCCCAATATTTTAATGACTGGATGCCTCCTTTATGATCCTGGAGCTTTGGCCACTGTTTTCTCCATTTGTATATATATATAACAAAACTGTTTTCTCTTTCCTCCTCTCTCTTGCTGCAACTATTCTCTTCCAGGTTATACCTGTGTCTTCTGACCATCATGGCTCAATCTTCTGGTCAAAATACTTACTTGTGTCCCCACATTACGTGTTTGCGGTCACTGCGGTGTATGCAAAGACTCACATTGTCCTCTGACTGCTTGACGCAGGGGCATAACCTGTGTAAATACTGCGCAGACGCGGCGGCCATCTTACTGCTCTTCTGTCTGAAGCCACAGGTACTCTTCTTGCGCATGCGCTGTTGTGAGCGCATACGTCATGGACACTTCCGCACGCCGAGCTCCCGCACTTCCTCCATGTGACAGCGCCGGAGCGAGCCCGGCCGCTCAATGAGTACAGGTTACTCACATATGCGTATTACTTATTTAATATAAAAACCAGATAGACAGGACAAGGAGTGCTCCCCTAACGAAGTCATCTTAGATGACGAAACGCGTACGGTAACCCTCCTTCTCCACCAACAAATCTGACCTAATTTGGGTTATGGAGTGATTCCCTAAGCCTGCTCTGCTGCACTTTACTCCTCTCTGGTAATATGAGAATAACTGCTTGCACTTTTTATTATAACACTTTGCCTTCTCATTGCTTGTGACTTCTGATATTGCACTTTATTTTCCCTTGGCAGCTCTGTAATGGGCATATTGTGTAGAGATACTGGATTGTGCTTCTATGGTAGAGACAGGATTTAATATGGGATCTCCTTGACTGTCATTTATTGTTGAAGTTGGTGGAGCATAAGTATACATGTGTAGTCCTGTAAAGGTCTCTTTTAATTGTTTTTAAATGTTGCACTTCTTTGTCTTTGTTTATGGTATGTGCAATAAAGATTTACGATTGAAAGATATATGTCGATAGCCCATTTATAATGGTCAGCTTTTTTTCTTTTGACTTTGGGATGACCTGGAGATGGTAAACCAGGTACCCTCTTGCGGCAAGTCCTGACCGACTCTTAAAGTCAGACATTTAAGGCCTCGCCGTCCCGGGCTATCGGCTGTAGACCATCACAGCCACAGATCTATCCAATAAACACAAGGACCACTGCTCAACGCACAGTTTCCCACTCAGGGTCAGTCTTCCTCTTTGGGGAGTAACGGGTGTTTGGTGTTGTCTCCCGATCGTGTCTCGGGGATTTAGGGGAGTCTCCACCGAGGGTCGGGAGGCCCCATGCTCGCAGCGCTCTCTCCAGCAGCTTCGGGGACCGGAACACATGTCGGTCCCCTTTGTAGCTAAAGCACACTTTAACCGGCGTTCCCCAGGTAACGGGATCCTCGCTCCTCGGAGGACCTTGTACATAGGCGCAAATTCTCTGCGCTTCCCCAAAGTTCCGATGGATAGATCCGGGTAGACTGCCAGGGAGGAAAACTCACTCGGGACCTCTATTCCCCGTCTAAGGGTCCCGAGGAGCTTGTCTTTGAGACCAGCATGCTGCATGGAGATCAGCACGTCTCTCGGGAGGGTCGGATTAAGGCGAGGGGGGTGAGGATGGTGGTGGATCCTCTCATAATGCAGGAACTCAGGGGGACAATCTGGGATAATGGCCTTCACAAATGATGTGTCAAAGTCACAGAGCCCTGAGTCCTGAACGTCCTCGGATATGCCCCTGATCTTCAGGTTTCCCCTCCTGCCTCTGTCCTCCAATTCCCACAGCTTGCTTTGCTGTGACTCCACCTGCCTCTCCACAGCATCCACATTATCAGCCAGTGTGTTATGTGCTGAGGCAAATTCAGCCATTTTTCTCTCTAGCCGGTCCCCAAGGCTGGTCACATCCCTCCTTATCTCCGCAATCATACCTTGGATGTCCGACTGGAGGGGGACATCATCCTCTGCATTGTTCTCTCCGTCAGCGGTGCATCTTCGGCCGCCGGGTGCTCCAGGCCATTCCTGTAATCAGCAGAGGCGTGAGAGGAGGGAGAGTGAGGGGCTGCAGCCGGCGCCATTTTGGAGCGGGTGGGTGCTGCCTCTTTATGGAAGAAATCTGATACTTTAGGAAGCCCCGTCTGGGATTTAGATTGACCCCTCGTCATCTCCGGACCACAGGCAGCAAGGAGAGCCGGTTGTAGCACGGTGTGCAGAGAACAGCAGTCGCTGGCAGCCGGTGAAGATCTGTGGCTGCGGAGCCCGGGGATTATGCAACCGACGGCATCAGCTCTCAGGTCACACCCCCCATATCCCTCTATATAGTATAATGCATCCCCATAGCCCTCCATATAGTATAATGCATCCCCATAGTCTTCCAGATAGCATAATTCAGCCCCATAGCCCTCCATATAGCATAATGCACCCCCATAGTGCTCCATATCGTATAATACTGCCTCACAGACCTCCATATAGTATAATGCAGCCTCACAACTCGCCATACAGCCCTCTTTTCCCCCATAACCTTCTGGCCAGCATGTACTCATGAAAAAATAAATCTGTACTTACCTTTCCTGGTTCCCCCCACAGCTCCATTCTCCTTGCCAAAACTGAGAGACAGGAGGAGGTAGTGACTGCCTGTGTTCCACTGTGGAACGCATAAAGCAGGAAGTGCCGCCTACTCCTATTGTGGAGGAGGCGGCACCAGCCTGCTAAATGCATTCCACCGTGGAATGCAGCCAGTCACCGCCGTGGTAAGAGGAAGTGAGGGTCGGTGCTGAGGAGGGGTGGCAGCAGTAGGAGGCTCCTTGACGCACTATGCTGCCGCGCAGTGAAGTGGGCATTGGGATTTGTGATTAGGTCAGCAATGTCTGATCAGTAGGAGTGCGACACCTAGCACCCCTGACAGTCAGCTGTTCTAGGTATCAACTGGAGCTGCTGCCTTACCGAGCTGCTCTGTCTACTATTTAGTGGTCATGGCCATCTATTGCACATTTGCCCCCCTATTCAAATCCATAAAAGTCACATGTGCAGTACGGTCTGCAGCCACTACAGTAGACAGAGCAACTGGATAACAGAGGAACTCCGGTTCCTGTCGGCAATGAGAACAGCTGATCAGTACGATGTTGAAGTTGGTTTCTTATTCGTTCAGTTTCCTATTCGGGCTGAAGTTGGTTTCTTATTCGCCAGTTTCTTATTCGGCTATTTTTATTTTCTGATTTTTACAGGTTTATCAATAAAAAGAAAACCTTCTAAGTATACAGTGTTGGCCAAAAGTATTGACACACCTGCAATTCTGTCAGATAATACTCAGTTTCTTCCTGAAAATGATTGCAATCACAAATTCTTTGGCATTATTATCTTCATTTGATTGGTCTTCAATGAAAAAAACACAAAAGAGAATAAAGCAAAAAGCAAAACATTGATCATTTCACACAAAACTCCAAAAATGGGCCAGACAAAAGTATTGGCACCCTCAGCCTAATACTTGGTTGCACAATCTTTAGCCAAAATAACTGTGATCAACCGCTTCCGGTAACCATCAATGAGTTTCTTACAATGCTCTGCTGGAATTTTAGACCATTCTTCTTTGGCAAATTGCTCCAGGGCCCTGATATTTGAAGGGTGCCTTCTCCAAACTGCCATTTTTAGATCTCTCCACAGGTGTTCTATGGGATTCAGGTCTGGACTCATTGCTAGCCACCTTAGACGTCTCCAGTGCTTTCTCTCAAACCATTTTCTAGTGCTTTTTGAAGTGTGTTTTGGGTCATTGTCCTGCTGGAAGACTCCTGACCTCTGAGGGAGACCCAGCTTTCTCACACTGGGCCCTACATTATGCTTCAAAATTTGTTGGTAGTCTTCAGACTTCATATTGCCATGCACACAGTCAAGCAGTCCAGTGCCAGAGGGAGCAAAGCAACCCCAAAACATCAGGGAACCGCCGCCATGTTTGACTGTAGGGACCGTGTTCTTTTCTTTGAATGCCTCTTTTTTTCTCCTGTAAACTCTATATTGATGCCTTTGCCCAAAAAGCTCTACTTTTGTCTCATCTGACCAGAGAACATTCTTCCAAAACATTTTAGGCTTTCTCAGGTAAGTTTTGGCAAACTCCAGCCTGGCTTTTTTATGTCTCGGGGTAAGAAGTGGGGTCTTCCTGGGTCTCCTACCGTACAGTCCCTTTTCATTCAGACGCCAACAGATAGTACGGGTTGACACTGTTGTACCCTCGGACTGCAGGGCAGCTTGAACTTCTTTGGATGTTAGTCAAGGTTCTTTATCCACCATCCGCACAATCTTGCGTTGAAATCTCTTGTCAATTCTTCTTTTCCGTCCACATCTAGGGAGGTTAGCCACAGTGCCATGGGCTTTAAACTTCTTGATGACACTGCACACGGTAGACACAGGAACATTCAGGTCTTTGGAGATGGACTTGTAGCCTTGAGATTGCTCATGCTTCCTCATAATTTGGTTACTCAAGTCCTCAGACAGTTCTTTGGTCTTCTTTCTTTTTTCCATGCTGAATGTGGTACACACAAGGACACAGGACAGAGGTTGAGTCAACTTTAATCCATGTCAACTGGCTGCAAGTGTGATTTAGTTTCTGTCAACACCTGTTAGGTGCCACAGGTAAGTTACAGGTGCTGTTAATTACACAAATTAGAGAAGCATCACATGATTTTTCTAACAGTGTCAATACTTTTGTCCACCCACTTTTTTATGTTTGGTGTGGAACTATATCCAATTTGGCTTTAGGACAATTCTTTTGTGTTTTTTTCATTGAAGACAAATTAAATGAAGATAATAATACCAAAGAATTTGTGATTGCAGTCATTTTCAGGAAGAAACTAAGTATTATCTGACAGAATTGCAGGGGTGTCAATACTTTTGGCCAACACTGTACAACACTATATGGAGCACTAAAATATTTTAACTAATATAAATATATAACACTATGCAGTCATGTGCCCTATTGTGAATACACTTAAAAACGGATACAAAAATTAGAAGACTGGCACAAAAATGGGCATCAAAGTGGGCAGTGAGGTATGGTATTGAAGGGGTTAAATGGCTTTGGGCCACTGATATAACACCTTATTTACATACCTAGTGATGCCCCACATCAAATTCATGCCACTCCATCCTGGCCCAAATGGGTTTTGGGCATCAAAACTGGCATCAAAGTGGGCAGAGACCCAATTTTTGCAGGTTTTAATAAGTAACAGCTGTTTTTGAGGGGTTAAATGGCTTTGGGCCACTGATCTAACACTCGATTTACATACCTATTGTTGCCCCACATCAAATTCATGTCACTCCAGCCTGACCCAAATAGGTTCCATTTTCACAGATTTGAATAGTTAACAGCTGTTTTTAAGGGGTTAAATAGTTTTGGGCCACTGATCTAACACCTGACTTACATACCTAGTGTTGCCCCATATCAAAGTTATGTCACTCCAGTCACACTAGGTATGTAAATCAGGTGTTAGATCAGTGCCCCAAAGCTATTTAACCCATTAAAAACAGCTGTTACTTATCAAATTTGTGAAAACGGGTGATTTTCCCACTTTGATGCCAGTTTCGATGCCCAGAACCCATTTGGGCCAGGCTGAAGTGACATGAATTTGATGTGGGGCAACACTAGGTATGTAAATTGAGTGATAGATCAGTGGCCCAAAGCCATTTAACCCTCACAAACAGCTGTTACTTATTCAAATCTGTGAAAATTGCGTCTCTGCCCACTTTGATGCCAGTTTTGATGCCCAGAACCCATTTGGTCCAGGCTGGAGTGACATGAATTTGATGTGGGGCATCACTAGGTATGCAAATCAGGTGATAGATCAGTGGCCCAAAGCTATTTAACCCCTTCAATACCATACCTCAGTGCCCACTTTGATGCCCATTTTTGTGCCAGTCTTCTAATTTTTGTATCCGTTTTTAAGTGTATTCATAACAGGGCACATGACTGCATAGTGTTATATAATTATATTATTAAAATATTTTAGGGCTCCAGCGCTCACCACCACCTGATAAAATAATTACTTTACCACTATCAAGTCTAAAATGATCTATCACCTTTTTTGGTAAAAAACAATGTATTTTATTTTACATAGACCTTTTTAGGTCCCACAGTGACCATAAAAATAAAAATAAACACCATTAAAATTCAGATAAAACAATAAATTAATTAGTCCCTGTTCTTTAGCTTCCTGGGTGTGATTAACTATCGTCCTCGTTGTTATACTGTTTCAGACTCCTGTCGTTCTCTTGTATATTATGTTCTTATGTGCTGTAATACAGTAACAGGGAAGATTATTACTATTTATGTACCACCAAGGATACGATGTATACGTCCTTAATTCTTACCCTTATTAGGGTTTTCCTTTCCCGTTTGTTAGTGTAAGAGGGTTCTCCTATCGATTCTCTCCTATGAGTGAATATTTAAAATATCTATTAATTGTTCATCCCTTTTTCTTTGTTAACTTCAAACTCTATTGTATATTCCTTCTTACTTCCAATTAGATCAGGTTACGTCAAAAACGTCTTCTGTATGATGGTCTGTTTTTTAAGTATGTCTCTCTTGTTTCGTGTTCCTGATGGCTTATGCCGTCTTAGAGTCTTTTTCCCTTGATGGTCAGCGATAATTTACAGTTGATCCTGTGTAACTCTTATGGCCCCTTTACACGCAGCTACAGGTGACAGTTTTTCCACAGGTAACTTACTGGTTGCAGTGAAATCATGGAGACATAGTTCCATTTGTACACAGCACCAAGATAGAACTATGTCTCCATGATTTCACTGCAGCCAAGTAAGTTACCTGTGGAAAACCTGTCACCTGTAGCTGCGTGTAAAGGGGCCATTACATCTACTATGTGGATTCTCCTATCGGTGCTTGGCTGCCATCAATTGTAACAACAAGAATACTCTATGATATTGTTAAATTACTGCAGTTTGTCACGCCACTACGTGGCTGTACTCACTGTCTTATTCGTCTATCTCTTCCATCCCCTGGTGTGCGAGTTCCCTGCATGAAGCGGCGTGCATTCACAGTGGCCTGTGGTGAAGCCGCCCGGCTTCTGGGACCTGTTCCACTTTCGTCACCTAGCATGTGTCTGTCGCGTCACTGCGTCGTTGCGTGTAATGGTAGGCGGGGAGCTCCCGTAGTGAAGATGGTGACTGGTCAGTGGGGCTGTCAATCAACAAGTTTCGTGAGATACGTCTCACATCCTGGGAAAGGAAATCCCTAATAAGGGTAAGAATTAAGGACGTATACATCGTATCCTTGGTGGTACATAAATATAAATAATAGCTAGAAAAAGGCCCGATGCGATTGCATCGGGAGTGCGGTGAAATGAATTGTGTGCATCCTTAGATGTGCTAACAGGAAAAGTAAACATGTATGACACTCTTTGCGCTTGTGAAAAAAGCATAGTTTTTATTAACATTTGCAAAATAAGGGCAAAGCATCATACTATAAGGTAATAGTGACAGAAAAAGAATGTACATAAGTTTATTGAGTATATACAGGTACCTGCGTGGGTAGCAGAGTATACAGGCAGCTGCGTGGGTAGCAGAGTATATACAGGTAGCTCTGTGGGTAGCAGAGTATACAGTCAGCTGCGTAGGTTGCAGAGTATATACAGGCAGCTCTGTGGGTAGCAGAGTATACACACGGCTGTGTGGGTAGCAAAGTCTATACAGGCGGCTCCGTGGGTAGCAGAGTATACAGCCAGCAGCGTGGATAGCAGAGTATATGCAGGCAGCTCTGTGGGTAGCAGAGTACACAGCCGGCTGCGTGGGTAGCCGAGTATATACAGGCGGCTCTGTGGGTCGCAGAGTATACAGGCGGCTCTGTGGGTAGCAGAATATACAGGCGGCTGCGTGTGTAGGAGAGTATATACAGGCAGCTCTGTGGGTAGCACAGTATACAGCCAGCTGCATGGGTAGCAGAGTATATACGGGTAGCTCTGTGGGTAGCAGAGTATACAGCCGGCTGCGTGGAAACCAGAGTCTATACAGACGGCGCCGTGGATAGCAGAGTATATACAGGCAGCTCTGTGGGTAGCACAGTATACAGCCAGCTGCGTGGGTAGCAGAGTTTATACGGGTAGCTCTGTGGGTAGCAGAGTATACAGTCAGCTGCGTGGGTAGCAGAGTATACAGGCAGCTGCGTGGGTAGCAGAGTATATACAGGTAGCTCTGTGGGTAGCAGAGTAAACAGTGTGCTGCGTGGTTAGCAGAGTATATACAGGCAGCTCTGTGAGTAGCAGAGTATACATCCAGCTGCGTGTGTAGCAGAGTATATACAGGTGTCTCTGTGGGTCGCAGAGTATACAGGCAGCTGCGTGGGTACCAGAGTATATACAGGTAGCTCTGTGGGTAGCAGAGTATACAGTCAGCTGCGTGGGTAGCAGAGTATATACAGGTAGTTCTGTGGGTAACAGCTTTGTGGGCGTGATGGCGACCTTAATGGGCGTCCCAGTGGGTGGAGAGGTGATGTGACGTAATAGCTGTCACCACCGACTTCTTCTATGAGAGCGGCATACTTCCAGAGTGGAGGAAATAGGGGCGTGTCCTTGCTGTGAGGTAAATTTCGTGAATGCGCATGCGCGGTGACGGATGGTTACTGTGCTCGTGCGGCTGTGAATGGCGTCGCAACTGTGTCTGGCGTGACTGCGCCATCGCTCGTGGGGCTTTGAATTTCGACGTAACCATTGGGGGCGTAACAGCGGCTCGTGGTGGCGTGCAAGCATGCCACCGCTCGCGGGGCTGAGTCTGTGAATAGCGACTCGCGAAGGCGCTGCGCGCCATCGCTCGCGACGGTGCCGTGGTGCATGCCGGACTAGCAGCACAACATTGGTGATTATATCTATTATATAATTGCCGTAGCTGACTTCCGTCGGAGCGGCGCTGCTTCCGGTGGCTTGGTTAGCGAGTCCAGGTTTCTTATCCTGGACTCTGTCCGTGGCCGCGTAGCGGCCACGGCAACTCCCGAAACAATGCCCGCAAATCGGGCATTGCGAGTCTTTGCAGCCTCGCGAAGCAATGCCCGCGAAGCGGGCATTGCGAGTCGCTGACACCTACCACTAACCAAGCCACAGAAGCCCATACTACTGTAGTGTACACCGCTATGGTATACTACAGTCCCATGCCCATAAGCGCCATGGGACTGTAGTATACCATCGCGCTGTACACTACAGCCCCCTGCCGCTCTAAGCCACTACGCGCTGTACACTACAGCCCCCTGCCCCCGCACCCCTACACCCTAAGCCCCGACCCGCCGCACCTATGCCCCTACCCCCTAAACCCCGCAGCCTCCTAAGCTCCCGCCGCCAAGCCCCCACCCGCCACACCTAAACCCCTACCTCCTAAGTCCGCCGCACCCCTACACCCTAAGCCGCGACCCGCCGCACCTATGCCCCTACCCCGTAAGCCCCGTCGCACCTACCCCTGTACACCGCTATAGTATACTACAGTCCCATGCCCATAAGCGCCATGGGACTGTAGTATACCATCGCGCTGTACACTACAGCCCCCTGCCGCCCTAAGCCCATACCGCTATAGTATACTACAGTCCCATGCCCATAAGCGCCATGGGACTGTAGTATACCATCGCGCTGTACACTACAGCCCCCTGCCGCCCTAAGCCCATACGACTGTAGTGTACACCGCTATAGTATACTACAGTCCCATGCCCATAAGCGCCATGGGACTGTAGTATACCATCGCGCTGTACACTACAGCCCCCTGCCGCCCTAAGCCACTACGCGCTGTACACTACAGCCCCCTGCCCCCGCACCCCTACACCCTAAGCCCCGACCCGCCGCACCTATGACCCTACCCCGTAAGCCCCGCCGCACCTAACCCCCTACCCTCTAAGCCCCGCCGCACCTAAGCCCCTACCCCCTAAGCCCCGCAGCCTCCTAAGCTCCCGCCGCCAAGCCCCCACCCGCCGCACCTAAACCCCTACCCCCTAAGTCCGCCGCACCCCTACACCCTAAGCCGCCCTAACCCCTAACCCACTACCCCGCCGCCGAAGCCCCTACCCCCTGCCGCCCTAACCCACTACCCCGCCGCAGCCACTACTCTCTGCCGCAAGCCCCTACCCCCTGCCGCCCTAACCCACTACCCCGCCGCACCCACTACACTCTGCCGCACCTAACCCCTAAGCCACTACCCCGCCGCAGCCCCTACCCCCTTCCGCCCTAACCCCTAACCCACTACCCCGCCGCCCAAGCCCCTACCCCCTGCCGCCCTAATCCACTACCCTCTGCCGCAAGCCCCTACCCCCTAAGCCGCACCTAACCCCCTACCCCCGATTCCGCACCTAAACCCCTACCCCCCCCTGCCCCCTAAGCCCCGCCGCACCTAAGCCCCTATCCTCTAACCCCCGCCGCCTCCTAAGCTCACACCGCTAACACCTAAAGCCGTACACCCGAAGCCCCCGCCGTCCCCTAACCTAACGTCCCCGTCGATCACTTACATGCCTTCAAGTCATCTGATCGTCCGTCCGATCCACAAGTCCTCCGTCCAGCCAGGCGTCCTCTTCCTCCGGCCCCGGGGGTCTTCTCTCTTCTTTCCGCCATCTCCGCCTCTTCGTCCGGCCCCGGGGATCTTCTGTCTTCTTTTCGCAAACTTCCACCTCCGACGTCCTCTTCCTTCTCATTAAGATAGAATGGACGAAAAATCCGCCATTCTACCTCAATGAGATCTGAGGCCCTCTTCTGATTGGTCGCTGTATACTGCCCTCAGCCAATCAGAAGAGCCCTCATTTTTTTATTATTTTTTAATTATTTTTTAATTATTTTTTTTATTATTAAATTTATTATTTAGGCTGAGACACAGTTCTCATTCAGGTCCGCTGAAATTTTATTATTTTTTAATTATTTTTTAATTATTTTTTTTATTATTAAATTTATTATTTAGGCTGAGACACAGTTCTCATTCAGGTCCGCCTTTTTTTTCCCCATTGACATACATTACGGTGTGTCGGCGATTTTATAGCCGGCCACCTGGTTCTATTTGTCGGCCCTAAAATCGCGGACACACCGCTAATGCATCTCTATGGGCAGTCAGCCCGATTTCGGATTGGACGCCGACCAATCAGAATTCGAGCTCACTGCCCATAGACATGCATTAGCGGTGTGTCCGCGATTTTAGGGCCGACAAATAGAACCAGGTTGGCGGCCATAAAATCGCCGACACACCGGTAATGTATGTCAATGGGGAAAAAAAAAGGCGGACCTGAATGAGAACTGTGTCTCACTCTCACTTAAAAAAATAAATAAATTTAATAATAAAAAAAATAATTTAAAAATAATTAAAAAATAATTAAAAAAAAAATAAAAAATAATAAATAATTAAATAAAAATAATAATAAAAAAAAAAAAAATGCGGACCTGAATAAGAACTGCGTCTCAGTCTGACTTAAAAAAATAAATAAATTTAATAATAAAAAAAATAATTAAAAAATAATTAAAAAATAATAAAAAAATAAATTAAAAATTATAAATAATTCAATAAAAATAATAATAAAAAAATTAAATATATGCTAATTATATCAGCCCTTGCAGCGGACCTGAATGAGAACTGGGTCTCAGCCTAAATAATAAATTTAATAATAAAAAAAATAATTAAAAAATAATTAAAAAATAATAAAAAAATAAATAAAAAATAATAAATAATTCAATAAAAATAATAATAAAAAAATTAAATATATGCTAATTATATCAGCCCTTCCAGCGGACCTGAATGAGAACTGGGTCTCAGCCTAAATAATAAATGTAATAATAAAAAAAATAATTAAAATATAATAAAAAAATAAATAATAAATAATTAAATAAAAAAATAATAAAAAAAAAATGCTAATAATAATGATATTACTGCTAAAAATAATGCTATTAATGCTAATAATTATGCTATTAATGCTACTAATAATGTTATTAATGCTATTATTAATGCTAATAATGCTATTATTAATGCTATTAATGCTAATAATAATGATATTAATGCTATTAATAATGTTATTAATGCTATTATTAATGCTAATAATGCTATTATTAATGCTATTAATGCTAATAATAATGCTATTAATAATGCTATTAATGCTATTAATTATGCTATTAATGCTATTAATGCTAATATTTATCCTATTCATGGTATTATTAATGCTATTAATGCTAATAATAATGCTATTAATGCTATTAATGCTAATAATAATGCTATTAATGCTATTAATAATGTTATTAATGCTATTTTTAATGCTAATAATGCTATTATTAATGCTATTAATGCTAATAATAATGCGATTAATGCTATTAATTATGCTATTAATGTATTAATGCTAATATGTATCCTATTAATGCTATTAATGCTAATAATAATGCTATTAATGCTATTAATAATGCTATTAATGCTATTAATTATGCTATTAATGCTATTAATGCTAATATTTATCCTATTCATGGTATTATTAATGCTATTAATGCTAATAATAATGCTATTAATGCTATTAATAATGTTAATAATGCTATTATTAATGCTAATAATGCTATTATTAATGCTATTAATGCTAATAATAATGCTATTAATGCTATTAATAATGCTATTAATGCTATTAATTCTGCTATTAATGCTAATATTTATCCTATTAATGCTATTAATACTATTAATAATGCTTATTAATGCTAATATTTATCCTAATAATGCTATTAATGCTAATAATAATGCTATTAATGCTATTAATAATGCTATTAATGCTATTAATTATGCTATTAATGCTATTAATGCTAATATTTATCCTATTCATGGTATTATTAATGCTATTAATGCTAATAATAATGCTATTAATTCTATTAATGCTAATAATAATGCTATTAATGCTATTAATAATGTTATTAATGCTATTATTAATGCTAATAATGCTATTATTAATGCTATTAATGCTAATAATAATGCTATTAATGCTATTAATAATGCTATTAATGCTATTAATTCTGCTATTAATGCTAATATTTATCCTATTAATGCTATTAATACTATTAATAATGCTATTAATGCTAATATTTATCCTATTAATGCTATTAATAATGCTATTAATGCTATTAATTATGCTATTATTGCTATTAATGCTAATATTTATCCTATTCATGGTATTATTAATGCTATTAATGCTAATAATAATGCTATTAATGCTATTAATGCTAATAATAATGCTATTAATGCTATTAATTAATGTTATTTAATGCTATTATTAATGCTAATAATGCTATTATTAATGCTATTAATGCTAATAATAATGTATTAATGCTATTAATAATGATATTAATGCTATTAATTATGCTATTAATGCTAATATTTCTCCTATTAATGCTATTAATGCTAATAATAATGCTATTAATGCTATTAATAATGCTATTAATGCTATTAATTATGCTATTAATGCTATTAATGCTAATATTTATCCTATTATGGATTATTAATGCTATTAATGCTAATAATAATGCTATAATTTTAAGCTAATAATAATGCTATTAATGCTATTAATAATGTTATTAATGCTATATTAATGCTAATAATGCTATTATTAATGCTATAATGCTAATAATAATGCTATTAATGCTATTAATAATGCTATTAATGCTATTAATTATGCTATTAATGCTAATATTTATCCTATTAATGCTATTAATACTATTAATAATGCTATTAATGCTAATATTTATCCTATTAATGCTATAACTATAATAATGCTATTAATGCTATTAATTATGCTATTATTGCTATTAATGCTAATATTTATCCTATTCATGGTATTATTAATGCTATTAATGCTAATAATAATCTATTAATGCTATTAATGCTAATAATAATGCTATTAATGCTAATTAATGTTATTAATGCTATTATTAATGCTAATAATGCTATTATTAATGCTATTAATGCTAATAATAATTATTAATGCTATTAATAATGATATAATGCTATTATATGCTATAATGCTAATATTTTCCTATTAATGCTATTAATGCTAATAATATGCTATTAATGCTATTAATAATGCATAATATATTATGCTATTATAATCTAATATTTATCTATATGCTATTATAATTAATGCTATAATAATGCTATAATGCTATTAATGCTAATAATAATGCTATTAATGCTATTAATAATGTATTAATGCTTTATTATTAATATGCTATTATTAATGCTATTAATGCTAATAATAATGCTATTAATATTTAATAATGCTATTATTAATGCAAATTTATAATGCTATTAGCTATAATATGATATGTATATAATGCTATTTATGTATTAATGCTATTAATGTAATTATTATATGCTATTATAATGCTATTAATGCTATAATAATGCTATTAATGCTATAATATTTATTAATGCTATTATATGCTATAATGCTATTATTAATGCTATTAATCTAATATAATGCTATTAATGCTATAATAATGCTATTAATGCTATAATATGCTATAATGCTAATATTATTATTATGCTATAATTATTAATATTAAATAATATATGCTATTAATGTAATAATCTATTAATCTTAATGCTATTATAATGCTATTAATGCTATAATTATGCTATATGCTATAATGCTAAATATTTATCCTATTATGGTATTATTAATGCTATTAATGCTAATAATAATGCTATTAATGCTATTAATGCTAATAATATGCTATTAATGCTATAATGTTATTAATGCTATTATTAATGCTATAATGCTATTATTAATGCTATTAATGCTAATAATAATGTATTAATGTATTAATAATGCTATTAAGCTATTAATTATGCTATTAATGCTAATATTTATCATTAATGCATTAATTTAATTAAAGTATTAATGCTATTTAATAATGCTATTAATGTTATTATTATATGCTATTTAATGCTAATATATCTTTAATGTATTATTAATCTATTATGTATATATGTATTAATGCTATTAATGTATATAATGCTAATTAATGTATTAATAATGTATTAATTATAATTATAATGCTAATATTATCTATAATGCTATTAATTAATAATAATGCATTAATGCTATAATAATATTATAATGTTATTAATGTAATTATAAGCTATATCATTAATAATTATTAATGTATTAATCATGCTATTAATGCTAATATATATATGCTATTAATGCTATTAATATGCTTTAATGCTATTTATCTATTAATGCTATTAATGCTAATAATATATGCTATTAATGCTATTAATAATGCTATTAATGCTATTAATTATGCTATTAATGCTATTAATGCTAATATTTATCTATTATGGATTATTAATGCTATTAAGATAATATAATGCTATTAATTCTATTAATGCTAATAATAAATGTATTTAATGCTATTAATAATGTTATTAATGCTATTATTAAAGCTAATAATGCTATTATTAATGCTATTAATGCTAATAATAATGCTATTAATGCTATTAATAATGCTTATTAATGCTATTAATGCTAATATTTATCCTATTAATGCTATTAATAATGCTATTAATGCTAATAATAATGCTATTAATGCTATTAATGTTATTAATGCTATTATTAATGCTAATAATGCTATTATTAATGCTATTAATGCTAATAATAATGCTATTAATGCTATTCATAATGTTATTAATGCTATTATTAATGCTAATAATGCTATTATTAATGCTATTAATGCTAATAATAATGCTATTAATGCTATTAATGTTATTAATGCTATTATTAATGCTAATAATGCTATTAATAATGCTATTAATGCTAATAATAATGCTATTAATGCTATTAATACTGTTATTAATGCTCATAATACTGCTAATAATGCTATTAATACTGCTATTACTGCTAATAATAATGCTATGGCTTATATTATTGCTATTGATGATGCGATTATTATTTAAAAATCTTTAAAAAAACAATAAACATATTTTAGATACCCGATGCATTTGCATCAGGCTAACAGCTATAACTACTATAATCAAATTAATGCACGTTCTAGAATCCCGATGCATTTGCATCGGGCTCACAGCTAGTATATAGATAATCTTCCCTGTTACTGTATTACAGCACATAAGAACATAATATACAAGAGACCGCCAGGAGTCTGAAACAGTATAACAATGAGGACGATAGTTAATCATACCCAGGAAGCTAAAGAACAAGGATTAATTAATTTATTGTTTTATCTGAATTTTAATGATGTTTATGTTTATTTTTATTTTTATGGTCACTGTGGGACCTAAAAAGGTTGATGTAAGATAAAATACATTGTTTTTTACTAAAAAAAAAGGTGATAGATCATTTTAGACTTGATAGTGGTAAAGTAATTATTTTATCAGGTGGTGGTGAGCGCTGGAGCCCTAAAATATTTTAACTAATATAAAGATATATTCAAATTAGAGGATTTAAACACAGGGATCCTCTAGGACTCTACAGCAGCATAACACAGGGCCGAAATAAATATTTATAACTCAGCCCTCCACAGCCAGCTCCAGTGCCCAAGAAACAAATCAAAGTTTATTATATACTTAGAATGTTTTGTTTTTTATTGAAATACCTGTAAAAATCAATCCCTGAGGAAGGAGCTGGGTGTTTAGCTCCGAAACGCGTCGGAAATAAAACTGAAGATCTTTTATTTAAAACACTCCAGTGTTTCTGATACTTATTGGAGCAGCGGCGCGGACCAAAAGACACTTGGTCCCGGATAGAGTATAGAAAAAATAAAAAATAGCCGAATAAGAAACCAACTTCAGTCCAAATAAGAAACTGGAAGAATAAGAAACCTACTTCAGCATCGTCTGATCGGTAAGGTCCCAGGTGTCTCTGTGGCGCCCCACTGGTAAGGCGTCACAAGTGGGGTACTGCACCCAAAGATGAGCGTGTAGTTTTCCCTGTTGTAGGTAGAATGCAGAACACTGTGGAAGGATCTGATCCCAAAACACACCCACCTAGACACCAGGGGAGGTCCCAGGGTTAGTGTGAGTTGGAGCTGAAAGTGTGAGAGGAGCAAGGTGGAACACAAGGGGAGTCTTCAGGAGTGTCTTCCCCGAGGAAAGACGGAGAACGGGAGCTTACCTGAGAGAGAAAGTGGGCTTCAAAGGAGGTCTAGAGATAGAAGTAGCCCAGACAGAAAGGTGCTGACTTGTACACCCGGAGTACACGGGTCTGACAACGAGACCTGGAGTGTTCATCTTCCGACAGTACTCGTCCCAGCTCCAAAGATGTTCTCAGGATGTTTTTTCCCTGGGATGTACTACTGCCTAAGAAGCAGACTGAGAGAAGGGACAGGACAAAGGTAGATCCAAGAAAGTACCACCAGAGACTTCCACAGATTCTGCATTCTGCTGCGACTACCCGGCCGGCCGTCCTGCTGGAGTACTGTGAACTGTACCACCATCTTGTTCAGTTTGCACTTACAAGTAAAGTAACTGGAAGAGTGAAGTGCCTCTGTGTCTCAGTCCTGCTTCTTTGACTTTTCTCAACGGTTTGCATCATGCCGGCATCAGGTAACACTGCCCTGGAGGATTAGCTCTACCTGTAGGGAGCTGCTCCACCCTAGCCGCAATACCACCACACCCCAGAGGACTGTGGCAGTGCTGGTGTCTAGTTATCAGGCACTACAGGTGGCGTCACGTTATAAAGACTGCAATCCCTTAATTGGCGACTGTCTCCCCATCGGGGCCACTGGTCTTGGCAGGCCACCATTGAGATCCCCCACCGAAGCTGAGGGCCAAGACATCCGAGTTTCCATACCCTGGGGCGTTATATCTCACTCTCACCAATCAAGAGGAGCGAGGGCCCTGTTCAGAAGAGCTGACAATCTGAGGAAACAATTATGCTAAAAACAGTCTTTACTGCTTCACTAGATACATACAAAGGTGTAGAATGAGGTCCTCACTGTACAGGTAGGTTCTGTGTTCATCACAGGGTGTATAATGAAGTTCTCACTGTACAGGGGAGGCTCTGTATTCATCACAGGATGTAGAATGAGGGGATCACTGTACAGGGGAGGTTCTGTATTCATCACAGGGTGTAAAATGAGGTTCTCACTGTACAGGGGAGGATCTGTATTCATCACAGGGTGTATAATGAGGTTCTCATTGTACACGGGAGGTTCTGTATTCATCACAGGGTGTAGAATGAGGTTCTCACTGTACATGGAGGATCTGTATTCATCACAGGGTGTAGAATGAGATTTTTACTGCACAGGGGAGGTTCTGTATTCATCACAGGGTGTAGAATGAGGTTTTTACTGCACAGGGGAGGTTCTGTGTTCATCACAGGGTGTATATGAGGAGATCACTGTACAAGGGAGGTTCTGTGTTCATCTCAGGGTGTATAAAGAGGAAATCACTGTACAATGGGAGGATCTGTATTCATCACAGGGTGTAGAATGAGATTTTACTGCACAGGGAGGTTCTGTATTCATCACAGGGTGTAGAATGAGGTTTTTACTGCACAGGGGAGGTTCTGTGTTCATCACAGGGTATAAATGAGGAGGTCACTGCACAGGGGAGGTTCTGTATTCATCACAGGGTGTGCAATTAGGTTTTTACTGCACAGGGGAGGTTCTGTGTCCATCACAGGGTGTATAATGAGGAGGTCACTGTACAGGGGAGGTTGTTTATACATCACAGGGTGTATTGTGGCGCCCCTGCGACCAGGAGGCCACAAAGGGAACTGCAGCCAGGTAGGAGGAAAGACAGTTGCACCACAACACCCTCACAGATAGCCCACACAACCACTAGAGAGCAGCACCCAACCTGTAGCCCGTGAACTCTAGGCGGGCAAGGGGTGGTGGGTTTAGAGACAGTGGGTGGGCCAGCAAGCAGGTCAGGTGACAGAGGGTAGATATAGAGAAGGGGAGGAGGAAGGAGGCAGTAGGTCCAGGGTGCCGAGCAGCCAAGACACAGACCAGCAGCAGGCTGAGAAGCACGGCACAGGCCGAAAGACAGCAGTACGCTGGTGTATGCTGAGATGAAAAGACAAGAAGCACACGTCCTGGAATAGTGGGGTGGAAGAAGCGCAGAATCTGGAGAGCCAGTGTGAGCCACAGAGAGAAAGCCCATCCGGAGCCAGCACCCCAGGAGTGTGAGGGACGAGAGGACCAGTAGCACTGGGTCCTAGAAACACGGCTGAGACTGCAGACTGCAGGCGGAGTAGCCCTCCTATTGAACCCAAAGTACACGGTTAGAAGGAGCCTGATAGAGCCTCACCCAGCAGGACTATTGGAGGCTAGGCTAGCAGCAGAGTGTCGGCTCTGAAGGGGACCGATGATCTACCCAGTATCCCCAGATTAACCGACGGGGGACTCTAGCTTCACGTTAGGGTTCCTACCCCAAAGGACAGGCAGCTCAGTGGCAACCCGGAGGGCCCACAGGGGTCCGAGCCACCGCCATACTGGCTGGAGACACACACACCAAGTAGAAGAGAGAGTAAAAGCCTGGAAAAGACAGAGAAAGAGTGAGGGGTCACAGAGAGGAATAACCTGGCTGCAGGGAGTAAAGGAACCCGGAGGGGAGAGTTGTGCCCCTGTAGAGACTTGTAACTGGAACTGTGACTGAACTGTAACTGAGAAAGTTAAGAAGTAAACACGGTGAACCCTGCCTCTGACTCCCTTGCATGATTCTGCCTGCACATGATTCCCTCCAACAGGTCTGCAGAGGATTACAACCTGAAGAGCCACAGCTTGTCAGCTCTGAACCTTGAGATTCTGCAGCATCAGGACAGTAAGTGCACTGCACCCATCACAAGCCTGCACACTACACCATAGACTTTATCATCACTGCCCCGGGGAACCCAGTTTTACCCGCGGAGAACTATTCCATCATTAGCTGCTATTACATCATCCCCGGAGGTTCTGCAGCAGTGGTGGTCCCACTATTGACCACAAGCCGTGGGTGGCGTCACGACTGACATTATCCCCTGTAAATATTCCCGTTATTATTGCCAGGGCCCGGGACACGGTTCGGACTAGGACCCCCGTGACATCCCCGAGTAGCAGACCCGGTCCTGTACCGAGTACCCCGTCCCAGTGGGCTCAACATACCTGGCGTCACGAACAGGATGTACCCGGTCCACAAGGATTGGACCCCGTGTGCCTAGTTAATGTGTTCTGGACTTTTTCCGCCAAATCTTGGCTTAATAGCGGCCATATGAACCTGAGACCATGTGCAGAGGAGGCGTGCCCAGACCTCCCATCGTGGGCCGGCCCGGTCCAAGGCGCGAAAAGAAGGACCCGCCCTGGCTCCCATTAACTCTGGGGGAGCCAGCCATCAATCCCAAAGAAGAGCCTCCGCCCTTAAACCCAACTACCAATGAGAAGCTGGCGGGAGCCAAACAGGAAATCGTCATCAGGAAGAGGATGGACAGACGACCGGAAGAGAAGCAGTCGCCATTGTAGTACACGAGAACGGAAGCAGAGGACGCCGAGGAGAGCGCTATAATCGGAAGATCTACAGTGAACCCGGAGGGCCCACGGAGTGAACCGGTGGAGGAACCCGGCCAGGGAAAGAGCTCTAGTGACTGAGACGGCATGGCGGAAGGTGGCAGAGAGCATTCAAGGATCCAAGACACCCAGAGAGGTGTGCTGCGGTTGCTGCCCTTGCAGATGACCCAGGCCCAAGAGGAGCACAGGACCTGGATTCAAATAGATATCCGACATAATCAACAGACTTTGTCCACGCAACCCGGCTGGGTTGGCGCTACCCGTAGTCGCACGGAGAGCGAAGAGAGATGTCGCACAGCGACCTTGGTTGACCTGTCTGTACCCAGAGCTGCACCGCGGCCTGTAATGTGAGAGACCGACCCACTAGGAGCCCTGGAGGAGAGATGGTTGTCCCTGCCGGAGCCCCTGATACCAGCACCTACGACACCTGAGGTGAGAGGGGAGCAGCTCCGCTGTGGTGGGAGAAGGATGAGGGCTGTGAGGACCTAATGGGCTTCCTGGGAGATCCAAGCGGTACAGTAGGACCCGCAGAGATAGTAACACGGGAGGAATACATACGGCGATGTGTACGGAAATGGGAAAAGGAAGAGGTAGAGCGGCAAGTTCAAAAACAGCTTATGTTAGTCCGCACAAAGGAGGCCAAAGATGTAGCCCGACGAGATGCAGGAGTACGTAGATCCCCGCGGCACCAAGGGCAGATCGCAAAAATAATTGAAGCAAGAGGGTTTGCATTCGCCCGTGAACCCGGTGCACAGAGAGACGTGTTTATAAACAGACGGGACGTAGAAGGACACTTGTCAGAAGACCATCCGGACAGGAAAGTGACGATCGGCGAGTGGGTCTCATATAACGTTGTGCAAGGCGAGAGAGGTCCATATGGGGTTAAGGTACAGAGACTATGCTTGAGAACGCAAGAGGAAGATGAACCCCCTGCCCTAGAAGATCCTGAACCAGATCCAGCTAGTTACACGGGTCCACCAGTTTATCCAGATCCACTTGATATTACGGGTCCCACAGATCCACCAAAGACTGTTACAATCAAAGAAACAGCAGACATTGCTACGCAGACCCCAGAGAGTTACCTGCTGATACAAGCGTTACAGGACCTTGAGCTGTTCCCAAGGAGAGCCCCACAGACGCTTCCATGGAAAGTGGATGGAAGAAAGAAGAACTGAAGAAACCCGGATCCTACAGAAGAAACTGTAAGTGTGAATGCAATGTAACCCTTGCTGTCCCCATCCCAATCCTGAATGAATGTTAGCTTTACCTTGTTTGTCTTATATGTTAATAGACATATATGACAATAGACATTTGCTACCACGAACAATGAGTTGGTACGAACTTTATATTGTTTTAAGACCATTATTGCACTTGAAAGACTGTGCATGAAACTTTGAACGAAACTGCAGAGTGCTATGCGAGGTATTTTAAGCACTTGTGCCTTTTTGAACTGCTTGAGACCGTTTTGCACTTTTTGAACTTTGAACTTTTTGCACTTTTTATAGTTAATCTCTTTTTATTAAATTTTAAAAGAAACAAGGAAAAAGCATTACAAGTTATACAAGAAAAGATACGGTAAGTCAGGAAGTACAGATAATGAATTCACATTGGGACATCAGTACAAAAGTAGTATTCAATGTATATTCTCCAGTTTATATACCTTCTTCATATATATGGCGGTTTGTTCCGGTATTCATATATCTCAAACAGGGGATTAAGGGACCCCTGTCTTAGTCAAGGGGTTTACCGCAACGAAGGGGGTTAGGAATCCCTTTTTTTTTCCCTCTAATAATATTATAATAACAAACTCCCCTTTGCCAATTAGGTCAAGAATAAACGGGTTTCTATTGGGATAATACTTAACAACTCTTTCCGACCCTGGAGAACCAGCGAAGACCAAGCCTTATAGGACCGACATAAGGTCCGGTCCAGCTGGAGTAGGCTTATCCTCTGCAGAGTTCCCCATGATAACAGGCTCATTGCTCCCTTCAGTTTTACTGAAACTGCAAAAAAGGGTATACTGCAAGGATAATTTGCATTTGCAAGACTAAAACTATTGAGTAACAGAGTAGATATAGAGGGATAAGGAAGAAAAATAGACAGAGATATTAGAAAGGAAAGTAGGGACTGAACTGAATTAAACGGGATCAGGATAAGAGGAGTGTAGGTCCGAGGGGGAAAGGGGAAAAGGGGATAGGGGATACCTCGACCCCGTGTCGACCATTTACTGTACCCCCAAATCAACTTCAGAAAAGGTTCTCCTAAATTCAGTCGAGTCTAGGTATAGTATCCACTCAGTCCAGGTCACTGAAAATTTATCACGAGAATCTGAAGCGTTAGCCGCCAGCTCCTCCATTCGGAATAGATCCATCATCTCTTTGAACCAGTCAAGCAGAGAGGGTACCTGAGGAGTTCTCCAGAATCTCGGAATTAGGGCCTGGGTGGCTGAGACACAGAAGCGGAGGATATCCTTCTTATTAAGCCCAATAGGTCCAGGGAAGATGGACAGTAGAGCTACTTCAGGACAACAATTAACCTGTTTACCTGTTATTCGTGTGTAAGTGCTGAACACCCCAGACCAGAACTGCTGGATTTCACTACAACCCCCCCAAATGTGAAGCATCGTCCCTGGCTCTTTCCCACAATGCCAACAACTGTCTGAAATTTCAGGGAACACGCGTTGCATGGCAACAGGGCATAGGTACCATCTGGTAAGCAGCTTGTAGCTCCTCTCTTGTGCGACACAGGCACTAGCTAGTTTGTGTGTAAATAGAAAGCTTTTCTGCCATTCGTTAACTGTGATGTTCCTGCCTAGTTCCCTATCCCAGGCCCGCTGGAAGTGTAAGGTGTCCTGAACTCGAAGGGACCCCAAGGTCAGGTATAGGGCTGAAATTTTACGTTTCGGGGGGGAATCCTGTTGGAACATTTTCTCCAATATATTTGGTGTCAATCTCACCCTGCACGCACGGCCAGCTGGAAATAGAAATGATTTATATTAGAGGAACTCAAACCTAGTAGGGTCAATAGATTGGATCTCCCTCAGAGAAGGTAAATCCCCATTGGATAGGGTCTGTCCCATTCGGGTGTCATTCACACTCGGCCAGCACACAAATCTTTGCCTTCCGAACCCAGGTGAAAAAGCTGGGTTAGAAAAGAGAGGGGTGAGTGGACTGAGTTTGTCATCTGTAAAGAGTGTTTTCGTCACTGAATGCCACACTTGTAGAGTGGTCTTGGTCATGTCAGAGAGAGCGGGTAGTTCTTTTATGTTCCCAGGAGAAATCCAGAGTAAATGTCTCAGCGGGATCCCCAGGCCATCCTGCTCCACCTCCACCCATCTCTTTGAGGTCGCGCAATAGTGCCAGTCTAGGGCTCTGGCGAGAGAAGAAGCTAAAAAATATCTATGAATGTTAGGTAACCCGACCCCTCCTCTAGATCTAGGCAGGGAAAGGATATTAATCCCCAATCTAGATCTCTTCCCGCTCCAGGTAAATTTAATGATAAGAGATTGTAGTTTATTAAAAAACATTCTGTCCGGTGGGATAGGAACTGTTTGAAAGATATAGAGAAGTCGGGGTAGGACATTTCTTTTTTTTTTTTTTTTAAATATTTTTATTGAGTTTTCATTTTTAATAACAAGGAAAAGAAGAAGAACAATCCAACCCCCATACCCCCCCAGCCATCAATAGTTACAGCGAAAATACATCCAACAATCTCCCAATACATACAAGGTTGGACATTGATTATAATCGATATTCAATACCAAAAACTACACCATAGTCACATCTCCTAACAGTCATAAGGAATGAAATGGAAAAAGTGTTATGCCTGCCCCGAGTCGCCTGGTGCAGGGGATACGATTGCACAAACGGTAGGACTACTGAGTGCAGTTCTGCTGACGATAGCTTGGTGGTTATGAACCCTCTCCAAGTCTCAAAAAACTTCCCCGTCAACGCGTCTTTATCCCTTGCCGCTTCCAGGCATTCCACGTGCATTACTGCCTTCAATTCGTTGAGTACACCAGTCATGCCAGGGTTGTGCCCAGATAGCCAGTCCCTCAGGATTAGGCTTTTAGTAACCATTGCCAGCATATGGAGTATTCTAGCAGGTTTGCCTTCCCACACTCCAGATACCGGGAAATGAAACAACCAGGCAAGCATATCCAATGTAACGGTTTTGCCGGTCACCTCCCTCGCTAAGGCTTCCACCCGCTTCTATAGTTTCTGCACCTCCCCACACAGCCATATACCATGCACCATATCTGTTTTTGGTTGTCCGCATTTCGGGCATTGTTGTCGTCTATTAGGGAACCTAGCATTCGGGGGTAGGGTGAATCCGTAGATTGCCCTGTGTATGATCCTATATTGTACATCCCTCCATTTTTCGCTGATTATATTTTTCCTCAGTACCTCCCAGCCCCTCAGAATCGTGTCCGCTATATCAGTCCGAGGTATGTACTTTAGCCACACGCGAAAGATGTTATCCTCCCTTAAGGCCAGAGTCGTGTCTTGTAAACTACCATAAAGGTAAGATACGTTGACAGTCAGAGGGTCCGCTCCCAACCAGGTATCCCAGATAGTCAATCTGCATTCCTGTGATACATTTTGAAGGTATCGAAGGACGTGATGGTGTAGCTGCCTGTATTGGATGATATGGTACGGGCTCAATTGGAACTTTTCCAAGACTTCTGACTCCGTTAACCACCTTCTGTCAGGTTTGTGTAACAAATCCCCCAATGTGTGAATACCCTTTTCTTGCCATGGTGCGAATAAGGCGTTCTCACGCCCTAATCTGAATCCTGCGTGGGCCCAAGGATTAAGGTATTTCGACGTTTTCCAGGTCATCATTAACTTCTTTCGAACTGCTTTCCAGCACATAGCCGTATCCCTATAGATGATCATGTTTTTCAGGTGTTTAGGCACGGCCGGCCATGGCGAGTGCAGTAAGCTGGCCGTTTCCCAGGGTCTGCATAGCGCCGCTTCCATGGTATAATTAGAGTATCTGTTGGACTTTTTGAGCCAATCTATAACGTGACGTAATAAGCACGCCAAATTATATCCCCTGATGTCAGGGAGATTTAGCCCCCCTCCAAGTTTTGGGAGCATTAAGGTGCGACTGGCTATTCTGGCCTTCCGTCCCCTCCAAAGAAAGCTGGAGAAAGCTGGGTTGAGTCTATGCACATCCGCCCTTCGCAGTAGCAGTGGTATGGTCTGCAGCGGATATAGTAACCTGGCGAAGCTAACCATCTTAAGTAGATGGCACCTCCCCAGAAGAGTCAGCGGCAGGTCCCTCCATCTCTCCAATTCCCGCGTGATTTTGGTAATTAAAGGGCCATAGTTCAGGGGGTAAATTTGGCTAGTGTCGCTGCTGAGTATGATGCCCAGGTATTTGATGTGGTGAGTTTTTACTTGTATGCCCTCCATCTCCACCCCTCCCCTGGCCCCCCCTTCCCCAGGACGGCGACGAGGCTTTCCCAGTTGCAAGATCTCGCATTTAGCTTTATTGAGCTTAAAGCCCGAGAATGTGCCAAAAACCGTGAGTTGTTGAAGCAGTTCCCTTAAGTCCCTCTCCGGAATATATTCATATAGATGATGACATCATCAGCAAATAGCGCTGACTTCACCGTCACCCCTCCAATGTTGATGCCCTCATGTGAATCATTGCCGTTCAAATATCTGGCAAGAGGTTCGATGGCCAGATTGAAGAGCAATGGCGAGAGAGGGCAGCCTTGCCGCGTTCCCTTTTCCAAAGGGAAAGGGGCGGACAGAAAACCGGGGGTGCATATTCTAGCGCTCGGGTTCTCGTATAATGTTTTTAGGAATGTCCTGAACGGGCCTTGTAGGCCTATCTTGTCCAATACTAAGTTCAACCAGGACAGATTGACATTGTCGAACGCCTTTTCGGCGTCCCACAAGACTAATGCCGGACGATCATCACGTAGATTCTCTCGATGCCCCACTGAATCCAGCACTAATATAGTTTGTCTGATATTACCCACCGCCGATCTACCCCTAACAAATCCCGCCTGTTGTGGGCCCACAAGAGATGGCAGTAGCCCCGCCAAACGGTCCGCCATAATCTTGGCCAGAATTTTCAGGTCTTGATTTATCAGTGAGATGGGGCGATATCCGGTCGGGTCAGTGGAGCTCACATTCCCCTTTGGCAACAATTTAATGTGTGCTGTGTTAGTGTGGTTCGAGATCTTGCCCCCCGCTAGAATTTCATTGAAAAGAGAGACTAAGCAAGGAGCCACCTTGTCGCATAAAGACTTGTAATAGTCGCCGGTAAAACCATCTGGACACGGAGCTTTATGGACACTCAGGTTTTTGATAGTCATTTGAACTTCAGCCAAGGAAATCTCAGCGTTCAAGGTGGCCAAGCCGTCCTCAGCTATGGTAGGTAGTGAGACCTTCTCAAGCCAGTCCCCTCCCACCTCCCTTGCATTCTGCACTGTATCCTGTGTATATAGTTTTGCAAAGAATTTGCCTAAATGAGAGTTGATATCTTTTGGTGCATGAAGGATGTTACCCTCGGAGTCCACCAAACAGGCAAACGTTGTGGGTTTAGTTTTACCCCTGGCCAAGTTCGCTAGGATCCTCCCCGCCTTGTCTCCATACTTATAGAGATCTACCTCCCATTGTTCCTTACTCCACTGTTCCCTTCGTTTAGCCCAGACGTCATACTCTCTCTTTGCTCCCACCCATTTCTCCTTTGTTAGCGGTGAAGGGTTGTTTTTAAATTCCTCATATATGCTTCTTACCTTTGAACTAGCTAGATGGAACTGTTGAAATGTTTTCTTTTTTTGAGTGCTGGTGTATGCCATTATTTTACCCCTCATGACCACCTTACTCTTTTCCCAGTATAACCGAGAGTCCGTCTCATGGTCTGCATTGTGGAAGACGAAGTCAGACCACCACTCCCCCAGGAGTCTGTCAAAGTTGGCGTCCCTTCTAAGATGTGATGGAAAGCGCCATATAAAGTCAGTGCCCCTAATGTGCACGTCTCTTAGTTCCAGGGCCACAGGGCTATGGTCGGAAATTACCATATTTTCAATACCCACTCTGACCACTCTAGCCAATAAGTGGTTGCTGAGTAGAAAGAAATCAATATGAGACCAGGACCCGTGGGCATGGGAGTAATGAGTGAATTCCCGGTCTAGGGGGTGGTGTATCCGCCACACATCATGCAATGCCAGTCCCTCGTCAGCGTATGTAGCGGGCTCAACGGTCGGTCGTCAGGGGTGGAAGCAGTATTCAACTGGTCGCGTCGCCTATCTTCACCCCCAAAGAAGACACTATTGAAGTCCCCTCCCACGATTCGGAGATGCTCTGTATCTCCTAGCAGCTCCTCCTGCAGGTGGGAGAAGAAGGCATCTTGCGACTGGTTAGGGGCATATATATTCGTGATACTAAGACGTCCCGCCGGGCTATCTAAAACCAGCCGCACATACCTTCCCTCATCATCTTTAGTTTCAGAAATAATTGTACAGGGGAAATTTTTATGGATAAGTATCAGTACCCCTGCCTTCCTCCCCACCGATCCAGAGCCGTGTACCGCCCCCACCCATAACCTGTGCATTCTAAAAAATTCCGTGTCTTGAAGATGCGTCTCTTGTAGGAGAGCCACATCTGTTTTCAATCTCTTGAGATGTTTGAGTACCATTGAGCGTTTCTCGGGTGACCTGAGGCCCTTAACATTCCAGGACAACAGATTAACCATGATCAAGAAACAGTCGATGGGATATGTCAACCCCCGCTATGTCCAGGGATGTTTCGAGTAGATCGCTGAAAAATAAGCATACTGTACAAGATGGCTGTAACAACATAAATTCACGCCCCCACTCCCCCTGTAACCCCTCAACAAGCAGTCTAATGACCGCGTACCGAACAATCCAATAGAACAAAATCCCTCCCCCTCCCATCTTCTCCCCTCCCCAAAACTATTCAAATAAAGGATATGGACTTCCATATTCTGAACGGTACACCTCTCCAACACTCCCACCCTGCGGCCGTAGTGTAAGTCGAGATAGTCAGCACCGTGCACTGGAGTCAATCGATACCTATTAACAGTAGTATACCTGCATTGTTGTCATTATCAATAACATTAACACTTCCCAAAAGTCGGTTAAGGCATCTAGTGTGCAATTGCCCTGATAACGCAGACCAGGATACGAGATCCGTAAGACGTGACTTCGGTCCCTCCTGGCGCAAAAAATAAGGAGAAACAAGAAAGGGAAAAGAGTCACCATATGTTCCGTTCAAGTCCCGTCATGGACCTCCGCATCCCTCGGTCCAAGCTCAGAGTCCGTACGACGTCTCCCTCCACTTCCGTCACGTCGCTTGGACCTCTGTTCGTTTGGCGAGCAGGGCCCAGTGCTAGTCTCCCTCTCGGACCCCCGAGGAGAGCCTTCTCGTGGCCCAGGGGTCTCCGGACATGAGTTCTCGCCCCCTCTTTGGGTTCCAATGTGGTGCTCCCGTTGTCCTCCATGGTGGCTCCCAGCCGGGTTCCGTTGGGTCAAGCTCCTCAGGGCCTCCTCAGGACTATGATGCACCTTGATGGAGCCATCCGGACCCCTATATTTCAGAATGGCCGGATACAGGAGTTGGAATCGTACATTGCGATTGTACAAAATACTGCATGCCTCCCCAAAGGCTCTCCGCTTTCTCGCGACCTCGGGAGAGTAGTCTCCGAACAGTAGGACCTTGTGTCCTCTGATGGTTAGAGGGGTCCGCAAGCTCTTGTAGGAGCGTAGGAGATTCTCCTTGTCCCGATAATTTAGATAGCGACCAATAGTTTGTCTGGGCTTCCCTCTCCCCTGGGATGGAGAGCTTGGTTTGATTATGTGGTCTGGCGGGGGGCCTGTGCGGTGAGCTCTTTCTACCATGCAAGGGCCCCTACTCCCCAAAATCCGCGGGAGGTCAGTCTCAAATATGTCCAGCAATGCAGAGGGGGCAATGGTCTCGGGAAGCCCCACCAGGCCAGATTGTTGCGGCGGGATCGATTTTCTAAGTCCTCCAGCTTATTGACTGTACGTTCCTCCCTTTCTTTATAGGAAGAGACTTGTTGTTCCAGCCAGACTACCTTATGTTCGGTGTCTGACAGTCTTTGCTCCTGAACTGTAAGCCTGGATTCCTGTGCAGCAGCATCTGCTTTAACGTCTCTGAGGGATTCCTGCAGCAGCTCCTTTTTCATATTCTTGAACAGATGCCTCAGCTCCCCTGCTAGTTGAGAGGAGACCTCAGTGGCCAGGAGCTTATAGTCTATAGAGGACCCAAGCCCGCGCCCCTCCGCTCCCTCTAGCGTCTCACCTCCCCTGCCCCTGCATCGTCCTGGGTGTCCTCCAGCTTCTCTCCCTTGTGATCGGAGCTGTAATTTGTTTGCTGCCTCCTTGCCTCTGTTGTTTGCCCCACTCGGCGCCACCTTGGAGGAGGAGGGCCCGGTCTTCCTTGTCGCCATCTCCGCCGCACCCCGTCCGCCGCCGATGCTCCGGAGCCACCGGCGCATGCAGGGATGATGTAGTGACTGGTAAGTGTGCCTCCAGTACCGGTTGTCAGCGATTTGCACGCCTTTTTAGCAGGTTAGCGGCCGCAGGCTTTGGGAGCTCATCCCCTTGCATCCTCACCCATCAGGCCGGAAACCGGAAGTCGATGTTGTTTTAAATAGAGATCCAGAAAACATGTTTAAAGAGTATATCCCAATAGTTCATATGCTGAGTAAACTGATAGACCGGTGAGATGTATTAATCAGGTTCTTCAGAGATGCTTGTGCTAGGAGATTTTATAATTGTCAGGAGATTATATGAAGCAGAGCTTGTCTCCCTCAGTGCATCAGCACCATTCAACTCCAGAGCAGTCCCTCCTGATAGTTTCAGCAAGGCTCCTTAGATGACAATAGGGGCTCTTTTCCAAGCAGCTGCCGAGGTGAAATCTGTATGCTGTGTCCCTCATTAATGGCTGCGTGGGCGGAAATGAGCTCCTCTCTCTGGTTCCCACACTTCTCTTATCTCCTCTCCCTGCTGATTTGATGGAGTCTCCTCACAGAGCCCCGATGATATCACAGTATGTATCAGGGATTTGCAGGCTGGCAGTGTTAGGTGTCCAGAAGCAGGCAGGAATTCAGACAGTCTGAAGCAGGGAGGAAGGCGAGTGCAGCATTCACCAACCTGAGGAGAGAGTTTAGAGGCTCTGCAGGCGTTAAGATCCAGATCCTCCGAGTCCCTGGTGTTGTGGACTGCAGCTGGTGTATCTTTGATGGCAGATTATGTGTTCTCTGAGGCTGGATGGCTCGGATGGTGAAGTGTGGCAGGGAGCTGTGTCAGATGCAACCTCCCTGGTCAGCGGCCATCTTGGATCTCAGGACATCCATTTTAATAACGTTCATTCTCCCGAACCAGGAGAGCTTTAATTGTCGATATGCTAAAAAAGCTTCCTCTACGCCAGATAATAGGGGGTGATAGTTTAACTTAAATAATTGCCTAAGATCTTTTGGGATAATAACTCCCAGGTATTTAATAGCCTCCGCCCTCCATTTGAACGGGAACTGCTTAGATAAGTGAGATACTAAATCTCCAGGTAGAGAGATGTTCAGTGCCTCCGTCTTGGAGCAATTAACCTTGAAGTTACTCAACCGTCCGAACTGTTCAAATTCTTTCAAAATTGAAGGGATCAAAATCAGGGGCTGTGAGACATAGAGATCATTGGCAAATAGTGCCGTCTTGTGGGGAGTATGATATCCCATGGATATCAGTGTTAGCTCTGATTGCCGTGGCTAAATACTCCATTACAATAACATATAGCAGGGGTGACAATGGACATCCCTGCCGGGTCCCGTTTGCAATTTTGAATGGGGAAGATAGGGCTCCCCCAATCTTCACCTTGGCAGACGGTGAGGAATAGAGGGCCATAATTCCGTGTAAAAATCGAGGGCCCAGGCCAAGTTGAATCAGCGCCTCCTTCATAAACCCCCAGTGGACTCTGTCAAAGGCCTTTTCAGAGTCCACAGAAATCAGACCAAGCGGAGCTGAAGAGCTTTTGGCCTTAGCTATAAGGAGGAGGGTTCTAATTGTGTTGTCCCTAGACTCCCGGCCTCTGACAAAGCCCACTTGGTCCGAGTCAATCATGGAAGGAAGGAGCGGAGCTAAACGGTCAGCTAATATTTTAGAAAATAGCTTGACATCCACATTCAGTAACGAAATCGGCCTGTAGTTTGACACTGAAGATGGGTCTTTCCCAGGTTTGGGGATGACGCTGATATGGGCTTCCAAAGACTGAGGCACGAAATCAGAGCCCCTCAAAACAGCATTAAAGGCCTTCAACATTGCGGGAGTCAGTTGGGTCTTAAGCATTTTATAAAAGTTGGGTAAAAATCCATCTGGACCAGGACATTTCCCTGATGGGGTAGATTGGATAGCCCGCAACAATTCCACTCCTGAGATCTCCTCTAATATTGTAACAGCCTCTTTAGCCAATGTTGGGATCGCTGTTTTATCTATGTAACTCTTAATCCTTTCTGACAATTCCGGGGGCGGTGCATCAGACAAATGTCCCTTGATATTGTAGAGATCGAGATAATACTGTCTAAATTCCTCCAAAATTTTGTCTGGCAAGGATGTACGACCCCCCTTTTTAGTAGAGATGCTTGGGACAAACGTCGGGTTTAACCGAGGATGGAGCAGTCTGGCCAAGGGACGTCCACACTTATCTGAATTAGAGTAAAAATAACTCCTAGATTTCTCAGAATACCTACGACATTTTTGATCTAGTAAATCTTTAAGTTCTTTTTTCTTTAAGGTCAGGTCAGTGAAGGTCAATCTAGATAAGGTCTGTTTATGTGCAGTTTCTAATACATGAATCTGAGAAAGTAGGTCCTCCACAATTTTATGTTATTCTTCTTCAGACGAGTGCCATGCTCTATAAACACCCCTCTCAGAACACATTTCAGGGTTTCCCACTTAGTGGGAGAAGGGGTAGGGTCAGAGGCATGGTCTCGGCCAAAGGACTGTATAGTCTCCTTAACCTCAGTCATACACACCTCATATTTCAATAGATGTTCATTAAGTCTCCAGGTCCAGGGTCTCTTACGTGTGTCAGGCAAAGTGAGAGTCAAGTAGGTGGGGGCATGGTGTGATAGTAAAATATCTCCTATGGTAGCCTCGGGGTGCCAGGATAGTAAGTTATGACTAATGAAAAATAGGTCTATCCTACTGTATGAGTTATGCAATGGAGAGAAATATGTGAAATCCCTCCCTTGAGGATTCAGGGTCCTTTAGATGTCTATAAGACTCAGAGTGTGAAAGAACTTTTTTATGGAGACAAGCCTTTTATTTGGGATGGAACTCTTACCAGAGGATGAGTCAGCCGCCGGGTCCAGGGTGAAATTGAGATCCCCACCGATAATGGTTGATCCTTCTGCAAAGGTTGTCAACCATAGTAGATAAGATCTGCATGTCTTCGTTTGTAACCTATTAGGCAAGTACCACTTAACGATGGTTAGCAAAGATCCAGCAATCCTCATCTTAAGAAAAATGTATCGGCCTTGTGGGTCTATACAGGTATCAAGAATCTCGTGTGTCAGCGACCTGTGGACTACAATGGATACACCCTTCATTCTTGCTTCTGGGTTCGTACTATGATGCCATTCTGAGAAGTATCTATTACGGAGACTAGGTACATGTCCTGATTTAAAGTGAGTCTCCTGTAGCATCAGGATCTGACACTTCTGCTTATGAGCAGAGTATAAGATCTGGGACCTCTTCTGGGGAGTATTGAATCCCTTCACATTGAGCGAGCAGATTTTTAAAGTTGACATGATCTACACTGGGGTCTGAGGTAAGGTAATGGAGAGAAAGAGCTGGGAGGAGGGGAAAGGGGAGAAGGACAAAAAAGGGGGGGAAAGAGAGAGAAAAAGGAAACAGAAAAAAGAAAGAAAAATAGAAAAGAATAAAGAATAGAGAAATTTCCCTGAATATTCTGGGATAGCGGCTAGGGGTGGCCTATCCGACCAGTCTTCCCTAAAACAGGTGACTATATGCCGGTGAGGTTGTAGCCTGTCCACTTAGGGGTTGTCCCCCTCACCCCGGGCCACAGTTATAGACATAGAAATTGAAACATGTAAGAATAGCATTTCCAAACATTAACAACTAAACCTGAGGAAATTTATAACTATAATCAGATGCGGATAAAATATCTGAGCCGGTGTATATTTTACGGACCCCCACTACGTAACAGTAAAATGACTCATTAAATTATAAGTGTAACAGAAGATAAATGAGAACCCTTGGTATACATTTGCTTTTAGGTGGTGAGATAAATCTGTGGCGCCCCGCAACGAGTGCGTCACAAGAGGGTATTGCAGCCATAAATGCAGCCGCAATATTCTCTGACACAGCAGTGATATGGTTAACTTTGAGATCCAACCCTGCATGCATCACCTAGAACAGAGAGCCAACCCAGGGTCCTGGTGGGCGGAGTGCTAGGGAAGTGTGTAGGAGAACAGACCCTTAGTCAAAAGAGAAGGAGTCTAGAACTTGACGAGAGAAGTCTAGAACTTGGAGTAGGAGCGGGGGCTACGCACCCCGTGCAGCCCCCGGGCCGTCACCGGTCGGGTGTCAGCACCTGAGGCCTCAACAACCGGGACCAGGCATCATTAACCACGGGTTCCAAAAGACTCCCGTGCCCAAAAACTCACAGCCGGTTCACTGGTATCGAAGCTGGCAGCAGTTCACCTCTTCTACGCGAACCAGAAGAGTGGAGGAGCAGCTTCACAGGAGCACCCCACCACCAGCCAACTTCCAGTCGTCTAACCAGCGGTGTACCCACTGAGGGATCCAAGGCTCCCCAAAACATCCACAACGTATATCTTAGATAGGGCATTGAAGCAGCCTCCCCGTACCCGATCTGGTATTCCTGAGCGACAATGGCAAAACACTTAGCTAGAATGGAGGAACACTTGCGGATCTCTGAGGGACACCATCACTGCTGAGTCCACCCGGTCCACTACCCATGAACTGTATACCATGTACTGCCTGCTGGTTACAGTAGAGACCCGTTGCAGAGACTTCCTGTGTCCGTGCTTCCTTATGAACTGTCCATCCGCACTACAAGGTAACCGCAGCTGCCGCACAACATCTTAAGCAGCTCCAGCCTCCGGGGATCACCGCTCAGCCTGTGGGGAGCGTTCCATCTTGCTGCTGTCCATCCCCCGGGGGTTCCGCCGCGTCGGTAACGATTACCGAAACTACTCATAGGTGGCGTCACGAATAAATTAAACCCCTTTAATCTGTTCCTACAAGACGTCTTCAACTTTTGATCTGCACTCCACCGGGCCCCACTACCGGCAGGCGCGGCCCACCCGTGACAAGGAGGAAGGAGCTACAGCCTGTCTAAACCGGAGTCCCGGCCACAGTGAGTCAAATCGTCATATAAACCATCTCTATTATCCCCCCTATTAGAAATACCATCGGAATGCAGAAGGACAGATAATATTACTTTCAAAACGGGAGGAATGGTCCTCAACCATTATTAAACGATCCCCGTCTCCAACTTCCATTCCTCCTTCTCCGTGAGGCCCCCCTCCCCCTCCTCCTGCTTCCTCTTAACGGTTCTGGGCCATCGGCACCCATTCTAGGCTCTCATAGTATCCCGGCCATTCCTCTAGTGTAATGGTGACCGGGGGAAGTCTCAACGCCTCTGTGAACTCTGGTACTCCCCTAGGGTGAGTGATGTAGTGAAGCACTCCATCTTTCCGCACCTGGAGGCGAAATGGAAAGCCCCAAGTGTATGGTATGCCCTGTTGTCTTAGGATCATCAGGAGAGGGCGAAACACCCTCCGTTTCTGCAAGGTGTGCCTCGATAAGCCTGCCAGTAATTGAAGAGAATGGTCCTAGTATTTAAACTGTCCTTTAGGTCGAGCTTTAGTAAAAATCGCCTCTTTGATTGTATACTTGTGGATCCTGCACACCACGTCTCGAGGTCTATCCCCTTCCATGGGTGGAGGTCACAGGGATCTATGTGCTCTGTCGAATTCCAAAATTGAGTCTGCCGACACTTCTCTTATTGAGTTCAATATGGTTTTAAAGACAGAATCTAACTCCTTAGGGCCCACGCTCTCAGGGAGGCCCCTGATCCTGATATTATTCCTCCTCTCCCGATTTTCCATGTCTTCCATGGAGTCTAACATTCTTTCGAGCTGAGAGGCTTGTGAAGTGACCCTGTTTTCTAGTATCTGCAGCCTCTCGTCAACATTTTGGGAGGATAGCTCAGTGGATGTTACTCTCAGATTGAGATTATGGACTTCACCCCGGAGCTCGGTGGCCTCGGCCTTAAAGGACGCCTCCATCCGGGTAATAAAACCCTCTATTTCCTCCCTGGTAGGGATAGTCTGTATACGTGTTCTGAGATCATCCCATATCTCCTGTCCCCCTGATGTGCTGGTCATCAGTACCTGGCCCGGAAGCAAGGGGGATCTGGCATAGGTAGGATTCTGTAATGGTATGTTTGCTAGATTGCAGGGGGGTCCCTCCAGGTGTTTCACTGAGAGTCCCCTTGTCAAGGGATTTTGAGTATTCATCTCTCCCATTACTCCTCTCTGTGGAGATTGAGTATAAGTCTTCCTCATATTCAGTGACAAACTAGCAAGTCCTTGTTGACTATGCTCCCCCATATCCATATCAGTGTCCACGCAAGCTTGATGCTGGTCTTGAGCCTCAGAAGTGTCCCTTTTATTAGTTAGGGTTGCAATCCCACCATCTTGGGGCACTGACTGTGTGTTATGAATAAGGGCCTCATGCATGACGGCCGTTCCACAGCCCTGCTTAGATGGCATGGTATTCTCTAGGGCTTGTGATAAATTAGAAGCGGTGCCTCCAGCTTGTGCAGCGCATATCAGGGGAGGGGGGAGAAAGACAGACATTACCAAACCCTGCTGATATTCCCGGTCTGAAGACTGTGCTTCCTCGGTCTGTGAGAGGGCCTCCGCCATGACACCGCCGCCCTCTGCAGCTCAGCGCGGCCTTTGATCCGCCGTGCCTTGTGCTTTCGCCGCCGCCATCTTCCCCTCAGCCGACTCACACTCCAGGGCAGCGCTACAGAGGTAGTGCGATATCCTCCTTGTGGGGGGCACAGACGGCTCCCGGGCTCGCTGTAACCGGCTACTCCTTTTCTTGGGCGGCATATGAGATTGCCAGTGGGGTCTGACACCGGCTGTTCCGGCCCGGAGGTGAAGCGAGGACAGGAGCTCTGGCGATCAGCGTCTGCTCCCCGCCATGTCCAGGCCCCTTTTTGCACTTTTTGAACTGAAAAAGGAACTTTTATACTTTTGCTACAAAGTAATGTTATTTATGTGTGGATAGTTAAATTAACGTAACGTTTAATGAAAATCGTACCTCCCGGATGGGAAGAACCAAGAATCCTTAATGTTTAATGTTTATTAAATAAAAATGTTTTCAGGGGGATCCATGCCGGCAGCGTGAGGACACGCTAGTTTAACTCTGGGGGAATGTGGTGCCCCTGCGTCCAGGAGGCCACAAAGGGAACTGCAGCCAGGTAGGAGGAAAGACAGTTGCACCACAACACCCACGCAGATAGCCCACACAACCACTAGAGAGCAGCACCCAACCCGGAGCCCGGGAACTCCAGGCGGGCAAGGGGTGGTGGGTTTAGAGACAGTGGGTGGGCCAGCAAGCAGATCAGGTGAGAGAGGGTAGATATAGAGAAGGGGAGGAGGAAGGAGGCAGTAGGCCCAGGGTGCCGAGCAGCCAAGACACAGACCAGCAGCAGGCTGAGAAGCACGGCACAGGCCGAAAGACAGCAGTAGGCAGGTGTAGGCTGAGATGAAAAGACAAGAAGCACACGTCCTGGAAGAGTGGGGTGGAAGGAGCGCAGAATCTGGAGAGCCAGTGTGAGCCACAGAGAGAAAGCCCATCTGGAGCCAGCACCCCAAGAGTGTGAGGGACGAGAGGACCGATAGCACTGGGTCCTAGAAACACGGCTAAGATGGCAGACTGCAGGCGGAGTAGCCCTCCTATTGAACCCGAAGTACACGATTAGAAGGAGCCTGATAGAGCCTCACTCAGCAGGACTATTAGAGGCTAGGCTAGCAGCAGAGTGTCGGCTCTGAAGGGGACCGATGATCTACCCGGTATCCCCAGATTAACCAATGAGGGACTCTAGCTTCACGTTAGGGTTCCTACCCCAAAGGACAGGCGGCTCAGTGGCAACCCGGAGGGCCCACAGGGGTCCGAGCCACCGCCATACTGGCTGGAGACACACACACCAAGTAGAAGAGAGAGTAAAAGCCTGGAAAAGACAGAGAAAGAGTGAGGGGTCACAGAAAGGAATAACCTGGCTGCAGGGAGTAAAGGAACCCGGAGGGGAGAGTTGTGCCCCTGTAGAGACTTGTAACTGGAACTGTGACTGAACTGTAACTGAGAAAGTTAAGAAGTAAACACGGTGAACCCTGCCTCTGACTCCCTTGCATGATTCTGCCTGCACATGATTCCCTCCAACAGGTCTGCAGAGGATTACAACCTGAAGAGCCACAGCTTGTCAGCTCTGAACCCCGAGATTCTGCAGCATCAGGACAGTAAGTGCACTGCACCCATCACAAGCCTGCACACTACACCATAGACTTTATCATCACTGCCCCGGGGAACCCAGTTCTACCCGTGGAGAACTATTCCATCATTAGCTGCTATAACATCATCCCCGGAGGTTCTGCAGCAGCGGTAGTCCCACTATTGACCAAAAGCCGTGGGTGGCGTCACGACTGACGTTATCCCCTGTAAATATTCCCGTTATTATTGCCAGGGCCTGGGACACGGTGTGGACTAGGACCCCCGTGACATCCCCAAGTAGCAGAGTCTGTAAATATAGCCCCGACACACAAAAAAAAGATGAGGAGATTTTTGGTATCTTTCTGTGTTCTTTATTATAAAGGTTGACAAGAACAAGTTGTATCACACAACGTTTCGGCTCAAGGCGAGCCTTTCTCAAGTGAATCTTGTGGATGTGGTTAGAGTACGTGGGTAGGTTCACACATGAGCATCCGCTCAGGCCAGTACCCTCAGGGGATACTCAGCAGGTGACTCCGTCCTAAATTCTTAGTGCAAGTGTAGCAGCAGCATAGTGGCTGGTCTGTATTGAGGGACAAGGCTCTTGTCTTCTACAGGTGGTTGTGACTCTCACAACCATACCAGGTGAGTGGATTACCTTTGTTAATAACACGCTGGTGTCCCTCATTTACCGCCTTAGTGCGCTCCCCCTCTCTCTACTTTTTTGAGGGTGTAGAATGAGGAGATCACTGTACAGGGGAGGTTCTGTATTCATCACAGATTGTATAATGAGGTTCTCACTGTACAGTGGAGGTTCTGTATTCATCACAGGGTGTATAATGAGGTTCTTACTGTAAAGGGGAGGTTCTGTATTCATCACAGGGTGTATAATGAGGTTCTCACTGTACAGGGGAGGTTCGGTATTCATCACAGGGTGTATAATGAGGTTCTCATTGTACACGGGAGGTTCTGTATTCATCTCAGGGTGTATAATGAGGAAATCACTGTACAGGGGAGGTTCTGTATTCATCACAGGGTGTAGAATGAGGTTTTTACTGCACAGGGGAGGTTCTGTGTCCATCACAGGGTGTATAATAAGGAGATCACTATACAAGGGAGGTTCTGTGTTCATCTCAGGGTGTATAATGAGGAAATCACTGTACAGGGGAGGTTCTGTATTCATCACAGGGTGTATAATGAGGAGATCACAGTACAGGGGAGGTTCTGTATTCATCACAGGGTGTAGATTGAGGAGATCACTGTACAGGGGAGGTTCTGTATTCATCACAGATTGTATAATGAGGTTCTCACTGCACAGGGGAGGTTATGTATTCATCACAGGGTGCATAATGAGGTTCTCAACGTACAGGGGAGGTTCTGTATTCATCACAGCGTGTAGAATGAGATCACTGTACAGGGCAGGTTCTGTATTCATCACAGGGTGTATAATGAGGTTCTCACTATACAGGGGAGGTTCTGTGTTCATCACAGGGTGTAGAATGAGGAGATCACTGCACAGGGGAGGTTCTGTATTCATCACAGGGTGTAGAATAAGGAGATCACTGTACATGGGAGGTTCTGTATGTGGCGCCCCGCAACGAGTGCGTCACAAGGGAGTATTGCAGCCGCAATATTCTCTGACACAGCAGTGAAATAGTTAACTTTGAGATCCAACCCAACATGCAACACCTAGAACAGGGGACCAATCATAGGTCCTGGGGGGTGGAGTGTTAGGGTAGTGTAGTAGAACACACAATAACCTAGAACAGAACAGAAGAGTCTGGAATCTAGAGCAGAGCCTAGAACACAGAACTTGGAGAGGAGCGGGGGCTCCGCACCCCGTGCGGGCCCCTGGGCCGTCACCGGTCGGGTGTCAGCACTCGAGGCCTTAACTACCGGGATTGGGCATTTCTACACGGGTTCCCAAAAGACTCCCGTGCCCACAACTCACAGCCGGTTCACTGGTACCGAAGCTGGCAGCAGTTCACCTCTGCCACGCGAACCAGAAGAGTGGAGGAGCAGCTTCACAGGAGCACCCCACCACCAGTCAGTTTCCAGTCGTCTAACCAGCGGTGTAACCACTGAGGGATCCAAGGCTCCCCAAAGCATCCAGAACGTACATCATGGATAGGGCATTGAAGCAGCCTCCCCGTACCCGACCTGGTATTCCTGGGCGACACTGGCAAACAAGTTAGGAAGAATGGAGGAACACTTGCGGATCTCTGAGGAACACTATCACTGCTGAGTCCACCCGGTTTACTACTCAACCACTGTATACCATGTACTGCCTGCTGGTTACAGTAAAGACCCGTTGCAGAGACTACCTGTGTCCGTGCTTCCTTATAAACTGTCTGTCCGCACAACGAGGTAACCGCAGCTGCCGCACAACATCTTGAGCAGCTCCAGCCTCCGGGGATCACCGCTCAGCCTGTGGGGAGCGTAACATCTAGCTGCTGTCCATCCCCCGGAGGTTCCGCAGCGTCGGTAGTCCTTACCGAATCTACTCATAGGTGGCGTCACGAATAAATTAAAAACCCCTTTAATCTGTTCCACCAAGACGTCTTCACTTTTGATCTGCACTACACCGGGCCCCACTACCGGCAGGCGCGGTCCACCCGTGACAAGGAGGAAGGAAGCATCGCCTGTATAAACCGGAGTCAGCCGGCCACGGTGAGTCAGAAAATGGCGTTCACGAACAGGATACGAGCAGGCCCGTTACCCAACGGGTATAATGTGCTTAAAATGGACTTTATTGTCTACAATTTGGACTTTGTTCGTCCCTAAAAGAACTTTCCCGCCTTTTCATCATTGGGCCAAGATGGCGCCCAAGATGGCGTTCCCGCCACAAGAAGCCACCACGTGTAAGCCCAGGAGTGAGTCAACCCCCCCCTCATCGTGGGAGGGCTAAAGACAAAAGGCGCCAAACTCTTTGTCCGCCCTGATTGCTCGAATCAACCATGGGGCGGACCCCAAAGACTTTTCCCACGATTGGACTACAAAAGCCCACAGGAAATGGGAGTGTCACAGACAGAGACAGACTTCTTCACCAGCTCTACCAGAACGTCTTACCGGTTGAACGGGTGTGGTTTCCCTCCAAAGAAGAGAATGGCCAGCATGAGACTCCAAGACCTAATGCAGGAGGTCGAGGCGGAGACCAGAGCAGCCATAGGCCAACCGGGTCCGGATCCTGCCCTTACCATAGACGGCAGCCCCGACTTCTGGCTCGAGGCTCTACAAGACCTCCGGGTGCGGTTACTAGAGACTGTGGAATGGACGATTCGCAGCTGGAGCGCGACCCTAGGCAGACGACTACACCATGCGATGCAGCAGAGCCGACCGGGTACAGCTTCTCCAAGCCCAGACACGTCACCAGCTTCTCCACTGCCTCACCGTCGCCTACCACCTGTCCTGCTCCGTCACCAGAGCCAATAGACTGCGTCATTCCGGTGGAGGCCGCAACTCGAACCCGTTCCCGCGACAAGATCGCAACCGACCCCGTTCTTCAGCCGGAGCTCATACTACGCTCCACAGAAGAACTTGATCTCTACCAGGTTCCCACTGAGGAACCCACGACATGTTTCACCACTACAGAGACTGTCGCCTGTTTTATCCCCGTACCGGAGGCTTCCCTTGCCATTGCCGAGGCCTACCTGGTAACCGGGGCGTCACGAATAAATTAAAAACCCCTTTAATCTGTTCCACCAAGCGTCTTCACTTTTGATCTGCACTACACCGGGCCCCACTACCGGCAGGCGCGGTCCACCCGTGACAAAGAGGAAGGAAGCATCGCCTGTATAAACCGGAGTCCCCGGCCACGGTGAGTCATTTATTCATCACAGGGTGTATAATGAGGTGGTCACTGTACAGGGGAGTTTCTGTATTCATCACAGGGTGTAGAATGAGGAGATCACTGTACATGGGAGGTTCTGTATTCATCACAGGTTGTATAATGAGGTTCTCACTGTACAGGGGAGGTTCTGTATTCATCACAGGGTGTATAATGAGGATCTTACTGTACAGGGGAGGTTCTGTATTCATCACAGGGTGTATAATGAGGTTCTCACTGTACAGGGGAGGTTCTGTATTCATCACAGGGTGTATAATGAGGTTCTCATTGTACACAAGAGGTTCTGTATTCATCACAGGGTGTATAATGAGGTTTTTACTGCACAGGGGAGGTTCTATATTCATCACAGGCTGTATAATGAGGAGATCACTGTACAAGGGAGGTTTTGTGTTCATCTCAGGGTGTATAATGAGGAAATCACTGTACAGGGGAGGTTCTGTATTCATCATAGGGTATAGAATGAGGTTTTTACTGCACAGGGGAGGTTCTGTGTCATTCACAGGGTGTAGAATGAGGAGATCACTGAAGAGGGGAGGTTCTGTATTCATCACAGGGTGTATAATGAGGATATCACTGTACAGGGGAGGTTATGTATTCATCACAGGGTGTATAATGAGGTTCTCAACGTACAGGGGAGGTTCTGTGTTCATCACAGGGTGTAGAATGAGGAGATCACTGTACTGGGCAGGTTCTGTATTCATCACAGGGTGTAGAATGAGGAGATCACTGTACATGGGAGGTTCTGTATTCATCACAGGGTTTATAATGAGGCGGTCACTGTACAGAGGAGGTTCTGTATTCATCACAGGGTGTAGAATGAGGAGATCACTGTACACGGGAGGTTCTGTATTCATCACTGGGTGTATAATGAGGTTATCACTGTTCAGGGGAGGTTCTGTATTCATCACAGGGTGTAGAATGAGGAGATCACTGTACATGGGAGGTTCTGTATTCATCACAGGGTTTATAATGAGGTGGTCACTGTACAGAGGAGGTTCTGTATTCATCACAGGGTGTATAATGAGGAGATCACTGTACACGGGAGGTTCTGTATTCATCACTGGGTGTATAATGAGGTTATCACTGTTCAGGGGAGGTTCTGTATTCATCACAGGGTGTAGAATGAGGTTTTTACTGTACAGGGTGTTTCTATATTCATCACAGGGTGTAGAATGAGGTTTTTACTGCACAGGGGAGGTTCTGTGTCATTCACAGGGTGTAGAATGAGGAGCTCACTGTACAGGGGAGGTTCTGTATTCATCACAGGGTGTAGAATGAGGAGATCACTGTACAGGGGAGGTTCTGTATTCATCACAGGGTGTATAATGAGGTTCTCAACGTACAGGGGAGGTTCTGTGTTCATCACAGGGTGTAGAATGAGGAGATCACTGTACTGGGCAGGTTCTGTATTCATCACAGGGTGTAGAATGAGGAGATCACTGTACACGGGAGGTTCTGTATTCATCACTGGGTGTATAATGAGGTTATCACTGTTCAGGGGAGGTTCTGTATTCATCACAGGGTGTAGAATGAGGTTTTTACTGTACAGGGGTGTTCTATATCATCACAGGGTGTAGAATGAGGTTTTTACTGCACAGGGAGGTTCTGTGTCATTCACAGGGTGTAGAATGAGGAGCTCACTGTACAGGGGAGGTTCTGTATTCATCACAGGGTGTAGAATGAGGTTTTTACTGTACAGGGGTGGTTTCTATATTCATCACAGGGTGTAGAATGAGGTTTTTACTGCACAGGGGAGGTTCTGTGTCATTCACAGGGTGTAGAATGAGGAGCTCACTGTACAGGGGAGGTTCTGTATTCATCACAGGGTGTAGAATGAGGAGATCACTGTACAGGGGAGGTTCTGTATTCATCACAGGGTGTATAATGAGGTTCTCAACGTACAGGGGAGGTTCTGTGTTCATCACAGGGTGTAGAACAGGGGTCTCAAACTCGCGGCCCGAGGGCCGCATGCGGCTCCTGGGGCTTCACTATGCGGCCCGCGGCACCTTGGACAACTTAATCATGCATTGCCCCAGTGCAGGGGGCCGCTGCAGTCCCCGCTGTCTGATGACTTCTGTCTGCAGCACTAACAAGCTCTGCCACTCAGCAAGATCAATGCAAGCTGCCAGCCAATGAGAGGCCTGCAGTTGACGGCAGAATATGATGTCACCTGCAGGCCTCTGGCTGGTAGATTGCATTGATCTTGATGAGCAACAGAGCTTGTCTGAGCGGCGGCTGGAGGAAGTCATAGCACAGCGGAGGCCGGAAGTCAGTACAGTGGGGACCGCGGCGGCCCCCTGCACTGGAACGATGCATCATTAAAGTGAGAAAAGTGTGCATGTGTAAGAGAGGGTGTGTGTGTGAGGGTGAGTGTGTGAGTGAGGATGTGTGTATAAGAAAGTTTGTGCGAGTTTCAGTGTGTGTATGAGTGTGAGTGTTAAGAGTGTGTATATGAGGATGTGTGAGAGTGTGTTTGAGAGTATGTGTGTGTGTGTGGGGGGGTTTGTGTGTGAGTGTGATAGAGTGTGTATTTGAGTGTGTAAGAAGGTAAAACAGGATCGGGGGGCATCACTATAAAAGTAGATCAGGATGGGGGGGCATCTCTATAAAAGTAGATCAGGATGGGGGACATCACTATAAAAGGGGATCAGGATGGGGGACATCACTATAAAAGGGGATCAGATGGGACATCATATAAAAGTAGATCAGAATGGGGGACATCACTATAAAAGTAGATCAGAATGGGGGACATAACTATAAAAGGGGATCGGGATGGGACATCATCACTAAAGGGGATCAAGATGGGGGACATCACTACTAAAGGGGAATGGGAAGGGGGACATCACTAGAAAAGGAGATCAGGAAGGGGGTCATCACTAGAAAAGGGGATCAGGATGGGGGACATCACTACAAAAGGAGATCAGTGTGGGGACATCACTACAAAAGGGGACCATGATCGATGGGGGACATCACTAGAAAAAGGAATCAGGATGGTGGACATCACTAGAAAAAGGGATCAGGATAGGGATCATCACTAGAAAAAGGGATCAGGATGGGGGACATCACTAGAAAAAGGGATCAGGATAGGGATCATCACTAGAAAAAGGGATCAGGATGGGGGACATCACTAGAAAAGGGGATCAGGATGGGGGACATCAGTAGAAAAGGACATTACTACAGGATGGAGACATTACTACAAGAAAGGGATCAGGACTTGTACTTTACTACATTGAGCAAGAAATTCTGGTATTACTAAAAATATCACTTAGGGTACCTTTACACACGGCTACATTTGTAGCTTGTCACCAGGTAACTTACTGGTTGCAGTGAAATCATGGAGAGATTATTCCATTTGTACACAGCAACAAGATAGAACCTTGTCTCCATGATTTCACTGCAACCTGTAAGTTACCTGTAGCCACCCAAGAAATGTAGCCGTGTGTAAAGGGGCCCTTAGTCCCACAAGAGATGCGGCCCCCCACTATAAATGTTTTTCTATGTGCGGTCCACCAACCCAGCTGAGTTGGAGACCCCTGGTGTAGAATGAGGAGATCACTGTACTGGGCAGGTTCTGTATTCATCACAGGGTGTAGAATGAGGAGATCACTGTACAGGGAAGGTTCTGTATTCATCACAGCGTGTAGAATAAGGAGATCACTGTACATGGGAGGTTCTGTATTCATCACAGGGTGTATAATGAGGTGGTCACTGTACAGAGGAGGTTGTGTATTCATCACAGGTTGTAGAATAAGGAGATCACTGTACATGGGAGGTTCTGTATTCATCACAGGGTGTATAATGAGGTAATCACTGTACAGAGGAGGTTCTGTATTCATCACAGGGTGTATAATGAGGTGATCACTGTACAGGGGAGGTTCTGTATTCATCACAGGGTGTAGAATGAGATCACTGTACAGGGCAGGTTCTGTGTTCATCACAGGGTGTAGAATGAGGAGATCACTGCACAGGGGAGGTTCTGTATTCATCACAGGGTGTAGAATAAGGAGATCACTGTACATGGGAGGTTCTGTATTCATCACAGGGTGTATAATGAGGTGGTCACTCACTGTACAGGGGAGGTTCTGTTTTCATCACAAGGTGTAGAATGAGGAGATCACTGTACAGGGGAGGTTCTGTATTCATTACAGGGTGTATAATGAGGATCTTACTGTACATGGGAGGTTCTGTATTCATCACAGGGTGTATAATGAGGTGGTCACTCACTGTACAGGGGAGGTTCTGTTTTCATCACAAGGTGTAGAATGAGGAGATCACTGTACAGGGGAGGTTCTGTATTCATCACAGGGTGTATAATGAGGTTCTCACTGTACAGGGGAGGTTCTGTATTCATCACAGGGTGTATAATGAGGATCTTACTGTACAGGGGAGGTTCTGTATTCATCACAGGGTGTATAATGAGGTTCTCACTGTACAGGGGAGGTTCTGTATTCATCACAGGGTGTATAATGAGGTTCTCATTGTACACAAGAGGTTCTGTATTCATCACAGGGTGTATAATGAGGTTTTTACTGCACAGGGGAGGTTCTATATTCATCACAGGCTGTATAATGAGGAGATCACTGTACAAGGGAGGTTTTGTGTTCATCTCAGGGTGTATAATGAGGAAATCACTGTACAGGGGAGGTTCTGTATTCATCATAGGGTATAGAATGAGGTTTTTACTGCACAGGGGAGTTCTGTGTCATTCACAGGGTGTAGAATGAGGAGATCACTGAACAGGGGAGGTTCTGTATTCATCACAGGGTGTATAATGAGGATATCACTGTACAGGGGAGGTTATGTATTCATCACAGGGTGTATAATGAGGTTCTCAACGTACAGGGGAGGTTCTGTGTTCATCACAGGGTGTAGAATGAGGAGATCACTGTACTGGGCAGGTTCTGTATTCATCACAGGGTGTAGAATGAGGAGATCACTGTACACGGGAGGTTCTGTATTCATCACTGGGTGTATAATGAGGTTATCACTGTTCAGGGGAGGTTCTGTATTCATCACAGGGTGTAGAATGAGGAGATCACTGTACATGGGAGGTTCTGTATTCATCACAGGGTTTATAATGAGGTGGTCACTGTACAGAGGAGGTTCTGTATTCATCACAGGGTGTATAATGAGGAGATCACTGTACACGGGAGGTTCTGTATTCATCACTGGGTGTATAATGAGGTTATCACTGTTCAGGGGAGGTTCTGTATTCATCACAGGGTGTAGAATGAGGAGATCACTGTACATGGGAGGTTCTGTATTCATCACAGGGTTTATAATGAGTGGTCACTGTACAGAGGAGGTTCTGTATTCATCACAGGGTGTATAATGAGGAGATCACTGTACACGGGAGGTTCTGTATTCATCACTGGGTGTATAATGAGGTTATCACTGTTCAGGGGAGGTTCTGTATTCATCACAGGGTGTAGAATGAGGTTTTTACTGTACAGGGGTGGTTCTATATTCATCACAGGGTGTAGAATGAGGTTTTTACTGCACAGGGGAGGTTCTGTGTCATTCACAGGGTGTAGAATGAGGAGCTCACTGTACAGGGGAGGTTCTGTATTCATCACAGGGTGTAGAAGGAGGAGATCACTGTACAGGGGAGGTTCTGTATTCATCACAGGGTGTATAATGAGGTTCTCAACGTACAGGGGAGGTTCTGTGTTCATCACAGGGTGTAGAACAGGGGTCTCAAACTCGCGGCCCGAGGGCCGCATGCGGCCCCTGGGGCTTCACTATGCGGCCCGCGGCACCTTGGACAACTTAATCATGCATTGCCCCAGTGCAGGGGGCCGCTGCAGTCCCCGCTGTCTGATGACTTCTGTCCGCAGCACTAACAAGCTCTGCCACTCAGCAAGATCAATGCAAGCTGCCAGCCAATGAGAGGCCTGCAGTTGACGGCAAATATGATGTCACCTGCAGGCCTCTGGCTGGTAGATTGCATTGATCTTGATGAGCAACAGAACTTGTCTGAGCGGCGGCTGGAGGAAGTCATAGCACAGCGGAGGCCGGAAGTCAGTACAGTGGGGACCGCGGCGGCCCCCTGCACTGGAACGATGCATCATTAAAGTGAGAAAAGTGTGCATGTGTAAGAGAGGGTGTGTGTGGTGAGGGTGAGTGTGTGAGTGAGGATGTGTGTATAAGAAAGTTTGTGCGAGTTTCAGTGTGTGTATGAGTGTGAGTGTAAGAGTGTGTATATGAGGATGTGTGAGAGTGTGTTTGAGAGTATGTGTGTGTGTGTGGGGGGGTTTGTGTGTGAGTGTGATAGAGTGTGTATTTGAGTGTGTAAGAAGGTAAAACAGGATGGGGGGGCATCACTATAAAAGTAGATCAGGATGGGGGGCATCTCTATAAAAGTAGATCAGGATGGGGGACATCACTATAAAAGGGGATCAGGATGGGGGACATCACTATAAAAGGGGATCAGGATGGGGGACATCACTATAAAAGTAGATCAGAATGGGGGACATAACTATAAAAGGGGATCGGGATGGGACATCATCACTAAAGGGGATCAAGATGGGGGACATCACTACTAAAGGGGAATGGGAAGGGGGACATCACTAGAAAAGGAGATCAGGAAGGGGGTCATCACTAGAAAAGGGGATCAGGATGGGGGACATCACTACAAAAGGAGATCAGTGTGGGGACATCACTACAAAAGGGGACCATGATCGATGGGGGACATCACTAGAAAAAGGAATCAGGATGGTGGACATCACTAGAAAAAGGGATCAGGATAGGGATCATCACTAGAAAAAGGGATCAGGATGGGGGACATCACTAGAAAAAGGGATCAGGATGGGGGACATCACTAGAAAAGGGGATCAGGATGGGGGACATCAGTAGAAAATGACATTACTACAGGATGGAGACATTACTACAAGAAAGGGATCAGGACTTGTACTTTACTACATTGAGCAAGAAATTCTGGTATTACTAAAAATATCACTTAGGGTACCTTTACACACGGCTACATTTGTAGCTTGTCACCAGGTAACTTACTGGTTGCAGTGAAATCATGGAGAGATTATTCCATTTGTACACAGCAACAAGATAGAACCTTGTCTCCATGATTTCACTGCAACCTGTAAGTACCTGTAGCCACCCAAGAAATGTAGCCGTGTGTAAAGGGGCCCTTAGTCCCACAAGAGATGCGGCCCCCCACTATAAATGTTTTTCTATGTGCGGCCCACCAACCCAGCTGAGTTGGAGACCCCTGGTGTAGAATGAGGAGATCACTGTACTGGGCAGGTTCTGTATTCATCACAGGGTGTAGAATGAGGAGATCACTGTACAGGGAAGGTTCTGTATTCATCACAGCGTGTAGAATAAGGAGATCACTGTACATGGGAGGTTCTGTATTCATCACAGGGTGTATAATGAGGTGGTCACTGTACAGAGGAGGTTGTGTATTCATCACAGGTTGTAGAATAAGGAGATCACTGTACATGGGAGGTTCTGTATTCATCACAGGGTGTATAATGAGGTAATCACTGTACAGAGGAGGTTCTGTATTCATCACAGGGTGTATAATGAGGTGATCACTGTACAGGGGAGGTTCTGTATTCATCACAGGGTGTAGAATGAGATCACTGTACAGGGCAGGTTCTGTGTTCATCACAGGGTGTATAATGAGGTTCTCACTGTACAGGGGAGGTTCTGTATTCATCACAGGGTGTAGAATAAGGAGATCACTGTACATGGGAGGTTCTGTATTCATCACAGGGTGTATAATGAGGTGGTCACTCACTGTACAGGGAGGTTCTGTTTTCATCACAAGGTGTAGAATGAGGAGATCACTGTACAGGGGAGGTTCTGTATTCATTACAGGGTGTATAATGAGGTTCTCACTGAACAGGGGAGGTTCTGTATTTATCACAGGTTGTATAATGAGGTTCTCACTGTACAGGGGAGGTTCTGTATTCATCACAGGGTGTATAATGAGGTTCTTACTGTACAGGGGAGGTTCTGTATTCATCACAGGGTGTATAATGAGGTTCTCACTGTACAGGGGAGGTTCTGTATTCATCACAGGGTGTATAATAAGGAGATCACTGTACAGGGGAGGTTCTGTATTCATCACAGGGTGTATAATGAGGAGATCACTTTACAGGGGAGGTTCTGTATTCATCACAGGGTGTAGAATGAGGAGATCACTGTACAGGGGGTCTGTATTCATCACAGGGTGTATAATGAGGAGATCACTGTACAGGGGAGGGTCTGTATTCATCACAGGGTGTATAATGAGGAGATCACTGTACAGGGGAGGTTCTGTATTCATCACAGGGTGTATAATGAGGAGATCACTGTACAGGGGAGGTTCTGTATTCATCACAGGGTGTATAATGAGGAGATCACTGTACAGGGGAGGTTCTGGATTCATCACAGGGTGTATAATGAGGTTCTCACTGTACAGGGGAGGTTCTGTGTTCATCACAGGGTGCAGAATGAGGAGATCACTGTACAGGGCAGGTTCTGGATTCATCACAGGGTGTATAATGAGGAGATCACTGTACAGGGGAGGTTCTGTATTCATCACAGGGTGTAGAATAAGGAGATCACTGTACATGGGAGGTTCTGTATTCATCACAGGGTGTATAAATGAGGTGGTCAGACCAGGGGAGGTCTGTTCTCACAGGGTGTAGATGGAGATACTGTCAGGAGTTCTGTATTCATCACGGTGTAAGGTGTAGATCACTGTAAGGGGTTTGTTATCACAGGTTGAATGATCACTGACGGGAGGTTCTGTATTCATCACAGGGTGTATAATGAGGTGATCACTGTACAGGGGATGTTCTGTATTCATCACAGGGTGTAGAATGAGATCACTGTACAGGGCAGGTTCTGTGTTCATCACAGGGTGTAGAATGAGGAGATCACTGCACAGGGGAGGTTCTGTATTCATCACAGGGTGTAGAATAGGAGATCACTGTACATGGGAGGCTCTGTATTCATCACAGGGTGTATAATGAGGTGGTCATCACTGTACAGGGGAGGTTCTGTTTTCATCACAGGTGTAGAATGAGGAGATCACTGTACAGGGGAGGTTCTGTATTCATCACAGGGTGTATAATGAGGTGATCACTGTACAGGGGAGGTTCTGTATTCATCACAGGGTGTAGAATGAGATCACTGTACAGGGCAGGTTCTGTGTTCATCACAGGGTGTAGAATGAGGAGATCACTGCACAGGGGAGGTTCTGTATTCATCACAGGGTGTAGAATAAGGAGATCACTGTACATGGGAGGTTCTGGATTCATCACAGGGTGTATAATGAGGTGGTCACTCACTGTACAGGGGAGGTTCTGTTTTCATCACAAGGTGTAGAATGAGGAGATCACTGTACAGGGGAGGTTCTGTATTCATCACAGGGTGTATAATGAGGTGATCACTGTACAGGGGAGGTTCTGTATTCATCACAGGGTGTAGAATGAGATCACTGTACAGGGCAGGTTCTGTGTTCATCACAGGGTGTAGAATGAGGAATCACTGCACAGGGGAGGTTCTGTATTCATCACAGGGTGTATAATGAGGTGGTCACTCACTGTACAGGGGAGGTTCTGTATTCATCACAGGGTGTATAATGAGGTTCTTACTGTACAGGGGAGGTTCTGTATTCATCACAGGGTGTATAATGAGGTTCTTACTGTACAGGGGAGGTTCTGTATTCATCACAGGGTGTATAATGAGGTTCACTGTACAGGGGAGGTTCTGTATTCATCACAGGGTGTATAATAAGGAGATCACTGTACAGGGGAGGTTCTGTATTCATCACAGGGTGTATAATGAGGAGATCACTGTACAGGGGAGGTTCTGTATTCATCACAGGGTGTAGAATGAGGAGATCACTGTACAGGGGGGTCTGTATTCATCACAGGGTGTATAATGAGGAGATCACTGTACAGGGGAGGTCTGTATTCATCACAGGGTGTATAATGAGGAGATCACTGTACAGGGGAGGTTCTGTATTCATCACAGGGTGTATAATGAGGAGATCACTGTACAGGGGAGGTTCTGTATTCATCACAGGGTGTATAATGAGGAGATCACTGTACAGGGGAGGTTCTGGATTCATCACAGGGTGTATAAAGAGGTTCTCACTGTACAGGGGATGTTCTGTGTTCATCACAGGTGCAGAATGAGGAGATCACTGTACAGGGCAGGTTCTGGATTCATCACAGGGTGTATAATGAGGAGATCACTGTACAGGGGAGGTTCTGGATTCATCACAGGGTGTATAAATGAGGAGATCACTGTACAGGGCAGGTTCTGGATTCATCACAGGGTGTATACATGAGGAGATCACTGTACAGGGGAGTTCTGTATCATCACAGGGTGTAGAATGAGGAGATCACTGTACAGGGCAGGTTCTGGATTCATCACAGGGACATCACTAGAACAAGGATCAGGATGGGACATCACTAGAAAAGGGATCAGGATGGGGACATCAGTAGAAAATGAATTACTACAGATGGAGACATTACTACAAGAAAGGGATCAGGACTTGTACTTTACTACATTGAGCAAGAAATTCTGGTATTACTAAAAAATCACTTAGGGTACCTTTACACACGGCTACATTTGTAGCTTGTCACCAGGTAACTTACTGGTTGCAGTGAAATCATGGAGAGATTATTCCATTTGTACACAGCAACAAGATAGAACCTTGTCTCCATGATTTCACTGCAACCTGTAAGTCACTGTAGCCACCCAAGAAATGTAGCCGTGTGTAAAGGGGCCCTTAGTCCCACAAGAGATGCGGCCCCCCACTATAAATGTTTTTCTATGTGCGGCCCACCAACCCAGCTGAGTTGGACCCTGGTGTAGAATGAGGAGATCACTGTACTGGGCAGGTTCTGTATTCATCACAGGGTGTAGAATGAGGAGATCACTGTACAGGGAAGGTTCTGTATTCATCACAGCGTGTAGAATAAGGAGATCACTGTACATGGGAGGTTCTGTATTCATCACAGGGTGTATAATGAGGTGGTCACTGTACAGAGGAGGTTGTGTATTCATCACAGGTTGTAGAATAAGGATATCATATGTACAGGGAGGTTCTGATTCATCACAGGGTGTATAATGAGGAGATCACTGTACAGGGGAGTTTCTGTATTCATCACAGGGTGTATAATGAGGTTCACTGTACAGGGGAGGTTCTGTATTCATCACAGGGTGTATAATGAGGAGATCACTGTACAGGGGAGGGTCTGTATTCATCACAGGGTGTATAATGAGGTTATCACTTCAGGGGAGGTTCTGAATTCATCACAGGGTGTATAATGAGGAGATCACTGTACAGGGGAGGTTCTGTGATTCATCACAGGGTGTATAATGAGGTTTCACTGTACAGGGGAGGTTGTTCTGGTATTCATCATACAGGGATTGTATTATAATGAGTTGTTTCACTGTACAGGGGAGGTTCTGTATTCATCACAGGGTGTATAATGAGGAGATCACTGTACAGGGGAGGTTCTGTATTCATCACAGGGTGTATAATGAGAGATCACTGTACAGGGGAGGTTCTGTATTCATCACAGGGTGTATAATGAGGAGATCACTGTACAGGGGAGGTTCTGGATTCATCACAGGGTTGTATAATGAGGAGTATCACTGTACAGGGGAGTGTTATCATCACAGGGTGGATATGAGGGTCACTGTACAGGGGTTCTGATTCATCACAGGTGTATAATGAGGATCACTGTACAGGGGAGGTTCTGTATTCATCACAGGGTGTATAATGAGGAGATCACTGTACAGGGGAGGTTTGTATTCATCACAGGGTGTATAATGAGGTTCACTGTACAGGGGGGTCTGTATTCATCACAGGGTGTATAATGAGGAGATCACTGTACAGGGAGGTTCTGTATTCATCACAGGGTGTATAATGAGGAGATCACTGTGACAGGGAGGGTCTGTATTCATCACAGGGTGTATAATGAGGTTATCACTGTTCAGGGGAGGTTCTGAATTCATCACAGGGTGTATAATGAGGAGATCACTGTGCAGGGAGGGTCTGTATTCCAGGTGTACATCACAGGGTTATAATGAGGAGATCACTGTACAGGGCAGGTTCTGGATTCATCACAGGGTGTATAATGAGGAGATCACTGTACAGGGGAGGTTCTGTATTCATCACAGGGTGTAGAATGAGGAGATCACTGTACAGGGGAGGTTCTGGATTCATCACAGGGTGTATAATAGGAGGTTCTTACTGTACAGGGGAGGTTCTGTATTCATCACAGGGTGTAGAATGAGGCTCTCACTGTACAGGGGAGGGTTCTGTATTCATCACAGGGTGTATAATGAGGAGATCACTGTACAGGGGGGTCTGTATTCATCACAGGGTGTAGAATGAGGAGATCACTGTACAGGGGAGGGTCTGTATTCATCACAGGGTGTATAATGAGGTTCTTACTGTACAGGGGAGGTTCTGTATTCATCACAGGGTGTATAATGAGGAGATCACTGTACAGGGGAGGTTCTGGATTCATCACAGGGTGTATAATGAGGAGATCACTGTACAGGGGGGGTTCTGTATTCATCACAGGGTGTATAATGAGGAGATCACTGTACAGGGAGGTTCTGTATTCATCACAGGGTGTATAATGAGGTCGATCCACTGTACATGGGAGGTTCTGTATTCATCACAGGGTGTATAATGAGGAGATCACTGTACAGGGGGGTTCTGTATTCATCACAGGGTGTATAATGAGGAGATCACTGTACAGGGGAGGTTCTGATTCATACAGGTGAAATAGATCATGTACAGTGGGTTTGTATTATAAGGGTGTAAATGGGAGATCACTGTACAGGGGAGGTTCTGTATTCATCACAGGGTGTATAATGAGGAGATCACTGTACAGGGGAGGTTCTGTATTCATCACAGGGTGTATAATGAGGAGATCACTGTACAGGGGAGGTTCTGTATTCATCACAGGGTGTATAATGAGGAGATCACTGTACATGGGAGGTTCTGTATTCATCACAGGGTGTATAATGAGGAGATCACTGTACAGGGGAGGTTCTGTATTCATCACAGGGTGCATAATGAGGAGATCACTATACAGGGGGGTCTGTATTCATCACAGGGTGTATAATGAGGAGATCACTGTACAGGGAGGTTCTGTATTCATCACAGGGTGTATAATGAGGAGATCACTGTACAGGGAGGTTCTGTATTCATCACAGGGTTTATAATGAGGAGATCACTGTACAGGGGAGTTCTGGATTCATCACAGGGTGTATAATGAGGAGATCACTGTACATGGGAGGTTCTGTATTCATCACAGGGTGTATAATGAGGAGATCACTGTACAGGGGAGGTTCTGGATTCATCACAGGGTGTATAATGAGGAGATCACTGTACATGGGAGGTTCTGTATTCATCACAGGGTGTATAATGAGGAGATCACTGTACAGGGGAGATTCTGTATTCATCACAGGGTGTATAATGAGGAGATCACTGTACAGGGGAGGTTCTGGATTCATCACAGGGTGTATAATGAGGAGATCACTGTACAGGGCAGGTTCTGGATTCATCACAGGGTGTATAATGAGGAGATCACTGTACAGGGGAGGTTCTGTATTCATCACAGGGTGTAGAATGAGGAGATCACTGTACAGGGCAGGTTCTGGATTCATCACAGGGTGTATAATGAGGAGATCACTGTACAGGGGAGGTTCTGTATTCATCACAGGGTGTATAATGAGGTTCTCACTGTACAGGGGAGGTTCTGTATTCATCACAGGGTGTATAATGAGGAGATCACTGTACAGGGGAGGTTCTGTATTCATCACAGGGTGTATAATGAGGAGATCACTGTACAGGGGAGGTTCTGTATTCATCACAGGGTGTAGAATGAGGAGATCACTGTACAGGGGGGTCTGTATTCATCACAGGGTGTATAATGAGGAGATCACTGTACAGGGGAGGGTCAGTATTCATCACAGGGTGTATAATGAGGAGATCACTGTACAGGGGAGGTTCTGTATTCATCACAGGGTGTATAATGAGGAGATCACTGTACAGGGGAGGTTCTGTATTCATCACAGGGTGTATAATGAGGAGATCACTGTACAGGGGAGGTTCTGGATTCATCACAGGGTGTATAATGAGGTTCTCACTGTACAGGGGAGGTTCTGTGTTCATCACAGGGTGTAGAATGAGGAGATCACTGTACAGGGCAGGTTCTGGATTCATCACAGGGTGTATAATGAGGAGGTCACTGTACAGGGGAGGTTCTGGATTCATCACAGGGTGTATAATGAGGAGATTACTGTACAGGGGAGGTTCTGTATTCATCACAGGGTGTATAATGAGGTTCTCAACGTACAGGGGAGGTTCTGTTTCATCACAGGGTGTAAATGAGGAGATCACTGTACTGGGAGGTTCTGTATTCATCACAGGGTGTAAATGAGGAGATCACTGTACATGGGAGGTTCTGTATTCATCACAGGGTGTTATAATGAGGGTCACTGTACAGGGAGGTTCTGTATTCATCACAGGGTGTATGAATGAGGAGATCACTGTACAACGGGAGGTTCTGTATTCATCACGGGTGTATAATGAGGTTATCACTGTACAGGGGAGGTTCTGTATTCATCACAGGGTGTAAATGAGGAGATCACTGTACATGGGAGGTTCTGTATTCATCACAGGGTTTATAATGAGGGTCACTGTACAGGGAGGTTCTGTATTCATCACAGGGTGTATAATGAGGAGATACACTGTACAGGGAGGTTCTGATTCATCACAGGGTGTATAATGAGGAGATCACTGTACAGGGGAGGTTCTGATTCATCACAGGGTGTATAATGAGGAGATCACTGTACAGGGGGTCTGTATTCATCACAGGGTGTATAATGAGGAAGATCAGATCGTTAGGGTATGACGGGAGGGTCTGTATTCATCACAGGGTGTATAATGAGGTTAATCACTGTTCAGGGGAGGTTCTGTAATTCATCACAGGGTGTATAATGAGGAGATCACTGTACAGGGGGGTCTGTATTCATCACAGGGTGTATAATGAGGAGATCACTGTACAGGGAGGGTCTGTATTCATCACAGGTGTATAATGAGGAGATCACTGTACAGGGGAGGGTCTGTATTCATCACAGGGTGTATAATGAGGTATCACTGTTCAGGGGAGGTTCTGATTCATCACAGGGTGTATAATGAGGAGATTCTGTATTCATCACAGGGTGTATAATGAGGAGATCACTGTACAGGAGGGAGTCTGTATTCATCACAGGGTGTATAATGAGAGGATCACTGTACAGGGGAGGTTCTGTATTCATCACAGGTGTATAATGAGGAGATCACTGTACAGGGGAGGGTCTGTATTCATCACAGGTGTATAATGAGGAATCACTGTACAGGAGGGGTCTGTATTCATCACAGGGTGTATAATGAGAGAGATCACTGTACAGGGGAGGGTCTGTATTCATCACAGGGTGTATAATGAGGAGATCACTGTACAGGGGAGGTTCTGTATTCATCACAGGGTGTATAATGAGAGATCACTGTACAGGGGAGTCTGTATTCATCACAGGGTGTATAATGAGGAGATCACTGTACAGGGGAGGTTCTGTATTCATCACAGGGTGTATAATGAGGAGATCACTGTACAGGGGAGGTTCTGTATTCATCACAGGGTGTATAATGAGGAGATCACTGTACAGGGGAGGTCTGTATTCATCACAGGGTGTATAATGAGGAGATCACTGTACAGGGGAGGTTCTGTATTCATCACAGGTGTATAATGAGGAGATCACATGTACAGGGGAGGTTCTGTATTCATCACAGGGTGTATAATGAGAGATCACTGTACAGGGGGTTCTGTATTCATCACAGGTGTATAATGAGGAGATCACTGTACAGGGAGGTGTCTGTATTCATCACAGGGTTATAATGAGGAAGATCACTGTACAGGGAGGTTCTGTATTCATCACAGGGTGTATAATGAGGAGATCACTGTACAGGGAGGTCTGTATTCATCACAGGGTGTATAATGAGGAGATCACTGTACAGGGAGGGTCTGTATTCATCACAGGGTGTATAATGAGGAGATCACTGTACAGGGGAGGTTCTGTATTCATCACAGGGTGTATAATGAGGAGATCACTGTACAGGGGGGTTCTGTATTCATCACAGGGTGTATAATGAGGAGATCACTGTACAGGGGAGGTCTGTATTCATCACAGGTGTATAATGAGGAGATCACTGTACAGGGGAGGTTCTGTATTCATCACAGGGTGTATAATGAGGAGATCACTGTACAGGGGAGGTTTCTGTATTCATCACAGGGTGTATAATGAGGAGATCACTGTACAGGGGAGGTCTGTATTCATCACAGGTGTATAATGAGGATCACTGTACAGGGAGGTTCTGTATCCGGTATAATGAATCACGAGGGGTGTATATAGTATAATGAGGAGATCACTGTACAGGGGAGGTCTGTATTCATCACAGGGTGTATAATGAGGAGATCACTGTACAGGGGAGGTTCTGTATTCATCACAGGGTGTATAATGAGGAGATCACTGTACAGGGGAGGTTCTGTATTCATCACAGGGTGTATAATGAGGAGATCACTGTACAGGGGAGTGTCTGTATTCATCACAGGGTGTATAATGAGGAGATCACTGTACAGGAGGTTCTGTATTCATCACAGGGTGTATAATGAGGATCACTGTACAGGGAGGTCTGTATTCATCACAGGGTGTATAATGAGGAGATCACTGTACAGGGGAGGTTCTGTATTCATCACAGGGTGTATAATGAGGAGATCACTGTACAGGGAGGTCTGTATTCATCACAGGGTGTATAATGAGGTCACTGTACAGGGAGGGTCTGTATTCATCACAGGGTGTATAATGAGGAGATCACTGTACAGGGGAGGTTCTGTATTCATCACAGGGTATAATGAGGAGATCACTGTACAGGGGAGGTTCTGTATTCATCACAGGGTGTATAATGAGGAGTCACTGTACAGGGGAGGTTCTGTATTCATCACAGGGTGTATAATGGGGAGTCACTGTACAGGGAGGTTCTGTATTCATCACAGGGTGTATAATGAGGAGATCACTGTACGGGGAGTAAGGAGGGGTCCTTGTATTCATCACAGGGTGTATAATGAGGAGATCACTGTACAGGGGAGGTCTGTATTCATCACAGGGTGTATAATGAGGAGATCACTGTACAGGGAGGTTCTGTATTCATCACAGGGTGTATAATGAGGAGATCAGTAGTACAGATCTGGATCACACAGTGTATAATAGATCACTACAGGGAGGTCTGATCATCACAGGTTAAATGAGTCACTGACAGGAGTCTATCACACAGGTGTAAATGAGGTCACTGTACAGGAGTCTGATTCATCACGGTGTATAATGAGGTCACTGTACAGGAGTCTGATTCATCACAGGTTATAATGAGAGATCACTGCAGGGGTTCTGATTCATCACAGGTGTATAATGAGAGTCACTGACAGGAGGTCTGTATTCATCACAGGGTGTATAATGAGAGTCACTGTACAGGAGGTTCTGTATTCATCACAGGGTGTATAATGAGAGATCACTGTACAGGGAGGTCTGTATTCATCACAGGGTTATAATGAGGAGATCACTGTACAGGGAGGTCTGTATTCATCACAGGGTGTATAATGAGGAGATCACTGTACAGGGAGTCTGTATTCATCACAGGGTGTATAATGAGGAGATCACTGTACAGGGAGGTTCTGTATTCATCACAGGGTGTATAATGAGGAGATCACTGTACAGGGAGGTTCTGTATTCATCACAGGGTGTATAAGAGGATCACTGTACAGGGGTCTGTATTCATCACAGGTGTAAATGAGAGATCACTGTACAGGGAGGTCTGTATTCATCACAGGGTGTATAATGAGGAGATCACTGTACAGGGGAGGTTCTGATTCATCACAGGGGTATAATGAGGTCACTGTACAGGGGAGGTTCTGTATTCATCACAGGGTGTATAATGAGATCACTGTACAGGGAGGTCTGTATTCATCACAGGGTGTATAATGAGGAGTCACTGTACAGGGAGGGTCTGTATTCATCACAGGGTGTAAATGAGGAGTCACTGTACAGGGGAGGTCTGTATTCATCACAGGGTGTATAATGAGAGATCACTGTACAGGGGAGGTTCTGTATTCATCACAGGTGTATATAATGAGGAGTCACTGTACAGGGGAGGTTCTGATTCATCACAGGGTGTATAATGAGGAGATCACTGTACAGGGGAGGTTCTGTATTCATCACAGGGTGTATAATGAGGAGATCACTGTACAGGGGAGGTTCTGTATTCATCACAGGGTGTATAATGAGGAGATCACTGTACAGGGAGGTTCTGTATTCATCACAGGGTGTATAATGAGGAGATCACTGTACAGGGGAGGTTCTGTATTCATCACAGGGTGTATAATGAGGAGATCACTGTACAGGGGAGGTTCTGTATTCATCACAGGGTGTATAATGAGGAGATCACTGTACAGGGGAGGTCTGTATTCATCACAGGTGTAAAGTTAATGGAGAGATCACTGTACAGGGAGGTTCTGTATTCATCACAGGTGTATAATGAGGAGATCACTGTACAGGGAGGTTCTGTATTCATCAAGGGTGTATAATGAGGAGATCACTGTACAGGGGAGGTTCTGTATTCATCACAGGGTGTATAATGAGGTCTCACTGTACAGGGAGGTTCTGTATTCATCACAGGGTGTATAATGAGGAGATCACTGTACAGGGAGGTTCTGTATCATCACAGGGTGTATAATGAGGAGATCACTGTACAGGGGGGTCTGTATTCATCACAGGTGTATAATGAGGAGTCACTGTACAGGGAGGTTCTGTATTCATCACAGGGTGTATAATGAGAGATCACTGTACAGGGGAGGTTCTGTATTCATCACAGGGTGTATAATGAGGAGATCACTGTACAGGGAGGTTCTGTATTCATCACAGGTGTATAATGAGGAGATCACTGTACAGGGAGGTTCTGTATTCATCACAGGGTGTATAATGAGGAGATCACTGTACAGGGGAGGTTCTGTATTCATCACAGGGTGTATAATGAGGAGATCACTGTACAGGGGAGGTTCTGTATTCATCACAGGGTGTATAATGAGGAGATCACTGTACAGAGGGAGTGTCTGTATTCATCACAGGTGTATAATGAGGAGATCACTGTACAGGGAGGGTTCTGTATTCATCACAGGGTGTATAATGAGGAGATCACTGTACAGGGGAGGTTCTGTATTCATCACAGGGTGTATAATGAGGAGATCACTGTACAGGAGGTTCTGGATTCATCACAGGGTGTATAATGAGGAGATCACTGTACAGGGGAGGTTCTGTATTCATCACAGGGTGTATAATGAGGAGATCACTGTACAGGGGAGGTTCTGTATTCATCACAGGGTTTATAATGAGGAGATCACTGTACAGGGGAGATTCTGGATTCATCACAGGGTGTATAATGAGGAGATCACTGTACATGGGAGGTTCTGGATTCATCACAGGGTGTATAATGAGGAGATCACTGTACAGGGGAGGTTCTGGATTCATCACAGGGTGTATAATGAGGAGATCACTGTACATGGGAGGTTCTGTATTCATCACAGGGTGTATAATGAGGAGATCACTGTACAGGGGAGATTCTGGATTCATCACAGGGTGTATAATGAGGAGATCACTGTACAGGGGAGGTTCTGGATTCATCACAGGGTGTATAATGAGGAGATCACTGTACAGGGGAGGTTCTGGATTCATCACAGGGTGTATAATGAGGAGATCACTGTACAGGGGAGGTTCTGGATTCATCACAGGGTGGAGCATAGGATTATATTTAAAAAAAAAGCCGTTTTTTGAGCTGAAAGTGTCGAACAGCCCATCACTAGCAGCCAGACAACGTGTGATGAGCCTAGAATGTTACACACCAGCAGGGGGTCGGAAATGACGTCATACTTAGGGTACTTTCACACTACGATTTTGAAGGAGCCGATGCTGCCCGAAAAAAATCGGGCAGCATCGGCTCCTTCGGCTGCCTGGAATCGGATGCCAAAATAGGCATCCGATCCGACAGAAAATCGGGTGCCTGCCCTCCTGCAGATGACAGCTGCCCTGCTCTACCCTGGTGTGTCCTCTCTCTCCCCCAGTGCTCCTATGCTCCCCGGGCTCTCCTCTCTCTCCCCCAGTGCTCCTCTTCTCCCCCGGTCTCCCCTGTGTCTGCTCTTCTCCCCCGGTCTTCCCCTCTGTTCCCCCGGTGTCTCCTCTGCTCCCCCCTCTCCTCCATTCTTTTCTCACCTGTCCACGCTCCTGCACAGTCCCGGCGTCTCCTCCACGGTCCCGGTGTCTCTCCGTCTCTCCCCCGGAGTTTAATCTTCTTCTCTCCAGCGTTATAGAGTGACTCAAGGACCTGCCATGATGTCATAATCACATGGCAGCCTGTTGCCTAGTAACCGGCAGCTAAGTGACTGCCGGTTATTGGCTACTGACTGCCATGTGATTATGACATCATGGCAGGTCCTTGAGTCACTCTATAACGCTGGAGAGAAGAAGATTAAACTCCGGGGGAGAGACGGAGAGACACCGGGACCGTGGAGGAGACGCCGGGGGACTCGAGGACAGGTGAGCATACTTTTATTTATTTTTTTAACCCCTGCCTCACTGTCTTAGTGCACTGAGCATGTAGTGAGCATGCTCAGTGCACTAAAATCGGGCCCGAGAAAGTATCAGATTTTTCCTCGGGCCCAGCTCCATAGGGCCCCATGTTAACTTATAGGACCGAATCGGGTGTGCACTAATTGCCACCCGATTTGGTCCGATCCGAATCTGTCCGATTTTATTTTCGGTGCTAAAATCGGAGCAGGCTCCGATTTTTGCACCGATAATAAAATCGGACAGAATCGGATCGGACCAAATCGGATGGCAATTAGTGCACACCCGATTCGGCCCGATCCCCATAGGGATGCATGGGGGCTGAAATCGGTTCGATGCTGCCCGATTTTTATCAGGCAGCATCGGACCTACCAAAATCGTAGTGTGAAACCAGCCTTAGAAGAAGCCCATATATTGTAGTATCCGCTCTCCAGAGCCCGCAGTGGCTTGTGGTTGCCATGGGCACGGGGCCGTCGCTCTGGAGATCGCAGTTGTGTATTTCAGTTGAGCGGAGCTTTTCCTTGAGATCGGGAGGATCGTGCAGCCGGAGAGCAGGTAGTGTAATGTGGGCAGCGTCATTGCAGGGTGTGGGGAGGGTGAAGGGCCAGGGCTGAGCGGGACGACGTGTCATGGTCACACACTCACCTCTCATCTTTCCAAGCACAGAACCTCCATTCACTTCAAAGGACTTTCAAATGGAAGTTTTTGATAACAAAGCTTTACTTGTTTCTCCAGACCACTGACTCCAGATCGTCTCTGCAGGGGCGCGGATGTGGGGTCCTATCAATGACTTCGGAGGTCTTTGATAAGGGGTCAGCCTGACATAAGAGGATCATTGTGACACTGCCATGTTTTAGAAGTGAGTGTGGGTTACAAGAGGCAGTATCCCCACACCGGTCACACGCTGCAGTATCCCCACACCGGTCACACGCTGCAGTATCCCCACACCGGTCACACGCTGCAGTATCCCCACACCGGTCACACGCTGCAGTATCCCCACACCGGTCACACGCTGCAGTATCCCCACACCGGTCACACCCTGCTCACACCCTGCAGTATCCCCACACCGGTCACACGCTGCAGTATCCCCACACCGGTCACACCCTGCAGTATCCCCACACCGGTCACACCCTGCAGTATCCCCACACCGGTCACACCCTGCAGTATCCCCACACCGGTCACACCCTGCAGTATCCCCACACCGGTCACACCCTGCTCACACCCTGCAGTATCCCCACACCGGTCACACGCTGCAGTATCCCCCACACCGGTCACACGCTGCAGTATCCCCACACCGGTCACACGCTGCAGTATCCCCACACCGGTCACACGCTGCAGTATCCCCACACCGGTCACACCCTGCTCACACCCTGCAGTATCCCCACACCGGTCACACGCTGCAGTATCCCCACACAGGTCACACGCTGCCCACACCCTGCAGTATCCCCACACCGGTCACACGCTGTTCACACCCTGCAGTATCCCCACACCGGTCACACGCTGCTCACACCCTGCAGTATCCCCACACCAGTCCCCACGCTGCAGTATCCCCACACCGGTCATACGCTGCCCACACCCTGCAGTATCCCCACACCGTTCACACGCTGCAGTATCCCCACACCGGTCACACGCTGCCCACACCCTGCAGTATCCCCACACCGGTCACACGCTGCAGTATCCCCACACCGGTCACACGCTGCAGTATCCCCACACCGGTCACACGCTGCAGTATCCCCACACCGGTGACACGCTGCAGTATCCCCACATCAGTGACACGCTGCAGTATCCCCACACCGGTCACACGCTGCCCACACCCTGCAGTACCCCCACACCGGTCACACGCTGCAGTATCCCCACACCGGTCACACGCTGCAGTATCCCCACACCGGTCACACGCTGCAGTATCCCCACACCGGTCACACCCTGCAGTATCCCCACACCGGTAACACGCTGCAGTATCCCCACACCGGTGGCACGCTGCAGTATCCCCACACCGGTTGCACGCTGCAGTATCCCCACACCGGTTGCACGCTGCAGTATCCCCACACCGGTCGCACGCTGCAGTATCCCCACACCGGTCGCACGCTGCAGTATCCCCACACCGGTCGCACGCTGCAGTATCACCACACCGTCGCACCCTGCAGTATCCCCACACCGGTCGCACCCTGCAGTATCCCCACACCGGTAACACGCTGCAGTATCCCCACACCGGTAACACGCTGCAGTATCCCCACACCGGTAACACGCTGCAGTATCCCCACACCGGTCGCACGCTGCAGTATCCCCACACCGGTCGCACGCTGCAGTATCCCCACACCGGTCGCACCCTGCAGTATCCCCACACCGGTAACACGCTGCAGTATCCCCACACCGGTAACACGCTGCAGTATCCCCACACCCGGTCGCACGCTGCAGTATCCCCACACCGGTCGCACGCTGCAGTATCCCCACACCGGTCGCACGCTGCAGTATCCCCACAACGGTCGCACGCTGCAGTATCCCCACACCGGTCACACGCTGCAGTATCCCCACACAGGTCACACGCTGCCCACACCCTGCAGTATCCCCACACCGGTCACACGCTGTTCACACCCTGCAGTATCCCCACACCGGTCACACGCTGCTCACACCCTGCAGTATCCCCACACCAGTCACACGCTGCAGTATCCCCACACCGGTCACACCCTGCAGTATCCCCACACTGGTAACATGCTGCAGTATCCCCACACCGGTCACACGCTGCCCACACCCTGCAGTATCTCCACACCGGTCGCACGCTGCAGTATCCCCACACCGGTTGCACGCTGCAGTATCTCCACACCGGTCGCCACGCTGCAGTATCCCCACATCGTCGCACGCTGCAGTATCCCCACACCGGTCGCACCCTGCAGTATCCCCACACTGGTCACACGCTGCAGTATCCCCACACCGGTCACACGCTGCAGTATCCCCACACCGGTCACACGCTGCAGTATCCCCACACCGGTCACACCCCTGCTCACACCCTGCAGTATCCCCACACCGGTCACACGCTGCACACACCCTGCAGTATCCCCACACCGGTCACACGCTGCTCACACCCTGCAGTATCCCCACACCGGTCACACGCTGCTCCACACACACCTGCGCAGTATCCCCACACCGGTCACACGCTGCTCACACCCTGCAGTATCCCCACACCGGTCATACGCTGCTCACACCCTGCAGTATCCCCACACCGGTCACATGCTGCTCACACCCTGCAGTATCCCCACACCGGTCACACGCTGCTCACACCCTGCAGTATCCCCACACCGGTCACACGCTGCTCACACCCTGCAGTATCCCCACACCAGTCACACGCTGCAGTATCCCCACATCAGTTACACGCTGCAGTATCCCCACACCGGTCATACGCTGCCCACACCCTGCAGTATCCCCACACCGGTCGCTACTTTTCCAGCCCACACGCTTGCATATGCCTCACAGTATCCCCTCATAGTCTACTGCTCTTCTGACCTCGACAATGTTTGCACCCAGCAGCATCCCCACACAGTTTTCTTCTTGTCTTGCCCACATGCTGCTTATACCCGGCAGCATCCCTACACCAGTCACTACTGTTCCTGCCCACCTGCTGCTTACAATCGTCGCATCCCCACACTAGTCACTGCATTTTTGGGCTTATGCCTGGATCCTGAGAACAGCTAATCAGTTTGATTTTCCGGATGTCGAACCCCCACAAATCTGATAGCTATTGTACTGATGGGTCATCAGCAACTGAGTTTTACACTACCCCTTCAACCTGTGTTTTCCCAGCCACTATTGACCTTTATGACAGATGAGTTTGTTTTAGGATAGTGTCACACTTGTTCTTGGATTCCGTTCAGGGGGGTCCATCAAAAAGATTTTGGCAGCATTAACGCAGAGTAACCGTAATGGAACACTGCCTTAACGCTATCAATACAATCCTATTGGGGACGGATTCCCGAGCGCAGTCAAACGCCAGCATGTAATTGCCGGACTTTGAAGTCTCGCACTATTTCCAAGCGGACCACATGACGCTGGCTTGGAAATAGCTCGATCTTTATGACGGACCCCCCTGAACGGAATCCAAGCGCAAGTGTGACCCTAGCCTAATTTGTTTTCTATTGTTGCATCCCAGGAGCCATAACTTTTTTATTTGTCGATTATATATTTGGATGAGGGCTTGTTTGTTTTCTGGATAAGTTGGATTTGTTAGTAGCATTATTTTGGAGTACATAAACATCTTTAACAACCTTTTATGGAGAAGAGTATAAACAATTTGCGTTTTATATTTTACACTATTCGCTGTGCTGCACTGATTAAGTGCTGACTTTATTGTGTCAAGCTGAACAAATATGACTATCCCAAATTTTTATAGTCTTATCTACTTACAGCGGGTACAAAAAGTATTCAGACCTCTTTACACTTTTCACTTTGTGTTTTATTGCAGCCATTTGGTAAGTTCAAAAAAGTTCTTTTTTTTCTCGTTAATGTACACTTTGCACTCCATCTTGAGTTAAAGAAAACAGAAATGTAGACATTTTTGCATATTTATTAAAAGTATATCAGAAAAACACGGTGATTTTATGCAAAAAAGTATACAAATTTATTAATCACGTAATTTAAAAAGATTACATATAGATGAGGTTTTTACAGACAAAGTACACAAAGTAGTGTTACATACAATTATATATCTATTATATAATCGCGAATCGCAAAAGCGCCCCTCTCGGCGCTACTTCCGGCGTGGTCCACTCGCAATGGCCGCCAATGCCGCCTCTGCTCCCCGCTACCCACAGACCACCTCCGACTATGGAGCTGCCCCCTGTGCCTCCCCCCCAGCCCCGATCCACAGCCCAGCAACGATCCCCAGACCCGCACCGCCCTCCAGCACCGCACACCAGTAAACGCCGCACACCCCCCCCCCTCACTGCCCGCACACCTCCGCCGCCAGCCCCCATCCACAGTCTAGCACAGCCCCCCCCGCAATGTCCGCACAGCACATCCCCCAATGTCCGCACAGCACCCCCCCCCCAATGTCCGCACAGCCCCTCCCCCCCAATGTCCCCCTCACTGCCCGCACACCTCCGCCGCCAGGCCCCATCCACAGTCTACCACAGCCCCCCCCCCAATGTCCGCACAGCCCCTCCCCCCCAATGTCCGCACGGCCCCCTCCCCCCCAATGTCCGCACGGCCCCTCCCCCCCAATGTCCGCACGGCCCCTCCCCCACAATGTCCGCACAGCCCCCCCCCGCCAATGTCCGCACAGCCCCTCCCCCCCAATGTTCGCACAGCCCCTCCCCCCCAATGTCCGCACAGCCCCTCCCCCCCAATGTCCGCACAGCCCCCCCCACCAATGTCCGCACAGCCCCCCCCCCCAATGTCCGCACACACCCCCCCCCGCCAATGTCCGCACAGCCCCCCCCCCGCCAATGTCCGCACAGCCCCCCCCCGCAAATGTCCGCACAGCCCCCCCCACCAATGTCCGCACAGCCCCCCGCCAATGTCCGCACAGCCCCCCGCCAATGTCCGCACAGCCCCCCCCCCCCCGGCTAATGTCCGCACAGCCCCCCCCCCCCCGGCCAATGTCCGCACAGCCCCCCCCAAAATGTCCGCATAGCCCCCCCCCCAAAATGTCCGCACAGCCCCCCCCCCAAAATGTCCGCACAGCCCCCCCCCACCCGACGCCGTAGATCACTTACCTGTCTTCATGACATCTGCTTCCTCAGGTCCACGTACACTCCTCCCTCCGGCCCAGACATCCTCTTACTTCAGCTCGGCTAACGACTCTTCCATCCGCCGCTCTTCTCTCTTCCTCCACCGAGCTCCGGCTCGCAGTCTCCATTCTGCTCCGCTGAAAGGCCTCATTGACTTACATCGCGGATAATCCTGGACGCTGATTGGTCGCTTTTTCCCATAGACAAACATGCCCATGTTTCTCTATGGGAAGACGCGACCAATCAGCGTCCAGGATTATCCGCCATGTATCTCTATGAGGGGTTGGAGCGGACCTGAAGGAGAACTGTGTCTGCTCACTTAAAATAACAAATAATTAATTAATTAATTTAATAATAAAAAATTAATAAAAAAATATTTACAAATAATATTGCTATTAATGCTATTATTAATGCTATTAATGCTAATAATTATGCTATTAATGCTATTATTAATGCTATTAATGCTAATAATTATGCTATTAATGCTAATATTTATGCTATTAATGCTAATAATTATGCTATTAATGGTAATAATAATGCTATTAATGCTAATAATTATGCTATTAATGGTAATATTAATGCTATTAATGCAAATAATATTGCTATTAATGCTATTATTAATGCTATTAATGCTAATAATTATGCTATTAATGCTAATAATTATGCTATTAATGCAAATAATATTGCTATTAATGCTATTATTAATGCTAATAATTATGCTATTAATGGTAATCATAATGGTATTAATGCTAATAATAATGCTATTAATGCAAATAATGTTGCTATTAATGCTATTATTAATGCTATTAATGCTAATAATTATGCTATTAATGGTAATAATAATGCTATTAATGCAAATAATATTGCTATTAATGCTATTATTAATGCTATTAATGGTAATAATAATGCTATTAATGCAAATAATATTGCTATTAATGCTATTATTAATGCTATTAATGCTAATAATTATGCTATTAATGCTAATATTTATGCTATTAATGGTAATAATAATGCTATTAATGCAAATAATATTGCTATTAATGCTATTATTAATGCTATTAATGCTAATAATTATGCTATTAATGCTATTATTAATGCTATTAATGCTAATAATTATGCTATTAATGCTAATATTTATGCTATTAATGCTAATAATTATGCTATTAATGGTAATAATAATGCTATTAATGCTAATAATTATGCTATTAATGGTAATATTAATGCTATTAATGCAAATAATATTGCTATTAATGCTATTATTAATGCTATTAATGCTAATAATTATGCTATTTATGCTAATAATTATGCTATTAATGCAAATAATATTGCTATTAATGCTATTATTAATGCTATTAATGCTAATAATGAAAAAATAATAAATAAATAAAAAATAATAAAAAATAATTATAAAAAAAATATGCTAATAATATGAGCCCTTTGAGCGGACCTGAAGGAGAACTGTGTCTCAGGCTCAGGCTCACTTAAAATAACAAATAATTAATTAATTTAATAATAAAAAAAATAATAAAAAATTATTTAAAAAATAATTAAAAAATAATTAAAAAATAATAATAAAAAATAAAATAATATGCTAAGAATATGAGCCCTTTGAGCGGACCTGAAGGAGAACTGTGTCTCAAGCTCAGGCTCACTTAAAATAACAAATAATAAATTAATTTAATAATAAAAAAAAATAATAAAAAAAGAATTAAAAAATAATAAAAAAAAATAAAAAAAATAATAAAAAAAAAAAAATAATAATACAAAAAAATATATAATATGAGCCCTTTAAGCGGACCTGAAGGAGAACTGTGTCTCAGGCTCAGGCTCACTTAAAATAACAAATAATAAATTAATTTAATAATAAAGAAAATAATTAAAAAATAATTAAAAAAAAATACAAAAATAAATAAAAAATAATAAAAAAATTAATAAAAAATAATAATAAAAAAATACAAGTATGCTAATAATATGAGCCCTTTGAGCGGACCTGAAGGAGAACTGTGTCTCAGGCTCAGGCTCACTTAAAATAACAAATAATAAATTAATTTAATAATAAAAAAAATAATTAAAAAATAATAAACAAAAAAAATAAAAAATTATACATAACATAACAAATAAGAATAAAAAAAAAAAATGCTAATAATAATGATATTACTGCTAATAATAATGCTATTAATGCTAATAATTATGCTATTAATGCTAATAATAATGCTATTAATGCTAATAATTATGCTATTAATGCTAATATTTATGTTATTAATGCTAATAATTATGGTATTAATGCTAATAATTATGGTATTAATGGTAATAATAATGCTATTAATGCAAATAATATTGCTATTAATTCTATTATTAATGCTATTAATGCTAATAATAATGCTATTAATGCTAATAATTATGCTATTAATGGTAATAATAATGCTATTAATGCAAATAATATTGCTATTAATTCTATTATTAATGCTATTAATGCTAATAATAATGCTATTAATGCTAATAATTATGCTATTAATGCTAATAATTATGCTATTAATGCTAATATTTATGTTATTAATGCTAATAATTATGCTATTAATGCTAATAATTATGGTATTAATGGTAATAATGCTATTAATGCAAATAATATTGCTATTAATTCTATTAATAATGCTATTAATGCTACTAATTATGCTATTAATGCTAATAATTATGCTATTAATGGTAATAATAATGCTATTAATGCAAATAATATTGCTATTAATTCTATTATTAATGCTATTAATGCTAATAATTATGCTATTAATGCTAATATTTATGCTATTAATGGTAATAATAATGCTATAATGCAAAAAATATTGATATTAATGCTAATATTTATGCTATTAATGCTAATATTTATGCTATTAATGCTAATAATTATGCTATTAATGCTAATATTTATGCTATTAATGCTAATAATTATGCTATTAATGGTAATCATAATGGTATTAATGCTAATAATAATGCTATTAATGCAAATAATGTTGCTATTAATGCTATTATTAATGCTATTAATTATGCTATTAATGGTAATAATTATGCTATTAATGGTAATAATAATGCTATGAATGCAAATAATATTGCTATTAATGCTATTATTAATGCTATTAATGGTAATCATAATGCTATTAATGCAAATAATATTGCTATTAATGCTATTATTAATGCTATTAATGCTAATAATTATGCTATTAATGCTAATAATTATGCTATTAATGCAATAATATATTGCTATTAATGCTATTATTAATGCTATTAATGCTAATAATTATGCTATTAATGCTAATATTTATGCTATTAATGCTAATAATTATTGCTATTAATGGTAATAATAATGCTATTAATGCAAATAATATTGCTATTAATGCTATTATTAATGCTATTAATGCTAATAATTATGCTATTAATGCTAATATTTATGCTATTAATGCTAATAATTATGCTATTAATGGTAATAATAATGCTATTAATGCAAATAATATTGCTATTAATGCTATTAATGCTAATAATTATGCTATTAATGCTAATAATTATGCTATTAATGGTAATAATAATGCTATTAATGCAAATAATGTTGTTATTAATGCTATTAATGCTAATAATTATGCTATTAATGCTAATAATTATGCTATGAATGGTAATAATAATGCTATTAATGCAAATAATATTGCTATTAATGCTATTAATGCTAATAATTATGCTATTAATGCTAATAATTATGTTATTAATGGTAATATTAATGCTATTAATGCAAATAATATTGCTATTAATGCTATTATTAATGCTATTAATGCTAATAATTATGTCTATTAATGCTAATAATTATGTTATTAAAGGGAACCAACCACCCCCAATGACCCCCCCGGACTATTAATATCGGTCCCTACACCCAGCACATACATGTGCTGCAATGATTTTTGCTAAAAAAAACTGTTTTTTTAAAACTTAAGATAATGCTTTTGAAAGTTTAAAACGAAGGGACGGGTGGGCGTTACTTATCTGTGGCAAAAGCCGAGTAGCAGCTGCCACTCATCCTCCTGTGTCCCGCAGCAGCAGTTATGGCCAGCCCTTTTCAGCGTCACAGCCTGGTGCACGGGCTCGCATGCCCGTGCACACGTCATCAGCTACAGCCGGGAAGCGAGCGCGCGCTCTGACTTCCACAGCCGAGCGCAGGAAGTCAGAGCGCGCGCTCGCTACCCGGCTGTAGCTGATGACGTGTGCACGGGCATGCGAGCCCGTGCACCAGGCTGTGACGCTGAAAAGGGCTGGCCATAACTGCTGCTGCGGGACACAGGAGGATGAGTGGCAGCTGCTACTCGGCTTTTGCCACAGATAAGTAACGCCCACCCGTCCCTTCGTTTTAAACTTTCAAAAGCATTATCTTAAGTTTTAAAAAGCAGTTTTTTTAGCAAAAATCATTGCAGCACATGTATGTGCTGGGTGTAGGGACCGATATTAATAGTCCGGGGGGGTCATTGGGGGTGGTTGGTTCCCTTTAATGGTAATAATAATGCTATTAATGCAAATAATATTGCTATTAATGCTATTATTAATGCTATTAATGCTAATAATTATGCTATTAATGCTAATAATTATGCTATTAATGGTAATATTAATGCTATTAATGCAAATAATATTGCTATTAATGCTATTATTAATGCTATTAATGCTAATAATTATGCTATTAATGCTAATAATTATGTTATTAATGGTAATAATAATGGTATTAATGCAAATAATATTGCTATTAATGCTATTATTAATGCTATTAATGCTAATAATTATGCTATTAATGCTAATAATTATGCTATTAATGGTAATAATAATGCTATTAATGCAAATAATATTGCTATTAATGCTATTATTAATGCTATTAATGCTAATAGTTATGCTATTAATGCTAATATTATTGCTAATTATGCTAATAATAATCATATTAACGCTATTAATAATGCTATTAAGGCTAATAATCATGCTATTTATGCTATTCAAAATGCTATTAATGCTAATAATATTGCTATTAATGCTTTTTATGCTAATAGTAATGCTATTAATGCAATTATTTATGCTATTAATTCTATTATTTATGCTATTAATGCTATTAATAATGCTATTAATGCTATTAATAATGTTATTCATGCTATTAATAATACTATTAATGCTATTAATGCTAATATTAATGCTATTAATTGTATTAGTAATGCTATTAATAATGCTATTAATGCTAATAATAATGCTATTACTGCTAATAATAATGCTATTAATGCTAATAATTATGCTATTAATGCTACTATTAATGCTAATAATGCTAATAATAATCATATTAACGCTATTAATAATGCTATTAAGGCATCATGCTATTTATGCTATTCAAAATACTATTAATGCTAATAAAATTGCTATTAATGCTCTTTATGCTAATAGTAATGCTATTAATGCGATTAGTTATGCTATTAATGCTATTAATAATGTTATTCATGCTATTAATAATACTATTAATGCTATTAATGCTAATATTAATGCTATTAATTGTATTATTAATGCTAATAATAATGCTATTAATGCTAATAATTATAGTATTAATGGTAATAATAATGCTATTAATGCAAATAATATTGCTATTAATTCTATTATTAATGCTATTAATGCTAATAATTATGCTATCAATGCTAATAATTATGCTATTAATGGTAATAATAATGCTATTAATGCAAATAATATTGCTATTAATGCAAATAATATTGCTATTAATTCTATTATTAATGCTATTAATGCTAATAATAATGCTATTAATGCTAATAATTATGCTATTAATGCTAATATTTATGTTATTAATGCTAATAATTATGCTATTAATGCTAATAATGATGGTATTAATGGTAATAATGCTATTAATGCAAATAATATTGCTATTAATTCTATTAATAATGCTATTAATGCTACTAATTATGCTATTAATGCTACTAATTATGCTATTAATGGTAATAATAATGCTATTAATGCAAATAATATTGCTATTAATTCTATTATTAATGCTATTAATGCTAATAATTATGCTATTAATGCTAATATTTATGCTATTAATGGTAATAATAATGCTATTAATGCAAAAATATTGATATTAATGCTAATAATTATGCTATTAATGCTAATATTTATGCTATTAATGCTAATAATTATGCTATTAATGGTAATCATAATGGTATTAATGCTAATAATAATGCTATTAATGCAAATAATGTTGCTATTAATGCTATTATTAATGCTATTAATTATGCTATTAATGGTAATAATTATGCTATTAATGCTAATAATTATGCTATTAATGCTAATATTTATGCTATTAATGCTAATAATTATGCTATTAATGGTAATCATAATGGTATTAATGCTAATAATAATGCTATTAATGCAAATAATGTTGCTATTAATGCTATTATTAATGCTATTAATTATGCTATTAATGGTAATAATTATGCTATTAATGGTAATAATAATGCTATTAATGCAAATAATATTGCTATTAATGCTATTATTAATGCTATTAATGGTAATAATAATGCTATTAATGCAAATAATATTGCTATTAATGCTATTATTAATGCTATTAATGCTAATAATTATGCTATTAATGCTAATAATATGCTAATAATGCAAATAATATTGCTATTAATGCTATTATTAATGCTAATAATTATGCTATTAATGCTAATATTTATGCTATTAATGCTAATAATTATGCTATTAATGGTAATAATAATGCTATTAATGCAAATAATATTGCTATTAATGCTATTATTAATGCTATTAATGCTAATAATTATGCTATTAATGCTAATAATTATGCTATTAATGGTAATAATAATGCTATTAATGCAAATAATGTTGCTATTAATGCTATTAATGCTAATAATTATGCTATTAATGCTAATAATTATGCTATGAATGGTAATAATAATGCTATTAATGCAAATAATATTGCTATTAATGCTAATAATTATGCTATTAATGCTAATAATTATGCTATTAATGGTAATATTAATGCTATTAATGCAAATAATATTGCTATTAATGCTATTATTAATGCTATTAATGCTAATAATTATGCTATTAATGCTAATAATTATGTTATTAAAGGGAACCAACCACCCCCAATGACCCCCCCGGACTATTAATATCGGTCCCTACACCCAGCACATATATGTGCTGCAATGATTTTTGCTAAAAAACTGTTTTTTAAAACTTAAGATAATGCTTTTGAAAGTTTAAAACGAAGGGACGGGTGGGCGTTACTTATCTGTGGCAAAAGCCGAGTAGCAGCTGCCACTCATCCTCCTGTGTCCCGCAGCAGCAGTTATGGCCAGCCCTTTTCAGCGTCACAGCCTGGTGCACGGGCTCGCATGCCCGTGCACACGTCATCAGCTACAGCCGGGAAGCGAGCGCGCGCTCTGACTTCCACAGCCGAGCGCAGGAAGTCAGAGCGCGCGCTCGCTACCCGGCTGTAGCTGATGACGTGTGCACGGGCATGCGAGCCCGTGCACCAGGCTGTGACGCTGAAAAGGGCTGGCCATAACTGCTGCTGCGGGACACAGGAGGATGAGTGGCAGCTGCTACTCGGCTTTTGCCACAGATAAGTAACGCCCACCCGTCCCTTCGTTTTAAACTTTCAAAAGCATTATCTTAAGTTTTAAAAAGCAGTTTTTTTAGCAAAAATCATTGAAGCACATGTATGTGCTGGGTGTAGGGACCGATATTAATAGTCCAGGGGGGTCATTGGGGTGGTTGGTTCCCTTTAATGGTAATAATAATGCTATTAATGCAAATAATATTGCTATTAATGCTATTATTAATGCTATTAATGCTAATAATTATGCTATTAATGCTAATAATTATGCTATTAATGGTAATATTAATGCTATTAATGCAAATAATATTGCTATTAATGCTATTATTAATGCTATTAATGCTAATAATTATGCTATTAATGCTAATAATTATGTTATTAATGGTAATAATAATGGTATTAATGCAAATAATATTGCTATTAATGCTATTATTAATGCTATTAATGCTAATAATTATGCTATTAATGCTAAATAATTATGCTATTAATGGTAATAATAATGCTATTAATGCAAATAATATTGCTATTAATGCTATTATTAATGCTATTAATGCTAATAATTATGCTATTAATGCTAATAATTATGCTATTAATGGTAATAATAATGCTATTAATGCAAATAATGTTGCTATTAATGCTAATAATTATGCTATTAATGCTAATAATTATGCTATTAATGGTAATAATAATGCTATTAATGCAAATAATATTGCTATTAATGCTATTAATGCTAATAATTATGCTATTAATGCTAATAATTATGTTATTAATGGTAATATTAATGCTATTAATGCAAATAATATTGCTATTAATGCTATTATTAATGCTATTAATGCTAATAATTATGCTATTAATGCTAATAATTATGTTATTAAAGGGAACCAACCACCCCCAATGACCCCCCGGACTAATAATATCGGTCCCTACACCCAGCACATACATGTGCTGCAATGATTTTTGCTAAAAAACTGTTTTTTAAAACTTAAGATAATGCTTTTGAAAGTTTAAAACGAAGGGACGGGTGGGCGTTACTTATCTGTGGCAAAAGCCGAGTAGCAGCTGCCACTCATCCTCCTGTGTCCCGCAGCAGCAGTTATGGCCAGCCCTTTTCAGCGTCACAGCCTGGTGCACGGGCTCGCATGCCCGTGCACACGTCATCAGCTACAGCCGGGAAGCGAGCGCGCGCTCTGACTTCCACAGCCGAGCGCAGGAAGTCAGAGCGCGCGCTCGCTACCCGGCTGTAGCTGATGACGTGTGCACGGGCATGCGAGCCCGTGCACCAGGCTGTGACGCTGAAAAGGGCTGGCCATAACTGCTGCTGCGGGACACAGGAGGATGAGTGGCAGCTGCTACTCGGCTTTTGCCACAGATAAGTAACGCCCACCCGTCCCTTCGTTTTAAACTTTCAAAAGCATTATCTTAAGTTTTAAAAAGCAGTTTTTTTAGCAAAAATCATTGCAGCACATGTATGTGCTGGGTGTAGGACCGATATTAATAGTCCGGGGGGGTCATTGGGGGTGGTTGGTTCCCTTTAATGGTAATAATAATGCTATTAATGCAAATAATATTGCTATTAATGCTATTATTAATGCTATTAATGCTAATAATTATGCTATTAATGCTAATAATTATGCTATTAATGGTAATATTAATGCTATTAATGCAAATAATATTGCTATTAATGCTATTATTAATGCTATTAATGCTAATAATTATGCTATTAATGCTAATAATTATGCTATTAATGGTAATAATAATGCTATTAATGCAAATAATATTGCTATTAATGCTATTATTAATGCTATTAATGCTAATAGTTATGCTATTAATGCTAATATGAATGCTAATTATGCTAAAATAATCATATTAACGCTATTAATAATGCTATTAAGGCTAATAATCATGCTATTATGCTATTCAAAATGCTATTAATGCTAATAATATTGCTATTAATGCTCTTTATGCTAATAGTAATGCTATTAATGCAATTATTTATGCAATTAATTCTATTATTTATGCTATTAATAATGCTATTAATGCTATTAATAATGTTATTCATGCTATTAATAATACTATTAATGCTATTAATGCTAATATTAATGCTATTAATTGTATTATTAATGCTATTAATAATGCTATTAATGCTAATAATAATGCTATTACTGCTAATAATAATGCTATTAATGCTAATAATTATGCTATTAATGCTACTATTAATGCTAATAATGCTAATAATAATCATATTAACGCTATTAATAATGCTATTAAGGCTAATAATCATGCTATTTATGCTATTCAAATGCTATTAATGCTAATAATATTGCTATTAATGCTCTTTATGCTAATAGTAATGCTATTAATGCGATTAGTTTATGCTATTAATTCTATTGTTTATGCTATTAATGCTATTAATAATGCTATTAATGCTATTAATGCTATTAATAATGTTATCATGCTATTAATAATACTATTAATGCTAATAATAATGCTATTAATTGTATTATTAATGCTATTAATGCTAATAATAATCATATTAACGCTATTAATAATGCTATTAAGGCTAATAATCATGCTATTTATGCTATTCAAAATTCTATTAATGCTAATAATATTGCTATTAATGCTCTTTATGCTAATACTCATGCTATTAATGCGATTATTTATGCTATTAATTCTATTATTTAGGCTATTAATGCTATTAATAATGGTATTAATGTTATTAATAATGCTATTAATGCTAATATTAATGCTATTAATTCTAATAATCATGCTATTAATCCTATTAATAATGCTATTAATGCTATTTTTAATTCTATTAATGCTATAAATAATTTTATTAATGCTAATAATGCTATTACTCCTCATAATAATGCTATTAACGCTATTATTAATGCTATTTATGGTAATAATGCTATTAATACTAATAACAATACTATTAATAGTACTATTATTGCTGTTAATAATGATATTAATGCTAATAATAATGCTGTTAATGCTAATAATTATGCTATTAATGGTAATAATAATGCTATTAATGCAAATAATATTGCCACATTCTAGAATCCCGATGCATTTGCATCGGGCTGACAGCTAGTTAAATATAAAAATAATTATAAAATCCATAGACAGCACCCTATAAACTAAGAAAACACGTGATCTTCTTGTGTAATATAATAGACCAAAGAAATCACAACTCATAAAAAAGTGTCAAAAAATCAAACAGTAAGTTTCCATTAGTCACCTATCTCTCACATAGGAGACCAAAGAAAAAGTAATAGTGAAATAACCAATAAATTTCTATTAGTCGCCTGTCTCTCACATAGGAGACCACAGAAAAAGTGACAATAGAGATAGGTGACTAATGGAAACTTACTGTTTGATTTTTTGACACTTTTTTATGAGTTGTGATTTCTTTGGTCTATTATATTACACAAGAAGATCACGGGTTTTCTTAGTTTATAGGGTGCTGTCTATGGATTTTATAATTATTTTTATATTTAATATATAATTGTATGTAACACTACTTTGTGTACTTTGTCTGTAAAAACCTCATCTATATGTAATCTTTTTAAATTACGTGATTAATAAATTTGTATACTTTTTTGCATAAAATCACCGTGTTTTTCTGATATATTTCTATTTGGTGAGCATTCACTTCCATGAAGTAGATGGATGATGATTAGATTTGAAATCATCCTCTGTAATGCCTAACTTTGGTGTATATTTATTAAAAGGTAAAAACTGAAATATCACATGGTCATAAGTATTCAGACCCTTTGCTCAGTATTGAGTAGACGCACCCTTTTGAGCTACTACAGCCATGAGTCTTCTTGGGAATAAGCCAACAAGTTTTTCACACCTGGATTTGGTGATCCTCTGCCATTCTACCTTGCAGATCCTCTCCAGTTCCGTCAGGTTGGATGATGAACGTTGGTGGACAGCCATTTTCAGATCTCTACAGAGATGCTCAATTGAGTTTAGATCAGGACTCTGGCTGGGCCAGTCAAAAATGGTCACAGAGTTGTTATGGAGCCACACCTTTGTTGTTTTAGCTGTGTGCTTATCGTCATTGTCTTGTTGGTAGGTGAACCTTTGGCCAAGTCTGAGGTCCAGAGCTCTGGAAGAGGTTTTCATCCAGGATATGTCTGTGTTTGGCTGTATTCATGTTTCCTTCATTTGTAACCATTCGTCCTGTCCATGCGGCTGAAATACAAACCCAAAGCATGATGCTGTCACCATCATGTTTCACTGTTGGATTATATTGGGCAAGTGATGAGTAGTACCTTATTTTCTCCACTCATACCCCTTAGAATTATCACCAGAAAGTTCTATCTTCGTCTCATCAGACTAGAGAATCTTATTTCTCATAGTCTGGGAGTCCTTCATGTGTATTTTTTTGCATACTCTATACAGGCTTTCATATGTCTTGCACTAAGGAGAGGCTTCTCTTGGGCCACTCTGCCATAAAGGCCCAACTGGTGGAGGGCTGAAGTGATAGCTGACTTTGTGAAACTTCTCCTATCTCCATACTGCATCTCTGGAGCTCAGCCACAGTCATCTTGGGGTTGTTCTTTACCTCTCTCACCAAGGCTCTTCCCTTCAATTGCTCAGTTTGGCTGGACAGCCAGGTCTAGGAAGACTTCTGGTGGTCCCAAATGTCTTCCATTTAAGGATTATGGAGGCCACTGTGCTCGTAAAGGGAACCAACCACCTCAGATCACCCTAATACACAGTTAGTACATGTCCCTGCACCCTAAGGATACCTTTCCAGCACTGTTTTTGTGTAAAATCTTGCATTAGTATAACTGATATAAAGAGTTTATAAAGTTACTAGCCTGAAGACTCCTGGGCGTATCCTTCCTTCTGTTATACTTCAGGGCTGTGCATTCATTGCATGGCTGTGCTCCCCCTCCCTCTGTGCAGAGGAGATAACGATCACACCCATCAGGGCAGGGCAGCAGGCACGGAGGGAGGGGGAGTGCAGCCATGCAATGCACAGCCCTGAAGTATAACAGAAGGAGGTATACGCCCAGAAGTCACCAGACTAGTAAGTTTATAAACTCTTTATATGAGTTATACTAATGCAAGATTTTACACAAAAACAGTGCTGGAAAGGTATCCTTAGGGTGCAGGGACATGTACTAACTGTGTATTAGGGTGATCTGAGGTGGTTGGTTCCCTTTAAGAACCTTGAGTACTGCAGAAATTCTTTTGTAACCTTGGCCAGATCTGTGCCTTGCTGTTTATGAGCTCCTTGGGCAGTTCCTTTGACCTCATGATTCTCATTTGGTCTGACATGCACTGTGAGCTGTGAGGTCTTCTATAGTCAGGTGTTTGCCTTTCCAAATCAGGTCCTATCAGTTTAATTAAACACAGTTGGACTCCAATGAAGGAGTAGAACCATCTCAAGGATTATCACAAGGAAATGGACAGTATGTGATTTACATATGAGGGTCTGCGCAAAGGGTCTGCATACGTATGACCATGTGATATTTCAGTGCTTCTTTTTTAATAAATTTGCAAAAATGTCTACATTTCTGGGGTTTTTTTCAGTCAAGATGGGGTGCAGAGTGTACATTAATGAGAAAAAAATTAACTTTTTTGAATTTATCAATAGCCTGCAATGAAACAAAGAATGAAAAATTAAAAGGTGTCTGAATTATTTCCGTACCACAAGTAAGTTTGTTCCCGAAATAGTACCACCTAGAAGACACTGGCCACAATGCAGAGAGACCCAGGAATGTCTTGATTGGCCAGATTATAAAAAAAAAAAAGTGTTTCCTTGGTCATGCGCAGTAACTGACACGGCTGCCATCTTTTTATACCCCCCATCATGTACACTAGTGAGCCAGGTGTAGCGGTGGCCATATTGCTACCCCCAGTCGATGCCAGCTGCCAATACAAAGCTGGCATTAACACCTTTAATACCCAGTGCACCACAGGCACCAGCGCCACTGAAAGAGTCGGGGTACAGTGCCAAATAAAGGCGCTTCAATTAATGCATCATTTCCTGCAGCAGCTGCAGGCTGCAAGTCACAGTGCATGGGAAGGGGGCGCTGAGAATTCTAGCACCCAGCTGCCTAGATATAACTGGCTGGCAACCAAAAATATAGTAAAGCCCCACGCCGTATTTTTAGTTGCCAGCCAGGTACAACTAGGCAGCTGGTGGTGGGTTGCACCCTATACCTGCCTGCTTTACCTGTGCAAGTGACCACAAATACAGCAGAGCCCCACTTCATCAGTGCAAAATCTACACTATATACCCAGCAAATACTATGTGTTAACAGTGCTGTGTATTTGCTAAGTATTTTGGAGCTAACATTGAGGTCTATGGGTGAAAATTGTGGAAAAATACACTGAAAATGTGCGCCATTTCCGCTGCATGATAACTTGCAGCACAGTACTTCTAATTTCCCATACACTTTGCAGGCAAGTTGCTGTACTGCGGAATTGTCAAAAATAAGTCCTGTAGGCACTGTACGCTTGGCGGTTACTTATTTACTTAGTTGCATGAAAACAAACATATTTACAGGGTTGCATAGAATTAAACAAAACATATTTGCCATTGTAAAGCTGGTTAAACTTGTCCACTTAACTTACTAACATTCCCTGTAACGTCAGGGGACCTGACCTAGGTTACTACGATTGGATCCACGCAGTACCGATGTCTATGTTTGTCTTTTCTGGTCTGTGGTGTCTGCCACTAGTGTTGTGCGTGTACTATCCGCTAGCCTACGTGTAGACCTGCGTAGCACGGGTATAGGAGATTGTCGTTTTAGGCCCACCATGGGACTGACAGATTCACCAATAGCAGGGGGTTGGCTTTCTGGTTTTGCTACAGCTGGTGGCTCTTCAAGTCTTCCTGGAGGTTGTTCTTGAGTCTCAACGGGTTCCGGTACTACTACTTGGGGAAAGGTCAGTACTTGGACTTCAATGGCTCCATTGATCTGAGTCTATGATTTTGGGAAGTCTCCAAGAACAGTGTGAATCATTTCTTCCTTTGCTGCTTGGGGTGGAGGCGCCTCTGGGGCTCTTTCTCTGCATTTCAGCTATTTAGGGCATTTATTTAGGTGATTTCTTGAAACTGCCGCTGAGGTGTCACCTCAATCTTTGCTTATTAGACAGACTTTGGCATTATCAAAATTGGAAGGAACCATGGTGTATGGCTCTGTCTCCCACTGGTCATCCAATTTATGGACTCGCCATTTTCTCTTTAAGACTTGTTCACCTTGAGTTAGGATTGAGGCGGTCGACAGGGTATGGGGTACTCGGGTAACAGGGCTGATGGCGGCTTTGATGGGGGGATCACGGCTGGTCGATCCTTGGTCATGTGCCCTGGACCCTCAATGGCGGGGAACGGTGGGGGATAAGGGGGTTATTAACGTGACGCCACCTAGTAACGGGTATACCAGCACTGCAGCCGGCCGCTGAGGTGATGGTGGGTGCAGCAGAGTGTGGTACATCTCCCCACAGGTGGAGCTTTACTTCAGGGCAGCGGGGATGGATGAGGGGAGTAGTAGTTGCGTCTTTGCAGACAAGGCGGTGAATTGCGGCGGTTAGACAGGAACACAGAAACACAGACATTGTTGTTTCGGTACCTTTTACTGGTGACAAGGTAACAGGTACAGTCCAGAGTAATAACCAGGTCCCCGGTGCAACTTGGGACTTCCACCTTAGAAAGTTATGAGGCCTCCTCTGTCTTTGTGCTCTGTGGCGTGGGGTAAGTCCTGCCTGAGCCTGAACCCACTGCTTCTTCTCCCTCTCTGGGCTTGGTCCTAAACTGGCAATGAGGTCCTTCTGCGGGGTTCCTGTTCCTCCTATGGCCCCTGGTCCTATACTTGGTCAGTTTAGCGTCTCTTACTTTGTTCTCCTCAGGGCTGAAGTCTTCCGGGCTTTTGCTGTAGCACTAAATGCTAGCGGCGTCGGATTCCGGTGTCCGGGTGTACTAAAGGGCTGTAGTAACCGGTTCCCTTTTCTTAGCTCCCTTCTTTCTCCACTTGCCTCCGACCCTTTCCCTTGGGTGTGCACAGCGGTCAGTGGTCCCTGGGCCTGGATCTCTCCCAGCGACCAGCTACTCCGTCTCCTCTCTCTTCCCTCTCACTGCAGACTCTAGACTGACTAGTACTACAGGGACTAACTAACTCCTCCCCTCAGGCCTGGATGTTCTTAAAGGGGAACTGACTTAAGGCAGCCAGTAGGGCTCCCCCTTCAGGTCTGGGGTGGAAGGTGTGGTGTGCTGTGCTAACCAAGGTGTAATTCCCTCCTTGCACTGGTGGATCCCTCGCAGGGATGCCACAGGGGGACTGCAGGTATATTTTGGTTATAGGCTTTCTCTTGCCTCTCTCTTGCCTGTGACAGGTTTTTCTCAACACACTCTTGCACTTGGCGGTATTTCTGCTGAAAGTTTTTATCCCAATCTGCAGCTGGTAAGTTTGTTTCAGGTGTCAGCACTCCCAGGTCTAGGTCAATGGACAGGTTGCCTGGTCTGGCTCTCATTAGATAGGCAGGAGTACAGTTGGTGGAATTCACAGGAATGTGCTTGTATAGATCGACTAAATCTGGCAACTTTTCTGGCCACATACTTCTGTCTTCCAGTGGCAGTGTCTTCAACAGGTCTATCACTACCTGATTCATCTTCTCGCCCATGCCATTGGTTTGTGGATGGTACAGCGGTGTTCTTATTTTATTGCACCCGTACAAGTTGCAAAACTCCAGAACACGTCTGCCTCGAATGCTGGGCCTTGGTCAGTGAGCACTTGTTCAGGGTAGCCATGGGGTCTGCAGAAATGAGCTTGGAAGGCTCTAGCTGCCGTCCTCACTGTCAGATCTTTTACTGGCATCACTACCCGGAAACGGAAATAGTGATCCACAATGGTGAGGGTGTAGATGTAGCCTGATCGGCTCGGGGTCAACTTCACATGGTCCAAGGCTACAAGTTCAAGTGGCTGTTTGGTAACAATAGGCTGTAGAGGAGCTCTCTTACTGTCATGATCCTTCCTTCGCAAATTGCACAGGCCACAGTTTCTGCACCAGTTCTCGATGGCCTTCCTCATGCCAACCCAGTAGAATCTTTCACGTAACAGTACCCCCAGCTTCTTCCTCCCAAAGTGCCCTGCTCCATTGTGATACGCCTCCAAGACCATCTGCACATCTCTCTTTGGGACTACTATCTGCCACACCAATTCATGGGTTTGTGCGTTGATGTGTCGTCTGCACAGCTTACCCTAATAAGTGAACAACTTGCTCTTCTCCTTCCACAACAGTTGCGCCTCTTGTGGAGCATCTGGTCCTGGGCGTGAGTCAGCCTGTTGCGAGATGGCTGGGTCACTGTCTTGCGTCTCTGCCCAACCATGGTGGGATAATAGGTTGAATATATCTTCTTGCGTGACAGGCCGCTTGTTCCTCACCTCATGGGAATACTGGGACACACTGCTGCGGTGAAAAGCTGGTAGCTCTATCTCTTCCAGCTCCTCTGGGTCTTCTCCTGCATCTGGCTGGTGGGGCATCCTTGACAGCGCATCAGCATTGGCATTCTTATGGCCTGCCCGGTATTTGATGGTAAAGTTGAAATTGGACAGCTGGGCCATCCATCGCTGCTCCAGATCTCCTAACTTTGCAGTCTACAGGTGGGTCAGCGTATTATTGTCCGTGTAGATGGTAAACTTCGCTGAAGCCAGGTAGTGCTTGAAGCATTCTGTCACGGCCCAGACTACGGCAAGGAACTCTAGCTTGAATGAGCTATAGTTGTCAGGGTTTCTTTCTTTAGGACGGAGCTTCCTGCTGGCGTAGGCAATCACTCTTTGCCTCTCTGCACCTGGGATAACACGGTCCCAATCCCACATTGCTCGCATCTATGTAGAGCACAAACAGCTGGCCATAGTCAGGGTAGGCAGGATCTTATCTCCTGTCAGGGCCCATTTCAACTGGTTGAAAGAGCTTCTACTTTGTCATCCCATTCCAACGGGGAACTTGATCCCCTGGCCTTCTTTGACTGGCCTACTAGGAGGTATTGCAAAGGCGCTGCTATTTTGGTGAAACCCTTGATAAACCTCCGGTAATAGCCACCAGCCCCAGGAACTGTCGCACCTCTTTGATAGTAGTGGGTCTCAGCCAGTCCTTGATTGCTGTGACCTTGTCAGTCTGGTGCCATACCTTCAGCACTGAGTACATGTCCTAGGTACTGTACCTTGCGCTTCAGTAAGTGGCACTTAGACGGCTTCACTTTCATGCCAAACTTGGACAGTGCTTCAAATACCTCAGCCAGGTGCTTCAAATGGTCCTTATACGTCTTGGAGTAGACTATGACATTATCTAGGCACAGTAGCACTGTTTCAAAGTTTCTGTGCCCCAGGCAACACTCCATCAACCTCTGGAACGTTCCCAGTGCATTGTAGGGTCCAAACGGCATGCAATTAAACTCACAGAGGCCCATCGGTGTTGTGAACGCTGTCTTCTCTCTGTTTGCCTCTGCTTCGGGGACCTGCCAATACCCACTGGTGAGATCTAAGGTGGAAAAATAGTTTGTAGGTCTCAATGCAGCTAATGACTTCTCAATTCTGGGTAACGGGTAAGCATTCTTATGTGTAATGCTATTAACCTGCCTGTAATCAACACACATTCTCATTGTACCATCTTTCTTCTTTACCAGGTCTAGTGGAGCTGCCCAGGGACTACAACTACCTGTGATCACCCCAGCCTCCTTCATTTCCTGTTTATCTTTGGCACATTGATAGTGAGCTGGTAGTATAGGCCTGTATCTCTCCTTGATAGGCGGATAGTCACCTGTCGGGATGTGATGTTGTACCCCTTTCACCTGCCCAAAATCTAAAGGATGTTTACTGTGACCCACTCATATTCTTGAACTACCTGGTAAACTCCATGCTTTTGGTGTGAAGGGGTGGAATCCGTGCCTACGTGTAGCTTCTGAGACCAGTCCTATAGCTTACCTCCTGAGCCATTGTCCTCCGCCTGGTCAGATGGGTTCAAGGGTTCCACTGCCGTGACGGCGTTGTTACTGACAGTGTATAACTTAGCAGTGGTAGTTGTACACATGACAGTTTGACCTCTTCCTCACCACAGTTCAAGATACGTACGGGTACCCTCTCCTTGTAGACATCAACTACCCCCCTCGCTGTCAGGGCAGTGGACCTACTGTCTGAGTACACAGGCTCTACCAGGGCCTGGTAATCTTGACCCCGAAGGCCTATTGCTGCCCTACACCAGATTAACATTTCACTTCTCAGGGGTATTGCAATGGGGGCCGAGTCACTTACTTTCACACTGCTGACTTCTCCACTAGACAGCTCCACCTGCTGCCTCTGCATCAGGCCTTTATTTCTTTCTGCAGAACTCTCTGCTGCCCAAAGTTGGCAGTCTCGGCAACTTGTTGTAACAAAACAATAATCTCTCCCATTAAACATAGGATTTCATGGGGTTGGGTAGGAGTTTTGGGGTTTTGTCTTCGATACCTATTAGTAATATAATCCTGCAATTAATTTTGCGTGTGTTTGTTGGATGATTAAAACAATAAAAACTATCTGATTAAAAAAAGAAAACATAGGATTTTCATATAGATGAAAGTGAGAGACTTCAAATGGGGTTCCCACTTCATGAAGCTACTCATATACATGTATTATTCAAGAAAAGACTGAGTAAAGGCTTCAAATATGCATCACAAAATCATTTATGATTGTGGACAAGAGAGGGAGTTGTGAGGTGCCGAGTGCTGGGCATCCACATTACATGTTTCATCATCGTTTCCGACATCGTTCAAAAGTGACGGCAGTGACGATGTTGAAACGACATCGTTGATGCGTGATTGCGTGTAAATGCACGATTCAACAACGATAATTGTTCAAGTCAGAGTTGACCGCTTTTTCTGCATGCAGGAAGACCTGTCAACTTCAACTTAAGCAACCTGCGGCATAGTTCGGTGTGACACCACAATAGCGATGTCACGGCCGACTTTGCCCATTCACAGCAGTGAGCTGTGATCGTTCGAGATGTTTGCAAACGATCCCTGCTCACAACATTGTTGGTGAGCTGTCCATGATATCTGTACGTGTGACAGCTCACCAGCGATGTTGAACAGCTGTGCACAAATTCAGCGCGCTCCCTAGATCGCAAACAACATCGTTGTTAAGTTGTACCGTGTAACGGTACCTTAACTATACCAGTGATCTTGGTATGTCACAATGTAAAATGGTAATAGTGCAATATCCTGTTATGGTTTGATTTTAGACCTGTATACTGTATTGTAAAAGAGCATTCCCTATGTAAATTTATTGTGGTTGTTCTTTGTGGATGCCCAGCACTCGGCACTTCACAACTTCCTCTCTTGTCCACAGTCCTTGTGAAATAAATGATTTTGTGATGCATATTTGAAGCCTCGCTCTTTGAAATAATGAACTGCTGATGCTTCGCCCACCTCCACCCGCTTTCCGGCTCCCGCTCCATGCTCCCGCTGCCCCGCTCCATGCTCCCGTTCCATGCTCCCGCTGCCCCCCATGCTCCCGCTCCATGCTCCCGCTGCCCCGCTCCATGCTCCCGTTCCATGCTCCCGCTGCCCCCCATGCTCCCGCTCCATGCTCCCGCTGCCCCGCTCCGTGCTCCAGCTCACCCCGGCATTCCTCCTCTTTTCTTTCTTGGTGCATTGATGTGCGGTGTGAGGTAGCACCCGGGGAACCCGCTTGCATAACGACAAGAACACGTGTTTATAATTTAACCAATGTCTACCCGTTTATTTTTCACATATAATAACATAACCCGGGTAGCATGTTTGACACATATCACATTGATTATAAACACCATACATAAATACACCATACATTTACATATAACATTACATAGCACTATACACAATATTGCACATAGCATCTTATAGTTACCCGGGACCTTTAACCACCTCTCTGTCCCCATTGGAGCTCTACTAACAGCTCCCGTGGTGGCTACGGCCTCCGGCCTATCTACACTTTACACATACATTTATCAGTTCACCATATGTATCTATTTATCAACGATGATTCCTCTGGGTTCAGAACAGGGATTGAGCAACCTGAGTCACGGGTACGCCATGCCTCGCCAAGGGGCTCCTTCCTGGACGTGTTTCACCCCACGCCCAGGTCAGCGCTCACCTGGTTCAACCACAGTTTCCCCACTCTAGGAGCCCTTCTAACCCCTGCTTCTGACCTTCGCTATATACCCTTCAAAGGGCCCTGTGGGTCCCAATGGGGGTACCTGCCGCCTGGCTTTAGTCACCCAGCCTGATGACTCCATATATATCCTGTAGTCAGGATTCCTGCCTGACCGGGACCTTACATACCACATGTGATCCATCATACAATATCCATGGATCCCATGCATCCTTACACCCGCTCACAGCCCATCATAATACATCCATGGACTGTGGCTCCTCCATGACCATAACAGGGACCTGGTCAACCGTAGAATCCGGGCTAACCATGTGTCACCATGGCCTACTCACCACGGTACAGGCCACCAGTCGCCACCAAACCTCCATCTCATCTCATCTCATGGCAGGTCTCCAGGTTGACGACTGTACCCTGCGTCTGAGTAGCACCCTATCGGATCAGCGATGGTTACCCTTCTAGGAGTCTTCGTGACCCCTGTCTCTGGCCACAGGCACACCCACACCATTAGAGGTCGTGGTTGAGGGACAGGTACCCACTGCAAGCAGCAGGCCAGGCCTCCCTCTCGTCCCACAGGGACAGAACGCCTCCAATATCATCCACTCCAGCTGGGGCTCTCCCACAGACTCCGCACATGGCCTTTCTATCTAAGCCATAACATATACATATAGTTAAAACAGGTCCCTCATTGACTATCTAGTCGGACCTCGGGCGGCTATGCCCGCCTGGCACATTTCACACACCAGGTGCACAGTTCACACAAGCATTTGAGAACTGCTTTCTTACCGGGCACGGATCCGGGTTTCGCTACCTGTGTCACAGGTTCCACCAGGCATCCCCACGGGCTCCTTTCCTGGACGTGTTTCACCCCACGCCCGGACCAGTATCCACCAGGTTCAGCCATGGCTTTCCCATCCAGGTGCTGCCACGACCCCGGACCTAGGCACCGGCATAGAGCTAGCATGCTCCCATTATTCCATGCACACAGAGCCTTGCACTGCTCTGCACTCAGGCTGGTCTCAGCACAATCTCCAGTCTCTGAATGAATCTCTGGGTGATAATGAATCTCTCAATCTCTCAGCTGCCAGGCTCTTATCGTGCCTGCCACTCCCACTCTGACTCATCCAGCTGGGCTGCTATTACTCAGGACACACCCACCTGGGCTGTCAACAATCAACACCCATTCCTTTCCTCAGGGCCTCATCGATCTCCTGCCACTCACAGCCGCTCACTAGTCACATGAACCTTGTGTTCCAAGTTGGTTCACACAGCAGCATCACAGTTAAACCGGCCAGTGTGAACAGGATCATACCCTGATCCTGCATGTAATGCGCCCCGGCCATGAGGACCATGCCGGCGGTGCCTCACAGCGGTAATGAAATGCCGCAGGGGGCAGGGTTAACAGAGGGAGCGTCATAATGGCCAAGACCGAGGACATGTCTGCCACATTAGGGCAGTGTTCTCGGTCACGCCCATTACTACATCCCCTCTTTTAACCCCGCCCCCACGGCCTTTCATTACCGAACATCAATGCAGTAAGAAAGAAAAGAGGAACTATGTCGGCGTGAGTGGAGCCTCCTCCATCCTGCTATTCACCCCCAACTACCCCTGCTCACCCCTCTCACCCCACACTGCCCCCACAAAGCCCACACTGTCCCCACACTACCCACACTGCCCCCTCTCACCCCACACTGCCCCCAATGAACCCACACTACCCCCACAGTACCCCACTGTAACCCGCTTAGCACCAAGTCACCTCTGCTTGCCAGTCACCCATCACATCCATCCGTCTCAACATCCACTTACCCGTCTCCGCACCCAGTCACCCCATCTCAGCTCCCACTCACCCCCGCTGAGCACCCACTCACCCCCGCGCAGCACCCAGTCACCCATGCTCTGCACCCAGTCACCTGTCTCAGCACCCAGTCACCCGTCTCAGCACCCAGTCACCCGTCTCAGCACCCAGTCAACGGTCTCAGCACCCAGTCACCCGTCTCAGTACCCAGTCACCCCCTCTCAGTACCCAGTCACCCCCTCTCAGTACCCAGTCACCACCTCTCAGCACCCAGTCACCCCCGCTCAGCACCCACTCACCTGGTCAGCACCCACTCAAACCCCGCTCAGCATTCACTCACCCCTTTCAGCACTCACTCTCCCGTGCTCAACACCATTGTAGACCAACACCACTGTAGACCAACACCACTGAACACCAACACTGCTGTACACCGACACCGCTGCCCACTGACACCGCTGCCCACTGACACTGTTGCTCACCGGCACCGCTGCCCACCTACACTGTTGCCCACTGTGAGGCACCGCCGACATGGTCCTCATGGCCGGGGTGCATCACATGCAGGATCAGTGTATGATCCTGTCCACACTGGCTGGTTTTACTGTGATGATGCGGTGTGAACCTATCCGGAACACAATGAGTTAAATCTGAGAGTGAGTGCTGTAGATCTGACACATAGATGAGCCTGATGAGCGGCTGTATGGGAACTGTGTGTCCTAATTGGTAGCAGCCCGGGTGGGTGTGTCTTGAGTAATAGCAGCCCAGATGGATGTGTCAGTGTGGGCATGGCAGGCACGATATAGAGCCTGCCAGCTCATTGAGTGGAGATCATTAGCAAGGAGATCATCAGCCAGAGAGCACCAGAGAGATGCAGTCTGTGTGAGAGACAAGTGTTGGAGTCTCAGACTGAGGGACGCTGAGAGCAGAGCAGTCCAGAGCTCTGTGGTGTATGTACATGAAGGGAGTGTGCTAGCTCCATACCGATGGCCAGTACCGGGGTCGTGTCAGCTCCTGGAGTGGGGAAGCCATGGCTGACCCAGGTGGACGCTTGTCTGGACGTATGCCGAGATACGTCCAGGAAGGAGCCCCTTGGGGATGCTTGGTGTACCCGTGACCCAGGTAGCGAGACCCGGATCCATGCCCGGTAAGAAGGCAGATCCCGTATGTGAGAGTCAACTGTGTACCCTGTGCGTAACGTGTGCCAGGCGAGCATAGCCGCCATTGGGTCCGACTAGGTAGGCAATGAGAGACCCGTTCAAGTGTATGTGTATTCTATGGCTTATGTAAAAGACCCAGCGAGTGTATATAGCCCTACGGGAGGCAGATGTATGGATTGTGCCAGACGGGCATAGCCGCCATTGGGTCAGACTAAGTAGTCAGTGAAGGGACCCGTTGAAGTGTATGTAGCCCTACGGCAGGCAGATGTATGAATTGTGCCAGGCGGGCATAGCCGCTATTGGGTCCGACTAAGTAGTCAGTGAAGGGACCCGTTGAAGTGTATGTAGCCCTACGGGAGGCAGATGTATGAATTGTGCCAGGCGGGCATAACCGCTATTGGGTCCGACTAAGTAGTCAGTGAAGGGACCCGTTGAAGTGTATGTAGCCCTACGGGAGGCAGATGTATGAATTGTGCCAGACGGGCATAGCCGCCATTGGGTCCGACTAAGTAGTCAGTGAAGGGATCCGTTGAAGTGTATGTACCGGTGGTCAGAAGCAGGGGTTAGAAGGGCTTCTAGAGTGGGGAAACCGTGGTTGAACCAGGTGGACGCCGATCTGGACGTGTAGCGAGATACGTCCTGGAAAGAGCCCTTTGGGGAGGCATGACGTACCCGTGACTCAGGTTGCTTAATCCCTGTTCTGAACCCAGAGGGTCCACAGTCCATGAATGTTTATATGATGGCCTGTGAGCGTGTGGAAGGACGTGTGTGATCCATGGATGCTTATATGATGGATCACGTGTAGTGTGTAAAAACCCGGCCAGGCTGAAGCCTGTACTCCGGGGTAGTGTGGAGCTGGGGAAATAAAGCCAGGCGGCTGGAACCGCCATTGGGACCCATAGGGCCCGTTGATGAATATGGTTAATTATGTATTGTTAATGTATGTGCAACGTTTAGATAGGCCGGAGGCCGTAGCCACCACTGGAGCGGTTGTTAGTGCTCCAAGGGGGAAAGAGAGGTGGTGACAGGTCCCGGGTAACTATAGGACGTTATGTGCAATTTATGTGTTCTGTAATGTTAATGTAAATGTATTGTGTATTTATGTACTGTGCTTATAATGTACAAAGTGTCATACATGCTACCCGGGTTATGTTATGTATGTGAGCAAATAAACGGGTAGTCATTGGTTAAATTATAAGCACGTGTTTTGTGTCGTTATGCAAGCGAGTACCCCGGGCGCTACCTCACACCACCGACTCTGCTGCCCACCGGCAGTGCTGCACATCGGCACCGCTGCCCACCGACACCACTGCCCACCGACACCGCTGCCCACCGACACTGCTGCCCACCGACACTGCTGCACACCGACACGGCTGCACACCGACACCGCTGCACACCGACACCACTGCGGCCGCGACCAATCAGCGATATTGGCGCGGGACTTATACCCAGCTTTGCATTGCATTATTCTTACATCTTCATAAATAAACTATGGTACATACATATTCTAGAATACCCGATGCGTTAGTGTCGAGCCCCAGGGCATAGGGTACTCGGGTATCAGGCGGCAAGAGGTTTAACTTTGTCACAGGGAATGGTGGCCGCGCCTGATCCCGTGTCCTGGGTGACACTTCAAAAGGGGGAATTATATAGAGGGGATTATGTACAAGTTTATAGTTGTCATGACGCCACCTGCAATACTGGTGAGATATCACCAGCGCCGCCACAGTTCTCCGGAGGTCGGTGATATTGCGGCTGAGATGGATATAGTCCTCCGCAGGCAGGACTGGGACCTCCGGGACAGCGTAGTGAGGGTGAGCAGGTTGTAGTGGAGCTGAGATTGTACAGGGAGAGTTGGAATAGTCTATAGAGGGACACTGTGAGTGGAGAGGAAGGATGCACGCACACAGAAGTCTCTTTTACCTTTTACTGATGTTTGTCAGGTAAATACATCCAGGGCACTGACGGGTGACAGGGTTGCACAGTGGGTTCCCACAGCAAGTGGGTATAAGGCCTCCTCTGTTTGTGTAGTTGCTGAAGCACAGCCTGCTGTAGCCTGACTTGCCTCTACTCTTTCTCTTGCCTGTCTCTTTCTCCTCCTGTGCGGTCTCCAGGATGACCCTCTCTGGACACTGCAGCGGCCTGCTGTTCCTGGCTCCCTCTCTTGACCCTCCTGGGAGACCGGGTAGCTGAAGCTTCCACGGTGCAATGGGGCTTTCTGTGGGCCTATAGTTCCCCACAGGTGCGGATCCCCAATATCCGGCTTTCTCCTGGAACGAACTCCCTCCGAGCTACTTGTTCCCTTTTCTTCTCTGAGCTCCCTGCCTTCGGTCCCACTTAGGCTTGTGAGACGCTGAAGGGCCACTCTGGGTCACTGGCTCGGGCCTGAACGCAGCACCGACCACCAGGACTTCCTTGCAGCTGTTCTAGCGTCTGCCACACTCTGACTAGCTCCTCCCCAGCAGCAGTATATATAGGGGATCTTGCCTAAAGTCAGCAAGTCGTGCTCCCCCTACTGCGACGGGGTGGAAGGTGTTGTTCGTAGTAGGTACCTGCTGTGGAAACCCAGCTGTGCATTAGAGATATCTGTGGTTACCTGCGTGAGCAGGGCACCACATTAGAATCGGGCCACCATCTAGTAATTATAAAAGAGGCTATCGAGTATATGTTCGAGACCTCTCGTTTTACAAGTTCAACCAGGCAGTCATATTAGTCAGACTTGTAATGAAAACTGCAGACCAATAGGGGCGAGATAATCCATATTAACAAAAGCAGAGTCCTCTAATCCTTATTCATAAATGTCTTGAGGTCACAACTTTAGAAAAACAGTCCTTATGGTGGGGTTACACGTCCCGATATCGCGGCGATATCGGAGGCAACGGCGCGGGAGCACGCATTTAGTGCACGTTTTTCCCTGCATCGCATCGCCAGTTTACACGCTGCGATATCGGGATGCAACATCCCGACGATGTGTACGCCCACCAACCCAGGAACGACCATTTAACATGGGAGTGAATGGGTGACGTCAGCGTACACATCGTAGTTGGGCTGTTACACGCTACGATGCTGCTACAACGGCCATGCGATATCGGGGAGTTGAATAGCTCGGCTATTCAACCCCGATATTATTTTGGCATCGTTCCAGCATCGCGTTGTACGCTCAATCCGTACAACGCGCAAACGATATCGGGTCCAACTCGCGACCCACGTGACTTTTTGTCGGAGTTGGGTCGGAGTTGGACGCCGATATCGCGGCGTGTAAACCCGCCATTAGGGGCAAATTAGTATATATTCCCAGCCTGGCTGGATAAACGCCAAGGACTTGAAGAATTATATGCAATGCAGTTCATCAATAAGACTCTTAGGGCCACGTCACACACACATATCTGTGCAGATATTGTTCACAGATCTGTGGTTGCAGTGAAATCATGGACACATTGGTCCATTTTGTGGCTGTGTACAAATGTAACAATCAGTCCATGATTTCATTGCAACTAGAGATCTGCGAACAATATCTACACAGATATCTGTGTGTGTGACGTGGCCCTTAGGGTACCATCACACGTGGAGATCTCCCGGGCGATTCCATAGGCGATGCACATGCGCGCGCACGGATTTGCGTGTCGCCTAAGGTCGCAGCCGCTCATTTACAGGGAGACAACTTAGGCGAAGGTCGGGCGAGACAACCCGACCGGAAATAGCCTGAGCGTCGCCCAAGGCCCAGGGGCGATCAAGTCGCTGGTCGCCGCTTCCCCGTCACACAGAGCCACCATATTAGCGATGTGGGCGTAAATTTGAGCCTCTTCTCGGAGATAGGCGTTAACATAATGTTGTGTGACGCCTTGAAGACGTGTGATTGGTAATTATTTTAGTGTGTCGTTACATGTAAATGCATGTGCGTATTGGCTCGGTGCTTTATAGACAACTCTCATTTTATTGTACAGTCAATATGTACAGCGCTTTTGTTAAGTGTGTTGTGCTACTGCGTTGTCTAATAAAATCACTCTTGCTTTCTTGGTCTGGATAATATTGCAGCCTTGAAAGTATGTGTGTGCACAGATATTTGTGTGCTTGCAGTTATGGGATGTGTAGATAGATCACCTATCATTTCCTTCTCCATGGGTGTGCAGATTATGGCGGCGCCAAACGATTGACAATGCTCGGGCGAATGAACGCATGGGAGATAACTCACATGTTGACAGGGGCCCAGAGACGCAGCAAGAGCTACAGTATTCACTGTATGCTTTTGCATAATGCAATACAGGAAGGGTTCCACTACAGTGCTCATGCAGACTTAAGTTGGGATGTAATGACATTTGTGTTTCGGTTAAAGCACACATTTGTGGCACATCTCTCTGCACTTTTGAACACAGCCGCAAACACAGAGGCCACATCAATGCGCTACTGTACAGTATGTACGCTCCTGGGTAATACACCTTTGGACGCACACATAACAAATATGGCGCTGAGGAACCAGACAACCAATCGGAACACTCGAGCTGCCACCAATCCACGCAGACCGGCAGAGGTAGTAAATACGCCCTGAAACGCCTACCGGAATGGTATAGGCGATGTGTGCTGTCGCCTTTCACATCGTTCATGAGATGTTACACAGGGCGATCAGCACACATCGCCCAAGAATGGTTGCCTGGTTTCACAGCTCTGATGTGAAACCAGGCGACCACTCAGATGTACCCTTAGGGTACCTTTACACGCCGCTACGGCAGGATGGATGCATCCCGCTACAGGCTACAAATGTAGCTTGTAGCGCCAATATAGCCCGTCGTAGCGGCGTCTGAATACGTGACGATACAGCCGGCAACAGATACATCTGTTTACGACCTCTGCTCGAAAACAGAGGGCTACAAAGCCGATGGTAGCAAGATGCATCGGCGTGTAAAGAAGTTACGGAAGGGAACTCTGGACACCCTGCGATGTAGCTGCAATGTAGCTAAGGCGTGACCCTGGCTCCGTGTTACCGCGCCCCATGTGCGATCATTGGTGGAAGCTGCTGCGGTCCGATTGGCTCTTGCCTCACAGCCCTCCATCTTGGATGAGCTGTCCCTTCAGCACTACAGATACGCGCCGTATGCACGATCATACCTTAGTACAATTACGCGGCCACAAACTTACGGAAAACAAAATGAAATGGCCCATGATCCTTATATACAGTGTGCACATCCTGTAAACACATAATGAATAATGCTGGACACAGCGGTCAAGTATGTGTTACGGACCGGCCTGCCTTATTGAACTTCAGATGCCGCCTAAAAGTGTCCCTTGAGTGTCTGCGCGCAACTCAAACACTGATGCACCTATACACACACCGCATTGAAGTCGAGTAGTCAGTACACAGCGCACAGGCTTGCTGTACGCATCGCTCTGTGGGTGTTGTACAGCAGGTGCCGCAGAAGTGCTTCGCCCGTGTCACTGCGCGTAGGACTAGTTCAAAGGGTGCGTGACCCCGAACGTGGCCGTAATGACGTCATTACGATAGTTTCATTTTCACTCTGCCTGCAAGGTGCCAGCCCCTCCTCTGCACACACCATTGCAGTCATGGCGGCCGTTCACCGCGCTGCTACGTGGGGGATGGCTGAACTCATCATCCTCATAGACCACTGTGACCGGTATGATTACTGGGGTCACCGGCACCACCGTCATCCCAGGCTGCGTAATCGCGCCACTATTCGGCGGATTCAGCGGGCTCTGCTGAATAAACTAGGGGTGCAGAGGGTCGCAAAAGCAGTGCAGAAGAAGATCGCGGACCTGAAGTCCAAATGCCCAGGCCGCATACTCGACATCCGTGCCAGGATTGCCAGGCTGCGTGGTGAGTACTTCAGAGGGCCACACATGCTTTGTATTGTATGTAAGCACAACAAAAACATACAAATTAGTTGACAAACATCCTAGGTACAGTGAGAGGGACACCGGCAGACATGCAATGGGGGACAATATAGGCAGCACATTATAGATAGACTGGCTACACATCTGCCTACAACTAATGTTCATGTGGCACCCAAGATGACTCCACAGTGTTAGATGCTCTCCACACAATTACCACACTAATGCCACATACATACGCCATACAGAATACATGAGATCATCCCATATCAGAACTACAGCAAACACATATACCAAATATTGAACTGTCCATACATCTCAGAGCCTAAACATTCTGCTGACACATTAATTATTGTTTCATAATCTCCAGATGCTGAATTTTCACCCGATGAGGTTCCCCCGCAACCGCCTGCAGGTGGCCCACCAACCCCACCGCGGCAAGAGGCAGCTGGCCCACCAACCCCACCGCTGCAAGAGGCAGCTGGCCCACCAACCCCACCGCTGCAAGAGGCAGCTGGCCCACCAACCCCACCGCTGCAAGAGGCAGCTGGCCCACCAACCCCACCGGATCAAGACGCAGCTGGAACACCATCCCCACAAGGGAATAGCCCCTCACCAGGGCATGAGGAGGAGGAGGATCATGATGATCGTGCGTTGCTGGAGGCAGAGGTGGCATCGCCTGCTCGACAACATGAGGCTCTGGCTCAACCTCAAAATGCGGCTGCCTTGGATGATTATGGCGGTAAGTTATTTTAGTTGGATTCTAGGGGCGGAACACTCTAAGCAGTGTTGTTGCTAGTTGGGAAATGGGAAAGCTAATCATTTATGACATAATGTCCTTCACCCACTCTTGCAGATGGAGAACGTGCTGGAGCTGCGGGCTGGAGTGTCAGTGCCTCCCCATCACCCCCTGATAGTCAGGATGATGTTGAGCCCGAGGGTAAGGACAATATTGGTTGTGTGAACCTGACACAAAGAGCAGAGGTATTATTCTAAAGTAATGATGTGTTTTTTCACACACAATACAGGTGTACCCACGATGGAGGACGTGGTGAGGGCCCACCACCAGTTTGCCCACCGACTGCAATGGGCCCTACAACGTGGAATCCAGGATCTCACCCGCCTGTCTGACATGCTGGCTACCGTCCAGCAACATCAGGATGGCCAACATTGAGATCTCACCACTCCCGAAACAAAATGTGCTCCCCTGACCCCAAAATATGTTGTCCTTGTTGGACCTGGAAATTACAGACGTTGCCTGTTTGGCTTTTGATGTTGTTTTATTTTTTTTTTTTGCCCCCGTTGGGCTCTTTTCTTATAGTGTCCCACTATCTGAAATGGGGGATAGTGTGATGGCTCGGCCTTTGGCCCTTTGACCTATCCTGTCCCACATTGGGACCATCAGGAGTGTGGACTGGCCAGCCCTTTGCGTTCTTTACCTATCCTGTCCCACATTGGGACCATCAGGAGTGTGGACTGACCAGCCCTTTGCGTTCTTTACCTTTCCTGTCCCACATTGGGACCATCAGGAGTGTGGGATGGCTAGCCCTATCTGGAAACAGCATTCTGTGTATTGTGGCAAATGTCTGGCACACATGTATGTTGCAAATAAAATGTCTGGTTAACTTTTTATTTGGCTCCTTCATGTCACCACAATAATATTTGGTGCGGAAACATGTTCATCAGGTAACTATGTCACCCACATTACCACACCTCTTTGTCAAAGTGCAACCACATTACAAAGGAACCTATGGTCGTCCTGCTCTGAGGGCATTGGCCCATATTGTGTGGCTTTGGCCAACCTATATTGTGACCAACACCATTCACCCACGCTGACCCCCAAAAACCCTAACCCCAAAGAAATACACAATTGTGTCTGAACAAAAATTTAATATTATGGTATTTTGAAAGAAACATAAACAAATCATATGCAGCAATTCTGCAAACAAGTATTAAACAAAACAAAACAAAACAACCAAGGAGTTTCCTCCAGATGGAAAAGTCCAGACTGCGAATTCTGTGCATTGGCTACTAGTGTCCAACTTATTCATCCTCTGTTGGCTCTGACAATGCCGCCTCCCCCCTCCTCTCAGGGCAGCCCCGACCTGCCCGAGAACGTCTTGATGTACGACGACGTGTTGGGGGGGGATGGGGTGACTGTGGCGGGGCCGGTCTTCTCACGGGCCGAGATGGGGCGGCTGGGGAAAGGGGCCATAAGTTGTGTTGCATAGGGGGGGGGGATGTGGCATCCCCATTGAAGGGCCCCATCATCGGCAGCATCAGCGGCATTGTTGAAGACCCGCAGAAGGATCTTTTTTTGGAGCGGCTCCATCCCTCGCAACCTGTCGCTCATGTAGAGGGCGCAGCTGTCGATGTGGGTCCGCTGTTCGCTCAACAGCACGCGTCGGGCCCAGGTGCCCAGCTCCGTCTCTGGTGGTGCTGGACGTCGGCGGCGACGGATCCCGGAGCTGGGCCCTGGGCCCGGACCCACATCACTCGCCGCGCCCTCCTGCTCAGCCCCAGATGTCATTGGCTGAGCATCATCAGCGACAGATTGCTCCGCAATGGAGCCGTCCTCTTCTGGGGCCTGTGGGTGGAGAAAAAAAAAAACCTCATTAGTGAAGGCAAGATCCACTCAATACATTGACAACAGGACTCAATATAGCACTCCCACACACAGCAACGCCACAAACCAAGATTGGAAATGAGGAAAAACACAGTAAAGCACCAAAGGTTAAAAAGCACAACACCAGTACTTCTCCTGTACACTCACCTCGACCATTCCAGGAACTCAGCTCAATACAGAATTAGGTGTTAGTCGCCGAGCCGTAACCCAATTAGTACATGTCAACACAACACCTTGATACTGGGGGATGCCCTGGCCAATGACAGATATTGCCCACCTTTCCGTTTGGACTCCTATTATGATGCGAACCCACCCCACATTCAACTACCTATAACCCACTGGCACCAAAGCCAACACACATGTGTGGCAGCACCATTTACTAGCTGGTACTATGTGGCTGGTTACAATCAAACCACCTGCAATCTTGATACCCTTAAATAATTAACCTAAACATAACAAGATGTTGTGGAAGATGCAACATTGGAATACGGCTGTAAGCATAGAATTTAGAAGGCTACAAAGTCATGGAAGGAGGGCAGATTGTTTGACAACCCAAGGTTTCCCCAGCAACAATGAAAATATGCCTAAAAGGTTGTTGTAAAGGATTTAGACAAGCACACATGTGAAGGAAACATTGTGGGCCACCACTGTAACACAATTACCCACCTCCTGTGGCGCAGATGGTGACTCAGCCGGGCCTACATGGGACGCAGCAACGGGGCAGTTGGTCGTCGTTGCACGCGAGCTCGCCTCGCCCAGGATGAAGGTGAAGAGGGGATAGTACCATAGGGTAGGTGATGGTACCTCCTCAGCTCCGGCTCCTGAGCGACGGCGCAGGTAGTTATTGTGAGCCCGCATGAACGACCCCCGCATGTTCTTAATTTTGAGTGCCACCGTATGCTGGTCCCACCTCCTGCCTACCCTTGGCTCCATCCGGTTGGCCAGAGCCACAAGAGTCCTGTAGGCCTCGGCCCTCGCTGCCTGATTTTTATATTCAGGCAGCGAGCTGCGCCACAAACACTCGTGCCGCTGATACTCCGTGAGAAGCTGGGTCTCGAATTCCACAGTACCCCTCGGCATCTGCCGATGACAAAACACACCACAAACATACAGTCAATACACAACGCCTACCGAACTTTATAAAACGCTGAAAAAGGATAAACATGCTCATAAGGTTGGAATATGGGGAAGATATGCTGCTATTTGGTTCATTTAAAATTTGCGTGTGTGACCCATTTTCACAATGTCACACCGCTCCCAAGTAAAACACATGTGTCCCGAAATTATCCATCTCCGGATATCTGTGTCCACCTACACATGTTTACTCCATGATTTAAGACCCCAATGTACCTATTTAAACACACCTGTACACGGTGTGTGCGTACATACCTCTCGGCCAACATCTGAGCAAACACATTGTGTGCTAGTTAGTACCTGTGTACTGTCCAAAATGTTGAAGCTTAACCATATCAGAAACGAGGGCGGGGTGTGTGCAAACACTGCACATACTACATCTAATGTGCACCCACATGATCATGTTGTTGTTCCTCCATCCATGGGACTACAATTTTAAACCATGTGGCAAACATCCGTGGAATGCACGGGGCAATTATTCCACCCATCAAATGGTGAGGTGAAGTCCCGCCCAAAATCACACCTTTATCTGTTGGACCCAAAAATAACAGCAAAGGGCCTATCTATACTCACACAATACAAGTCGAGCACTACCTGGCTATTGCCCTACATAGAATAACGTAGCCATATGTGTTATTACAGGCCCAAACTGACATGCCGTATCAAACATGCCCATACACACATTGCCTAAGCGGCCTGTGACAGAAGCATCTGCGTTCCTTACAATTTCATAGAAACCGCTAAAGAGGCTTACCGTCAGAGCAACAGAAGTAAAACAGGACACTAGTAGCTCAATGCACATCGACGTCTGGACAAGGTCTAGTGCCCATTGGCCTGGCTTTATAGTCCGCTAAACCAATCACAGCGTACCAAATTACGCACATCGTAATGGGACACCTGTGTGCGGAATTAACTCCCGCTAATTGGTGGAGATCGCTGAATCGTGATAGGTTGGCGGCCCTTTAAAAGCGGCGCATTCCGGCAAACATTACGCTTGCTGGCCAGACCCATTAAGTAAGTATTTGTGGACACACATGGAATTTGCGGTGGGTGGGATGCATATGTTGATGTTATTGGCGACCGCAGAAGACTGCTTCAGCGGACTATATAGGGGTTAGTATTGTTGGGGACGATATAGTGTACTGTGTTGAATTTGAGTAGGCATTTTCTCTGCGGCTTCACACTTTTGTAGACATACATTGCTGTGTTTGTTTCCAGACAATCATAATAACGGAGAATGGCTGCAGGACTGTAGACAGAAATGTGTTACTCATGTCAACTAGATCGATTTCTGCATGCTGGTTGTGGCCCATGGAGACTGGGTCCAACGGGGATAGGATCACACATGGCTTTGAGGTGTGGCGCTCCAGACATAGCCTAGATGTGTAGCAAAAATGACACCAGCAAAAACATATGTAACCATGGTTACCCAGCCACACTCATGTGCAATGTTGTTTGGTTCATGTAGGATTACTCCACCTGGCATATCGGGGTATGTAAGAATTTATTTGGCAAGCTAATTTTAAATGTAGCCAATTTTAATTATGGTCTGTCTAATGGATTGTGGGCCATTTTAGAGTGACATTATTGGTGACACATGTCCCTTTCTAACTCACCTAGGTGCAGATGTTTGCTTTGAGACCCTCCGATTGAAGTTGATGTAGAGGAGGCCACTATCATTGGCCGTGTTCCATTTTGTTTGGGGTGACTACTGGGTGTTTGCATTCCCTTGCTTCCGGGATGTGTTTTGTGGGCTCCCAAAAGATCCCATCCACTTGGCTATAGTGTGTCATCGAAAAGAGGTGTGGCTTGCTTAACCTGCTGACATGGCCACATATTGTTCTATGTACTCATGTTGTGTATTCTCATCTACAGGTGCTGATATTGAGGATGCAGAATATCCATGACCGCAATGTTATCGTGGCTCTTGCGTTGGTGGAAGAGCAAATGTGGCTTCAGGATCGGTATGAAAGGTTGATGAGGCGCAGACAGCGGCGGTTGTGGACCCGGGATTGGCTTCGCAGGCGGGAAACCCGGGGCCACATGCAGCTGTTGCGGGAGCTGGAGCTTAACTGTCCTGATGATTACCGAAACTATCTCCGTATGTCGGAGGACACTTTCACCTTCCTCTTGGAGCGTGTTAGGCCAATGATAGCGCGTCAGGACACTATAATGCGACCATCAGTATCAGCTGCTGAGCGGCTGGCTATCACTTTGCGGTTCCTGGCTACAGGGCAGTCAATGACATCCCTCACATACTTGTCACGTGTCTCCCTGCCCCTGCTGAGCCGCCTGATCCCTGAAACGTGTTGGGCCATCTGGAGAGCTCTGCAGCCATCCTACCTGAAAATGCCTCTTACCGCCGCAGAATGGCTGGAAGTAGCCCGAGGCTTTGAAACCCGGTGGAACTTCCCCAACTGTGGCGCGGCATTGGATGGTAAGCACGTGAGGATTACCAAACCTGCCAACTCTGGCTCTTTGTTTTTCAATTACAAAGGGTATTGTAGTATAATCCTCATGGCTGTAGTAGATGCGCACTATGAGTTCCTCTACGTGGATGTTGGAATGAACGGTCGCAACTCAGATGGGGGTGTGTTTGCACGCAGCTCCTTGGCAACATTACTAGGGAGTGGTGGGCTAAACTTACCCTCAAATGAGGACACGACCGAACATCTCAACTTTGCGTTTGTGGCGGATGAAGCATTTCCACTTCAGGAACACCTACTGCGGCCATATCCCCAGAGGGCCCTTACTTCTGAGAGACGCATTTTCAACTACCGGCTATCCCGGGCCCGCCGTGTAGTTGAAAATGCGTTTGGGATAATGGCAAATAGATTCCGGATTTTCCATACGCCTATACATATGAAACCGGAGTCTATTGACGCGGTAGTGGTGGCCTGCTGTGTGCTGCATAACTTCCTGCGTCGTAGGGATAGAGCATCATACACGCCAGGAGGTTATGTAGATAATGCAGACGCTACCACAGGGGAGCTCCGTCCAGGGTCTTGGCGTGATGAGGGCCATGTGATTCTGCCACTCCAGCCGCAGAGCCATGGCCGCACTCAGCAGGAGGCCAGGGACAGTAGAGACTGCTCCTACTTCAATGGGTCTGGTGCAGTGAGCTGGCAGGACCAGGCCATGTAGTGTGGCTGGCTCTGGGAGATCTATTTGTGGTTGCAATGGAGGTGACAGCAGGTTAGCTGCACCCCTTTTCTTTTGTGTTTCCCATTTTCTGGATCTTTTGTTTCATTATGTGCATAATGTTTCTTTAGTTAGTTAGTTAGTTAGTTTAGGTTTTTTTAAAATTTTTGGGTTGCTGCACAGGTTACAATGTGTGGTCAATTTGTTAGCCCTGTAATGTGTTTCCAGAATGTGACATGCACTTTATTTGTCCCTTGTTTTTACTGTATGTTTTTTTTTAAATTCTAATCCAAGGTCACGATGAATGCATTTGATTAAAAAATATTATGTTGGATCCAAAATAATCTGTGTGAGCCTGATTACTTGGGGGAGGAGGGCAATGTGATGAAGGTTTTGGTGGGGGCCAGGGATGTCATAGCCACCTATTGGCTGGGATTGTGCAGACAATATGTGTGGGTAGCCATGTTTTTTTACAGGTCTTTTGCCCAACAGTGTTTGTGGCCATTGTGCGTACATGATCCTTTATTTGGTTGTAGGCAGAGGGTCCCCTGCACACAGCACATTGATGCAGGACATATTCTTCTCAGGTGTTTTCAAATACACTGTCACACAGATCTTTCACATGTTGCCTTGGGAGCTGTTCCACTACATTCACATCTGTAAGCAGAAATATTAACACCAATCAGCCTGTATTCCCACATAGTTAGCCATAGTTGACACATAGAATTTACACAGAGAACGCACATACTGTGTGTTGTAAGCCGCTAATGTGTGTCGCACAAACGCACCTCAGCGCAATCGCCACACGCCGCTGTCACAAGCGCTGATCGTGCGTGACAAGGCAAACACTTTTACTACGTACACATAGGCCGGAACCGCTACTTTTATGCACACTGGGTATGTGACTGGCCACCGCTCCAGGGTGACGCTTTACCATCGGTTTAGATGCATTCGCCACACTCCGCCATGTCACAAGCGCTTATTCCGTGCCACAGTCCGATCACTAGTACGTCACGTCTCGGCCATCCGCCCTTTCCGTCGTGACCAATCACAACTCCGTAGTGTTGGCCAATGGTTGTGGTTTGGGCGCGGCGTACAGGACTGTGGCACGCCTATTTGTTTTACGTCCTGCCTTTGTTGCTCCCAGATCACTCTGTGGTGGCGGCGTGTGAAGCGGGTACGCTGAGCTACAGATGGCTACTTGAGACACCCGGCGATGCAACTAGTTACAGATGTCACGTAGCGTAGCGCACCTTATGGCGGCGTGTAAAGGTGATGCGTTGAGCGTTTGTAACCGTTTGAGCGTGCTCGTGCACGTGAAGTAGCGGGATGCATCCATCCTGCCGTAGCGGCGTGTAAAGGTACCCTTAGGGTACCTTTACACACGGCTACATTTGTAGCTTGTCACCAGGTAACTTACTGGTTGCAGTGAAATCATGGATACATGGTTCTATCTTGTTGCTGTGTACAAATGGAATCATGTATCCATGATTTCACTGCAACCAGTAAGTTACCTGGTGACAAGCTACAAATGTAGCCGTGTGTAAAGGTACCCTTATGGTACCTTTACACGCCGCCACAACAGGATGGATACAACCCGCTACAGGCTACAAATGTAGCTTGTAGCGTCAATATAGCCCGTAGTAGCGGCGTGTGAAGACTGGACGAGACAGCCGGCAACAGATACATCTGTTTCCGAGCACTGCTCGAAAACAGATGGCTACAAAGCCGATTGTAGCGAGCTGTATCGGCGTGTAAAGAGGCTACAGAAGGGATGTCTATACACCAGGCGATGTACCTGGTATGTAGCTGGGGCGTGACACAGCCTCCGGGATACCGCGCCCCTTCAGCGATCATTGGAGGAAGCTCCTGCGTTGCGATTGGTTGTCGCTGCACAGGGCGGCATATTTAAGGAGCTGCCCAGTCACACTACACAATTGCTCGGGCGTCATGTATTAATCAGCCTCCTGTGATGCCTGGCCAATCATGGGTTTCTTGCTTTGTCCTATCAGCGTACGGACGTCTCGTACTCCACAATTGTGGCACGCCTATGTGCTGTCCCTGCTGCACCAGGTCCGCCCATATTAGCTTGTTGTAGCAGTGTGTAAATGAGGTACGATGAGCTACAGATGGCTACTTGAGACACCCGGAGATGTATCTAGCTGTAGATGTAGCGTAGCGTAGCGCACCTTGTGGCGGCGTGTAAATGTGGTGCGTTTCCCGTTTGTAACCGTTTGGGCGTGCTCGTGCACGTGAAGTAGGGGGGTTGTATCCATCCTCCAGTAGCGGTGTGTAAAGGTACCCTTATGGTACCTTTACACGCCGCCACAACAGGATGGATACAACCCGCTACAGGCTACAAATGTAGCTTGTAGCGCCAATATCGCCCGTAGTAGCGGCGTGTGAAGACGGGACGACACAGCCGGCTACAGATACCTCTGTATCCGTGCACTGCCCATAAACATATGGCTACATCGCCGATTGTAGCGAGCTGTATCGGCGTGTAAAGACGTTACGGAAGGGAACTCGGGACACCCGGCGATGTAGCTAAGGCGTGACCCTGGCTCCGTGTTACCACGCCCCATGTGCGATCATTGGTGGAAGCTGCTGCATGACGATTGGTAGTCGCTGCATAGGGAGGCATATTTAAGGAGCTGACGAGTCACACTACACAATCGCTCGAGCGTGCTGTATTACTCAGCCTCCTGCGATGCCTGGCCAATCAGGATGTTATTGCTTTGTCCTATCAGCGTACGGACGGCTCGTACTCTCAATTGTGGCACGCCTATGTGCTGTCCCTGCTGCACCAGGTCCGCCCATAGTAGCTGGTTATAGCGGTGTGTAATTGAGCTACAGATGGCTACTTGCGACACCCGGCGATGTAGCTAGCTGTAGATGTAGCGTAGCGTAGCGCACCTTGTGGCGGCGTGTAAAGAGGGTGCGGTTCCCGTTGGTAACCGTTCGGCTGTGCTCGTGCACGTGAAGTTGCCGTTGGTATCCATCCTGTTGTGGCGGCGTGTAAAGGTACCATTTAGGGTATCGTTACACAACACAATATTGCATGCAATTTCACTGGCAATTTGCTGGTTGCAGTGAAGTCATGGACACATTGTTCTATTTGTACAAGGCAACAATATAGAACAATGTGTCCATGATTTCACTGCAACCAGTGAGTTGCACAGATACTGTATCTCTGTGTGTAATGGTACCTTTAGCTTTTTCTTTATCTTTTTGACTAAAAAGCTGTATGAGGACTTTTTTTTTTTTTTTTGTAGAATGATTTGTCAATTTTATTGGGACATACAATCTCTAAATCACTTTGCATTTATTTGTTTGTGAAGCAACATGATCAGAGGCTCTCATATTTTTTATGCCATTTACCATGCAAAATAACTAATGAGACAATTAAGTAGCAGCATTGTTACCTAAATTGGTGTTTGTCTAGGGGATGTATTTTTCTTCTCGGACTATGTTATTATAAACCTAGGATTTATATACCGTATATACTCGCGTATAAGCCGAGTTTTTCAGCCCAAAAATTGGGCTGAAAAGTCCCCCCCTCGGCTTATACGCGAGTCACTGTATACTGTATACACTGTATACAGTGTATACAGTATACAGGCCCCCCACCCCATCAGTATACAGCCCCCCCCCCTTACTGCTGCAATCCTGTAAAGGAATAGATTTTTATACTTATCCCTGCCGCTGTCCCGCCGCCGCCATCGCGCTCCTCCGTCTTCATCCGGCTTCTTCCGGCTTCCTCCGGTGGGCGCAGGCAATGACGTCATTGTCTGCGCGCCAGAGGAGGAAGCCGGAAGATGCTGGGTGAAGACGGAGGAGCGCGATGGCGGCGGCGGGACAGCGGCAGCGGGACAGCGGCAGGGATAAGTATGATAATCTATTCCTTTACAGGATTACAGCAGTAAGGGGGGGCCCTGTATACTGATGGGGGGCCTGTATATACCACTGGGGCTGCTGCTGTATACTACCAATGGGGCTGCTGCTGTATACTACCACTGGGGCTGCTGTATATACCACTGGGGCTGCTGCTCTATATACCACTGGGGCTGCTGCTGTATATACCACTGGGGCTGCTGCTGTATATACCACTGGGGCTGCTGCTGTATACTACCACTGAGGCTGCTGTATATACCTCTAGGGCTGCTGTATACTACCACTGGGGCTGCTGCTCTATATACCACTGGGGCTGCTGCTGTATACTACCACTGGGGAGGCTGCTGTATATACCACTGGGGCTGCTGTATACTACCACTGGGGCTGCTGCTGTATACTACCACTGGGGCTGCTGCTGTATACTACCACTGGGGCTGCTGCTGTATACTTCCACTGAGGCTGCTGTATATACCTCTGGGGCTGCTGTATACTACCACTGGGGCTGCTACTGTATACTACCACTGGGGAGGCTGCTGTATACCACACTGCTGGGGGCTGTATACTTGTGCTGGGGTCCACCCTCGGCTTATACACTAGTCAATAGGTTTTCTCAAGTTTTGGGGGCAAAAGTAGGGGGGTCGGCTTAAACACGGGTCGGCTTATACACGAGTGTATACGGTATATATATATATATATATATATATATATATATATATATATATATATATATATATATATATATAAATATATGGCAAAATTCTGAGCAGCACACAGCTCGTGGTGCAAATCCGTCCAGCAAACCAACCTTTGCTTCGATATATAATAGAAAAGTGACAGCAGCACACCCACGTCAGGTTTTTTAGAAGCCTTTATTCAGGCCTTCAGGGCGACCATGCGACATTTTTTTTTTTTTTAAATCATTTGGTTTTTATTGATAAAGAAATTAGAACATATACAGACAATGTTAATATAACCAACATCATTAAAGCCCAAAATGGGTCTATATGGGTTACAAACTGATAGGGGGGATACAGAGAAGGAAGGGAGGGGAGTTAGGTAGGGGGGGGAAGATCTAAAAGATCGTGAGAATAATCAAATTAAACAATAAGTAGGAAACAGGAATAAATCACAAACGTGGAGCCTACAGTAAGAACCACCATAAGTGACATCGAAAAACGTTGTGTAATAAATATCAACATCAGGAATTTCAAGGCAGTAATGGGACCATGTTGTGTGGGGACGATGTCCAGGGATCCCACCAGTTTACAACACGGTTTCTGTGAGTTTGATCCTGAACAAGCATCACTTCATACGAGAAGTGCTGGTTTAAGTGTGCTATGACTTCAGGTAGTGTGGGAAGGTTAGGAGAACGCCAATGGGAGGCAATGGTGAATCTCGCTGCAATGAGAACATTAGTCATGATAGGTCTCAGGACGGAGGGATATGAGCTTAGGTCTATTCCTAGCACCGCTAGTGGAGCATTGAAAAGCACAGGGAGACCGGTAAGGGACAAAATTAGTGTGCCCACTCCCGTCCAGAATAGCAACAGGTGAGGACAATTCCACCAGATATGTGCCTCCGAGCCTTGTGAAGAACAGCCTCTCCAGCAAGCATCCGAGGGAGTGATGGATCGACCACCAAATCTAGCAAGCTTAGTAGGTATGAGGTACCAGTCAAGCATGATTTTTTTAGATTGTTCTAGGTGACCAACACAAGAAGTATAAGAGGGCCGCATGTCTCGAGGCTTTGTGCCACTGTTCTAAGGAGGCTGTGAAGGCTAATCTGGATTCCCACCTAAGCATATATGGTAATTTGACACTAGCTTTGATAGCAAGCAGTTCTCTGTGGATGATTGATACTCCTCGGCTAGTGGGAGACAACTGCTTGAACATACTCTGCAGAGGAAGGCTGATCGTCGAGAGGTCACAGTCGGGGAAGGACACTGAACGGATGAAATGAGATAGTCGTAAGTGGTCAAAAAGACAGGAGTAAGGGAGGGAGTACTTGGTTTGCAATATAGGGAAGGGCAAAATCCGCTTGTCTCGTAGGATATCTCGAAGCATGGAGACACCTCTCGTCCTCCACGGCAAGAGAGAGATCTCCGTCATCAGGATTTCAACTTTCTTAAGAGAGATGTAATAATATGGGAAGGGGAGGTGAGAACGCGCCAGAGTGGTCCATAGAGACAATATCGCCCGAGAAGAAAGAAGGGTATCAGCGGTAGAGAGGGGTTTTAAAAGATTCGCTTCTAGGAGGAGTCTGGCAGATTCACAGGGAGCATGGAAGGATTCCAACTGAAGCCATAGAGATTGAGGAGAATTTGTCCAATACATTATTGCTATATCGAGAGAAACGGCCATGTAATAGGCCAAAATATCTGGGACTCCCACTCCACCGGATTTATATGGAAGGGTGAGTGTCGACATTGCAATTCTATGTAATTTGCCGCTCCAAATGAATCCAGCCAGAGTCATCTGAAACAGGTTGAGTAATTTGCGCGGAACACGAAAGGGGATGCATCTCAGCAAGTATAATATTTTGGGGAGGGCCATCATCCTCACAAGTTGTATTTTAGCCATCCAAGATAGTTGAAGAGTGGAACAATGAGAAAACATAGTTTTAAGATCAGATATTAAGGCTTCAGAGTTACTTCTAACTAGACGCTTTGAAGGTGTAATATGTATCCCTAAGTATTTAAATCCATTAGTGGACCAAATAAAAGGGAACTTGTCACAAAGTGTTTGCTGCAGCGAGGAGGGAACATTAATAGGAAATATCGCTGACTTGGTAAGGTTCAACTTATAATAGGAGGCTTTACCAAAGTCTGCTAGAACCGACATGAGCGATGGGATCGATGTTTCTAAGTGAGTGCAGGAAAGGAGAACATCATCTGCATATAAAGATATTCTGTGGTCTGTTGGGCCAACTGTAACGCCCTTAAGGGTAGTATGGGTACGAATAATAGCTGCTAACGGTTCCATCACAAGAGCGAACACCAGAGGGGAGAGGGGGCAAACCTGACGTCTCCATTCGAGATGTTGAAACCAGAGGAGGTGAATCCGCCCGCTCTGACAACCGCAGAAGGGGAGGAGTATAAAGCCATAATGGCCGATTTAATGTTGCCCGAGATTCCAAATTTCTCCAGGACCTCGGCCAGGAACCCCCAGTGCACCCGATCAAAGGCTTTTTCAGCGTCTAAAGAGATGAGTGCACCAGGGCGCCTCTCCTCTCCAGAATCTCCAAGAGGTTGGAGACTCTCCTTGTGGCATCTCTCGCTTGTCTACCAGGGATGAATCCTACTTGGTCTAAAGCGACGGTCTTGAGACGCTCCGCCAGCAGCTTAGAATATATTTTAAGGTCACAGTTTAAAAGAGCCATAGGGCGATAGCTACCTGGCTGGGATGGGGGCTTATCTGGTTTGATGATGGTTGATATTGATGCCGTTAAGCCCTCAGGTCTAATCTTGCCCTCCTGTTGCCAATGCTGGAACAGTCGAAGAAGATGTGGGGAGAGAAGCGGAGCAAAGGTATTATAGTAATGATATGAAAACCCATCCGGGCCAGGAGCAGAACGTTTTTTAGAGGAACGAATAATCGACACAATTTTCAGTCGTGAGAAGGGTTTGTTTAAGAAGCTTCGTTGTTGAGGGGAGAGAGCAGGAAGGGCGGCCCGTGAAAGGAAATCCTCACTAATCTCTGAGGTTGGCTGAGAGGTATTGGGATCCGAGGACAGGTTATAGAGTGATTGGTAAAATTGTTTGAACTGGTCTGCGATCTCAATAGGATTGCGGACCGTGTCCCCACGAGGAGATATCACATGTGAAATTCTACTCTTCAGTTCAACTCTACGAACCCTGCGGGCTAAGAGTGCTCCCGCCCTATCCCCCATAGCATAATATCTTGATTTAGTTTTCTTGAGCAGGTGTTCTACCTTGGTAAGAAGAAGCGTTCGCAATTGATTTCTAGTAGTACCAAGCTCAGATAGTGTAGCAGGATTGGAGTGAGTAATGAGAGACTGTTCTAGTGATTTAATTTTGGTAATGAGGGATTGTGTCGAGGCTTCGTACATTTTTTTAGAATAAGCTGCTAGTTTAATGAGGTGTCCGCAGATAACCGCTTTGTGTGAAAACCACAGCAAATCCGCAGCAATCTCTCCAATATCATTCAGTTGAAAATAGTCACGTAGGTGATCTGATATGGCCTCACAGTTAGCCATTGAGGCCAAGAGGCGCTCATTCAAAGTCCATTGAGACAAGGGGAGGGGGGGGGACGCGTCTCGTAAGGTTAGTCGTGTAGGGACGTGGTCTGACCAGGTGATGACGTCAATGTCAGCTGCTAAACAGTCGGAAAGTAAGGAGTCACTGACCAAAATAAAATCAATACGACTAAATGTTTTAAATCTGGATGAAAAGAAGGTGTAATCACGCTCCTCAGCGTGCATGTATCTCCAAATATCGTGTAAGCGGAAAGAGGAGATTGTCGGGGCTAAATCTGTTCGGAAGTCAGAGGGAGTAGAGCAGTCGAGTAATTTATTTAAAATCCCCCGCTATAAGGATATGGCCGACTAGAGCCGAGGTTTGCGATTCCAGCAAGGATCTAACAAAGGAGGCTTGGTGAGAGTTGGGGGCATATATTGACATCATAGAGTATAACACATTATCTAAACGACAGGTAACTAAAACGAATCTTCCCTCAGGGTCAGAGACTGAGTTAACTAATTCAAAATTCAAGCTGGAGCGGTAAAAAATTGCAACACCTGCCCGCTTGCTTGAAGCATTGGCAAAAAATTGGTTGGGGTAGAAGAGCGATGCCACTCTATGGTTGTCTCCCCTGAGAAGATGAGTCTCTTGTAAAAAGACTGTCAGAGCGGTTTTTACAGAGCTGGTTTCGAAGGAGAGCTCGTTTCTGAGGGGAATTTAACCCATTAACGCTCAATGATAAGGTGGAAATCGGCATGGTTAACACAAGAAGACAATGCAAGTTTCATATCTCGTATAAAAATCTTAAACATCACATTATTACCGTATATACTCGCGTATAAGCCGAGTTTTTCAGCCCAAAAATTGGGCTGAAAAGTACCCCCCTCGGCTTATACGCGAGTCAGTGCTGTATACCGATGTATACATCGGTACATACCGATGTATACATCGGTATACAGCAGCCCCCGCATCCCCAGTAATGCAGGGCCCCCCCAGGGTCTCTCCGGTCACCTGTAAAGCAAGCTATACTTATCAGTGTCCCGCTCGCACCCGCCGCTGCCGACATCCACGATCCTCCATCTTCATGCGACTCCTCTTCCTGTTTCTGTGCGCGTCGCCGGCAATGACGTCATTCCCGGCGACGCGCACAGGAAACAGGAAGAGGAGTCGCATGAAGATGGAGGATCGCGGATGTCGGCAGCGGCGGGTGCGAGCGGGACACTGATAAGTATAGCTTGCTTTACAGGTGACCGGAGAGACGCTGGGGGGGGGCCTGCATTACTGGGGCTGCCTGTATACTACCGCTGGGGCTGCTATATACCTCTGGGGCACTGTATACTACCACTGGGGCTGCTATATACCTCTGGGGCCCTGTATACTACCACTGGGGCTGCTATATACCTCTGGGGCACTGTATACTACCACTGGGGCTGCTATATACCTCTGGGGCCCTGTATACTACCACTGGGGCTGCTATATACCTCTGGGGCACTGTATACTACCACTGGGGCTGCTATATACCTCTGGGGCCCTGTATACTACCGCTGGGGCTGCTATATACCTCTGGGGCCCTGTATACTACCACTGGGGCTGCTATATACCTCTGGGGCCCTGTATACTACCACTGGGGCTGCTATATACCTCTGGGGCCCTGTATACTACCGCTGGGGCTGCTATATACCTCTGGGGCCCTGTATACTACCACTGGGGCTGTATATACTACCACTGGGGCTGTATATACTACTGGGGCTGCGTGTATACTACCACTGGGGCTGCTGTATCTACCTCTGGGACTGGTGTATACCACACTGCTGGGGCTGTATACTTGTGCTAGGGTCCACCCTCGGCTTATACACGAGTCAATAGATTTTCCCAGGTTTTGGGGGCAAAAGTAGGGGGGTCGGCTTATACACGGGTCGGCTTATACACGAGTATATACGGTATCTTACGTATCAAGAGCTCAAAAGTAATGGTTTCACTGTTAGAAAGGAGGAAGGGATGGGAATTAGGGGACGAAAGAGTAGAGGGAGCAACAAGGAGAAGGGAAGGCATTAACCAGATAAGATGGAAAAGAATTCCAAAAATAAAAAAAAAAAACAAGGAGATATAAAGGAAAACGGCAGAGAAATTTACCAAATTTGGAGAGGGTTCTCAATTCAGAAGAAGAGAACCTAGAGCGATAAAACACGCTCTCGGGGCTAAATTCCCAGAAGGAAGGATAGTGTAGAAAATGCCTAGGCGATGTAGAATTAGAAGCAGCGGGGAAAGATCGCAGGCAGGCTGCTGAGGGAGATGGTGAAAGGAAGTAAAGAAAGAACGAAAGAAAGATATGATAAGATAAAGAAAGAGAAGGGCAAGAAAAGGAGAAAGAAACTTAAAGAAGGAAGAGGAAGTATAGGGGGGGGGGGAAATTGTAGAGGAAGAAGGCCGAGTTAAGATAGAGAGATAGAAGGTAGAAAGAACGAGGTGAAAGGAGAGTAAGGAAGAAAAGATCAAGGTAAGAGAAAAGCGTAGTAGAGATAAAAAGTATAGTTAGCAGTAGAGTCTGGGAATAAGGTAGCGGCTCAGGAATTAGATCCCAGAGCAAATTGTATCACATAGGAGATCTTCAGCGGATTCTGACGTTCAAGCGACGCCCCATTCTGCATCTATTTTCTTACGCCGGGGAGCCACATCGTTCAAGTGTCCCAGGTGAGGTTGCGAGTGATCCAGTGAGGTCGCTTCAGGGAGTAAAGTCCAATCAGTTAGTAGACGTTTCAAGTGTGATGGCAGGGGGCACACGTGAGTAACTTCGTTTCTACGCACAATAAGCTTCGCTGGGTGTCCCACACATAGGAGATCTCATTGTCTCGCAGAATAGATGTATACGGCTTAAATGCGCGTCGCAAAGCCAAAGTCCCCGGAGATAGGTCTGGGAACACAGCGATGTTGGCGAAGCAATCCGGGAGAGTTGGTTTCTTCCGTAGCGCTTGAAGAAAATCTTTGGCCTCATAAAAATGGATCCTTGCTAATACGTCTCGGGGAAGCTCCGCACGCACCCCCGCTGGTTTTGGGACTCTGTGGATGCGATCAATTTTGATATCCCGTTTATCCACGTCGGAGAGAACTTCCAACATAAAGTCCTGCAACAGGGGTCTAAGATCAGCGGTAGAGATCGCTTCTGCGATGCCCCTAAGACGCACGTTGTTTCGACGGTGCCGGTCTTCTAGGTCGCAGTTTTTGGCTTGGACCTTAGTCATCGTCTGTTGCAACTGCTCGTGGTCGTCTAGGAGTGAGTTGTGGGAGTTGATGAGCTCAGCCATTTTATTTTCAAGATGGTCTGTGCGTGAGCCTAAGTCAGAAACTTCGCTGCGCAGCTCAGTCACCACTTTTTTAATATCCTCCTGGATGGAGGCACGGAGCTCGCTAAACATAACTCTCATTTGGGAGTGAGTAATGGGGCTCTCCGTTGGTGGCAGGAAGGCTGAAGGAGCCTGGATATGTGCCTCTCGGCGGGAGCACGGGCAGCACAAGGAGAAGGAGGCGCCATATTGGGTGCAGTTGCAGGAGCAGAGGGGCCAGTAACAAAGAAGTCAGAAACTTTCTTTGGTAAGAGGGTCTGAGCTGGTTTTACCTTCGCCATCGATAGCAGGGGTTCTTGGCAACAGGAAAGTCCAGTAATAGGGGTCAGAATCCGGGTAGAAGATGTTGTTTTTTCACTGCTTCGCTCTGGGATCCGGGAGCACCTGAATCAAGCAGCCTCTGCCATGAGCTGCTCAGCCACGCCCCCACCATGTGACTTTTGTCTAGCCATGTATACATATATATATTACAAGTGCATCTCAATGAATTAGAATATCATCAAAAAGTTCATTTATTTCAGTAATTCAATACATAAAGTGAAACACATATATAGAGTCATTACAGCATGATCTATTTTAAGGGCCAATTTATGTTAATGTTGATGATTATGGCTTACAGCCAATAAAAATCCAAAGGTCATTATCTCAGAAAATTAAAGTAGGGAGGATCAATTGTCTGAGAGATAAAATGTTACCTAAATAGGTATCAGAGGCTTCAAAATAGGTATCAGAGGCTTCAAATAGGTATCAGAGGCTTCAAAATAGGTATCAGAGGCTTCACCTTGTCAATATGTTGCCATGTTTCTGGGAGTTTCTGGGAGCCCTGAAACGTGTTGACTAATGAATCCATGTTATATTCACCCTGTCATGTATCACGGCAGCGTGGATTTAACCCTTCATCCTCCCTACTTTGATTTTCTGAGATAATGACTAGAGATGAGCGAGTATGCTTGTCACTACTCGGTACTCGCACGAATATCTCGGTACTCTGGGTACTCGGTGAGTACCGAGTAATCTCACGATACTCTTGCTATGCTCGGGGTCCACCTCCCTGCATGTTGGCGCTCTTTGCAGAGCCAGACGGCATGCAGGGATTGGCTGACAGACACTGTAATGCCACAGCCATGATGGTTGTGGCATTACAGTGATTGGCTGGCCGCACAGCGTCATCAGGTCTTTATAAGACCTGACCGCGCTGTGCCCGTCACTCTGCGCTATTAGACAGTCAGTGTAGGGAGAGCTTCTGCTGATTGAGGGACAGATTTGTGGCCTTTCAGCTAGTGTAGGCACAGGGTTGCCAGTCTAATTACCTCAACAGTCCTTCTGAGGACTAATAGAGCAGTATACAGGGAGGCAGGGTATATACCAAACTTTGCTGTGCCAGTATACCAGCCTGCATCGCATCTGGGGCTGGTTTCCAAGCTCATCCATCCCAAAAAACGTGCTTTTAGGGATTTATTTAGCTCACTATAGGCAGGAGCAGTAGCTCAAATTAGGATACACCAAAAGCCTTGTGCTAAAAACCAAGTCTTGTCTGCACAAATTTAGCATCTAATTGCTGCTACTGTAGGTTGCATCGTTAATTAGGGTACACCAAAAGCCTTGTGCTAAAAAACAACTCTTGTCTGCACTAATCTTGCATCTAAGTGCTGCTACTGTAGGATGCAGCGTTAATTAGGGTACACCAAAATCCTCGTGCTAAAAACCTACTCTTGTCTGCACTAATTTTGCATCTAAGTGCTGCTACTGTAGGTTGCAGCGTACATTAGGGTACACCAAAAGCCTCGTGCTAAAAACCTACTTGTCTGCACTAATTTTGCATCTAAGTACTGCTACTGTAGGTTGCAGTGTAAATTAGCGTACACCAAAAGCCTCGTGCTAAAAACCTACTCTTGTCTGCACTAATTTTGCATCTAAGTGCTGCTACTGTCGGTTGCAGCGTAACTTGGGGTACACCAAAAGCCTCGTGCTAAAAACCAACTCTTGTCTGCACTAATTTTGCATCTAAGTGCTGCTACTGTCAGTTGCAGCGTAAATTAGGATACGCCAAAAGACTCGCTATTGTAGTCAGTGTTTGTGTCTGACTAGTCCACCTGCAGGGCCTTCATTTCAAAACTTAGGGTCGTGCTAAAAACCAACTCTTGTCTGCACTAATTTTGCATCTCAGTGCTGCTACTGTCGGTTGCAGCGTAAATTAGGCTACGCCAAAAGACTTGTGCTAAAAACCAACTCTTGTCTGCACTAATTTTGCATCTAAGTGCTGCTGCTGTCGGTTGCAGCGTAAATTAGGATACGCCAAAAGACTCGCTATTGTAGTCAGCGTTTGTGTCTGACTAGTCCAACTGCAGGGCCTTCATTTCAAAACTTAGGGTCGTGCTAAAAACCAACTCTTGTCTGCACTAATTTTGCATCTAAGTGCTGCTACTGTCAGTTGCAGCGTAACTTAGGGTACACCAAAAGCCTCGTGCTAAAAGCCAACTCATGTCTGCACTAATTTTGCATCTAAGTGCTGCTACTGTCAGTTGCAGCGTAAATTAGGATACGCCAAAAGACTCGCTATTGTAGTCAGTGTTTGTGTCTGACTAGTCCACCTGCAGGGCCTTCATTTCAAAACTTAGGGTCGTGCTAAAAACCAACTCTTGTCTACACTAATTTTGCATCTAAGTGCTGCTACTGTCGGTTGCAGCGTAAATTAGGCTACGCCAAAAGACTCGCTATTGTAGTCAGCGTTTGTGTCTGACCAGTCCACCTCCAGGACCTTAATCTCTAATCTCAGTGTCGTGCTAAAAAACAAATCTTGTCTGCATTCATTTAACATTTGTGTGCGGCAGCAGTGGCTTGTAGCTCCAAGTAGTATACGCCAAAACACGGTATACGCGTGAGCGTTTGTGTCTGACCATTCCAGCTGCCGGGATTAAACTGCTCGAATCTGTAATCTCACTGTCCAGCTACAAACCAACTCTTGTCTGCATTCATTTACCATTTTTGTGTGGCAGGAGGGGGTTGTAGATCCAATTTGTATACGCCAAAACACTCAGTATACTTGTGTCAGCGTTTGTGTCTGACCAGTATAGCTGCTGTAATTTAATCTCCAATCTCAGTATCCAGCTCAAAAACAACTGGTCAGCATTTTCAGTTGACAGTCGAGTGCGTTTATCTGTAATGATTCCACCTGCGGCAATAAAAACACGCTCTGACAAAACGCTAGCGGCAGGGCAGGACTTCCAAGGCGTAGAGGGACAATTCCTGCCACGTGTCCAGCTTGGATACCCAATAATTAGAAGGCACAGAGGAATTCTAGGAGCACTTTCATACGATCGGCAAGGTACTCCTTCAGCATCTTTACAAACTTTGCAGTCCTTGTGACAGTACTCTGCACCTGAGGGCCTGTACTTTGGGAGGGGCTAAGAAAACTCTCCCAGATCTTTGAGAGTTTTCCCCTACCTCTGCTGGATTGGATTTGTTTTTCTCTCGGCCGGACACCTTGGTTGTCCACCGAACCACGACCTCTGCCACAAGCGTTTTCAGAAGGGAATTTTTTGACTAATTCTGCAACTAGGGCCTTCTGGTACTGCAGTATTTTTGTAGACCTCTCCGCCTTGGGAATTATTATTATTATTATTTATTCATTTATATAGCGCTATTAATTCCATAGCACTTTGCATACATGAGTAATGCTGTCTCTCTTGGAGCTCACAATCTAAACGTCCTATCAGTATGTCTTTACAATATGGGAGGAAACCGGAGTACCCGGAGGAAACCCACGCAAACACGGGGAGAACATACAAACTCCTTGCAGATGTTGTCCTTAGTGTCCTTGGTGGGAATTGAACCCAGGACCTCAAACCCAAGTGCTGCAAAGGCTGCAGTGCTAACCACTTAAGCCACCGTATAAGAGAAATAAAATTCTCCTTGTAGCGTGGATCTAAAAGTGTCAACAACCAGTAATGAGTGTCCACCAAGATGTTGATAACGCGAGGGTCACAAGACAGGCAGCATCACATAAAGTCAGCCATGTGCGCCAGACTGTTAACAGGCAAGACTTCAGGTCCTCAACAACAGAATGATTGACCATGCTGTCTTCATCCTCCTCCTCTCCCCTGTCCTCTGGCCATCCGACGGTAAGATGGTTGTTTATGTATTACCGTCAATTCCGCATGAAAGTAGCTCCATTTCTTTATCCTCCTCCTCCTCGTAATAGTCCTCCAACGCACGTTGGGATGAGATGAGGCTGGGCTGTGTGTAATCACCCCGTAAGGTTTATTGCTCCAACTGATCGTGCTCCGCCTGCAATGCATCATTTTTGATTTTGAGCAGACAGCATTTTAGAAGACAGAGAAGCGGGATGGTGACGCTAATTATGGCACCATCGCCCCTCACCATCTTGGTGGAGTCCTCAAAGTTTTGGACGACGGTACATATGTCGGACATCCATGTCCACTCCTGAGGTCTTATGTGTGGAGTTTGAACCGTATACCGACGGCCTAGTTGATGCTGGTACTCAACAACTGCCCTCTTTTGCTCACAAATCCTGACCAACATATGCAGTGTGGAATTCCAATGTGTGGGGACATCACAGACTAGTCTGTGATACAGAATCTGCAAATGCTGCTGAAAGCTGGCAAGGGCGGCTGAAGCAGTAGGTGATTTTTTAAAATGGGCACACAGGCGGCGTACTTTTACAAGCAGATCCGACAGTAGCTCGGGGTAGTATTTAAGAAACCGCTGAACCACGAGGTTGAGCACATGGGCCACGCATGGAACATGTGTCAGCTCGCCTCGCCTCAGAGCTGCCACCAGGTTCCGGGCATTGTCACACATGACCATGCCTAGCTGTAGGTTCAGCGGTGTGAGCCAGTGATCTGCCTGCTGTTTCAGTGCTTTCCACAACTCTTCAGGATTGTGGGGTTTGTCACCTACGCATATTAGCTTCAGCACAGCCTGTTGCCGCTTAGCCAAGGCAGTGCTGCAGTGCTTCCAGCTTTGGACTGGTGTAGAGGGTGAAGTGAAGGAGGAGAAGGAGGAGGGTGAGGATCATGAAGTTCCGAAGCTGTACACTGTGGGTGCAACCCTGACTGAGTTAGGGCCTGCAATCCTTGGTGTCGGAAGGACGTGTTCCGTCCCAAGCTCAGACTGGGTCCCCGCTTCCAGAATATTAACCCAGTGTGTTGACAGCGAGATGTACCGCCCCTGCCCACAAGCAATTGTCCACGTGTCTGTGGTCAGGTGGACTTTTCCGGAAAATACGTTGTTAAAGGCACGTGTAATGTTTTGTGACACGTGCTTAAGTAATATGGTGAAAACACATCGGGAGAAATAGTGGCAGCTGGGGACCGAGTAATGTGGCACGCCCGCCGCCATCAGGTCGCGGAATGCTTCCGTCTCCACTAGCCTAAAAGGCAACATTTCCAGCGCTAGCAGTCGTGAAATGTGTGCATTTAGAATTGTGGCATGTGGGGCTTTGGCAGTGTATTTGCACCTCCGTTCCAAAGATTGCTGTATGGATTACTGAACGCTGCGCTGGGACAAGGACGTGGTTGATGATGTGGTACTTCTGCTTGTGCAACTTCAGTTGCAGGACAGGAGGCATCTTCGCATGCAGTATGGACAGGGGATTGTCTTGCACGCACAACAGTGGGAGATGCAGTGGTGTCACCCGCAGACACTGCTCCTGGACTGTGGTGTACATCCCACAAAGTCGGGTGCTTTACTGACATGTGCCTGATCATGCTGGTGGTGGTCAGGCTGATAGTTTAGCTACCCCTACTGATGCTGACATGGCAGGTGTTGCAAATGGCCTTTTTGGAATTATCTGCAGACACCTTAAAAAACAGCCAGACTCGGGAAGACCTAACAGTTGTACTGACAACTTCTGTCATGTTGTTGTTCCGGGGAACGGTTGCCTGCCTTCTGCCTGCGGACACCACCCTTCTTCTTCCGGCCTGTTGTGATTCTTCACCTCCCTCCCCCTGTGCACTGCTGTCCTCGCTCTGCATGTCCCCCTGCCAGGTTGGGTCAGTTACTGGATCATCCACCATGTCGTCTTCCACTTCCTTACCCTAGTCCTCCTGACTCTCTGGCAATTGCGTTTCATCATCGTCCACCTCTTGTTGCAACACATTCCCACCGTTGCTGCTCAAATATTTGGGCATCAGTACATATGATTTCCTCATGACCCACTTCAAGTGGAGCTGGCGAGAGGCCAAAATCTAAGAATCTAAGTGAACAGCCTTCAGAGTGTCCAAGTGTGAGATCAGTTGTGAGATCAGTTATGTCCGTGGCCGGGCACTCGGCATGGTGGGAGGAAGGAGGATCAGGGTGTGGAATGTGCGGTCCAGTCTCACGGCTACTGACACTTGACTGTGTGGAAGACAGGGTGCTTGTGGTGGTGCAAAACTGACTGGAAGCATTATCCGCTATCCAACTAACAACCTGTTTACACTGGTCTTGGTTTAATAGTGGTGTAATGCTGCGGTCCCCTACAAATTGGGACAGGAAGGTCGAACGAGATAATGTTGGCGTTTGTCGTGGCACAATTCGAGGTTGCACATGGCCTCAGCCTCTGCATGCACCACCATCACGTCCAGTTCCTTGGCCCTTACCACCGGCCTTGCACATTTTCAATGGTGTGCTGCCTGTATACAGCTAAATGAAGGTGTCCAAAAGATGTTTTTTAGCTGGACACAGATGACATATTAGAGATTAAATTACAGCAGGTATACCGGTCAGTCACAAACGCTGAGATGGGTATACTGAGTGTTTTGGTGTATACAAATTGGAGCTACAACCCCCTCCTGCCTCAAAAAAGGTTAAATGAAGGCGGACAGGCTGACTCTGATCAAGGTGAACACGGGTTGGATTGGGCCCGACTTCACCACACCACCACCAAATGATAGCGGAATTTGAATTTTGTGGCGGTAAATTACCATGCACCTCCGCACACCCACACATGGGTACACACTTCATGACTTTGGCTACTTGCTGTTCTGCTCCTCCTTCTCCTCATCCGCCACCATCATATGATCAGTGCGACCGTGGTTCATGATGCAACGAAAACATAATTTTTTTACATCATATTTTTGATGATGATGACCCTCACCGTTCAAAAGTTAGGCAGTAGTTTCATGAATACCCCCCAGGGGTAAATGTTTAGGTCCATGCTTACAGAATGGGCATTACAAGTACAGGAGACCTGCTCCTTTGTAATGGGAACAATATTTAGAGGCTCTCCTCCATGTTTCTTTCTAGGGGCATTGACGTGCCTCCCAATTTTTGGCTTCCCTGCCTAGGGCAATACTAAAAAAGACAGACTTGCTTACAATGGGCACATTTTTTGTAAAGGCCCTCATGCACGCCTCTATGCAGGGGCATCTTGGTGCCTCCAAACCTTTGGCTTCCCTGCCTAGGGAAAGACTACAGCAGACACAGTTGCTTACAATGGCCACATTTTTTTAAAGGGCCCTCATGCACACCTCTATCCAGGGGCATATTGGTGTATCCCAATTTTTGGCTTCCCTGCCTAGGGCAATTCTAAAAAAGACCCACTTTCTTACAATGGGCACATTTTTTGAAAAGCCCCTCATGCACGCCTCTATGCAGGGGCATCTTGGTGCCTCCAAACCTTTGGCTTCCCTGCCTAGGGAAATACTACAGCGCACACACTTGCTTACAATGGCCACATTTTTTTAAAAGGCCCTCATGCCCGCCTCTATCCAGGGGCATTGAAGTGCCTCCCAATTTTTGGCTTCCCTGCCTAGGGCAATGCTACAAAACACACACTTCCTTATAATTGGCACATTATTTAAAGAGGCCCTCATTTATGTCTCTTCCCAGGGGCATGGGAGTGCCACACCATTAAAAAAAAAAAAAAAAATCTTTCATATAATCCAAAAAACTAACATACACCAACTCTGTCTCACAAGTGGGTATGAGCCCTTAATATTTTTTCCATGAAAATGCATTTTGGTTTCATTTTGTAATGTTTTCTTTACAGTCCGTAAAAGTGGCGTAATAGTCTGACAACATTGTTGACAGCAGTGACCTCGGGGTCTGAAATGCTTCAAGGGGTCTTCCCCATGTTGTTCCCATATCTTTTCAGCACTATCCTGATACTTTTGTGACATTTTTAGGGTTTTTCCATGCTGCCGGGGGACATGTCAGAAAAATACTCGGGTCTCCCATAGGATAACATTGGACTCGGTGCTCGGGCCGAGTACACAAGTATCTTGGGATGCTCGGCCCGAGCTTCAAGCACCCGAGCATTTTAGTACTCGCTCGTCACTAATAATTAAATTAAAACCTTTGGGTTTTAATTGGCTGTAAGCCATATTCATCAACATTAACAGAAATAAACACTTAAAATAGATCAGTCTGTTTGTAATGACTCTATCTAATATATAAAAGCCGAAGTGACTTCCGTCACTTTGGCCGCTACTTCCGTCACTTTGTCATTAGCTTTACACCCCTTCAGGGTGAAGCAAGATGGCGGCCGTAAGCGGGGACACACACCTATAAACACACACACACACCTATACACACACCTATACACACACACACCTATACACACACACCTATACACACCTATACTTCCCACCGGCCCTGCATCCGCCGCCTGCATCCTCAGTCCACATGTCGCTGCCCCCGAACGACTGGATCCAATATGGCGTCCGGGAAGTCTCGCGACACTTCCCGGACGCCATATTGGATCCAGTCGTTCGGGGGCGGTGACATACTTTCTCAAAGATGGCATCCAGGAAGTCTCGCGAGACTTCCCGGACGCCATATTGGATCCTGTCGTCCGGGGGCGGCGACATGTCGACTGAGCAAGCAGCCGCCAGATGCAGCGCCGGTGGGAAGTATAGGTGTGTATAGGTGTGTGTGTGTGTATAGGCGTATGTGTGTGTGTATAGGTGTGAGTGTGTGTATAGGTGTGTGTATAGGTGTGTGTATAGGTGTGTGTATAGGTGTGTGTGTGCCCACGGCGCTGCGCTCGCCACTCTGCTCACGCCGCTGCGCTCGCCACTCTGCCCATGCCGCTGCGCTCGCCACTCTGCCCACTCCGCTGCGCTCGCCACTCTGCCCACTCCGCTGCGCTCGCCACTCTGCCCACGCCGCTGCGCTCGCCACTCTGGCCACCGGCACTGCGCTCACCACTCTGGCCACCGGCACTGCGCTCACCACTCTGGCCACCGGCACTGCACTCACCACTCTGCCCACGACCTTGCACTGACCACTCTGCCCACGGCACTGCACTGACCACTCTGCCCACGGCACTGCGCTGACCGCGTTGACCACTTTCACGCCACTCACTGCTAGCCACTGAGCCACCGCGCAGTGCTAACCACTGAGCCACCGCGCAGTGCTAACCACTGAGCCACCGCGCAGTGCTAACCACTGAGCCACCGCGCAGTGCTAACCACTGAGCCACCGCGCAGTGCTAACCACTGAGCCACCGCGCAGTGCTAACCACTGAGCCACCGCGCAGTGCTAACCACTGAGCCACCGTATACTCGGCTACCCACAGAGCCACCTGTATACTCTGCTACCCACAAAGCCGCCTGTATACACACAATTCATTTCACCGCACTCCCATAACTATTACTAAATAAACTATATATAGATTCTAGACTACCCGATTCTTTAGAATCGGGCTCCCATCTAGTATAATATATGTCTTCCACTGTATGTTTTGAACTACTGAAAAATATTAACTTTTTGATGATATTCTAAAGGGCTCATTTCACGCTTCAATGGTCGAACGATCCGATCAACGATCCGACTTGACCTAGATCACTTAAACGACGTTCAATGATCGCTGGTGAAATGTCACACGTATAGATATCTTTACATAGTAACATAGTTTTTAAGGTTGAAGGAAGACTTTAAGTCCATCTAGTTCAACCCATAGCCTAACATGTTGATCCAGAGGAAGGCAAAAAAAAACCATGTGGCAACACTAGCTCCACATTGGGGGAAAAAATTCCTTCCTGACTCCAGATATGGCAATCAGACTAATTCCCTGGATCAACGCCCTATCAATGAATCTAGTATATATAACTGGTAATATTATAGTTTTCAAGAAAGGCATCCAGGCCCTTCTTAAATGTTAGTAGTGAGTCACTCATTGCAACATCATGTGGCAGAGAGTTCCATAGTCTCACTGCTCTTACAGTAAAGAATCCACGTCTGTGATTATGATTAAACCTTCTTTTCTCCAGACGTAGAGGATGCCCCCTTGTCCCAGTCTCAGGCCTAGGAGTAAAGAGATCATTAGAAAATTCTTTGTACTGCCCCCTCATATATTTATACATTATTATAAGATCACCCCTAAGCCTTCGTTTTTCCAAGCTAAATAACCCCAAGTTTAATAACCTGTCTTGGTATTGCAGACCGCTCAGTCCTCTAATAACCTTGGTCGCTCTTCTCTGGACCCGCTGTAGTTCAGCTATGTCTTTGTTATACCAGACCAGAATTGTACAGACTATTCTAAGTGTGGTCGCACTAGTGACTTGTATAGAGGTAAAATTATGTTCTCCTCATGAGCATCTATGCCTCTTTTAATGCATCCCATTATTTTATTTGCCTTTGCAGCAGCTGCCTGACACTGGCCACTAAATGTGAGTTTGTCATCTACCCATACACCCAGGTCTTTTTCAGTGACAGTTTTGCCCAGTGTTTTACAATTAAGCACATAATTATACCTTTTGTTTCCTCTGCCCAAGTGCATGACTTTACATTTATCCACATTAAAGCGAATTTGCCATTTAGCAGCCAAGCTTCTAGTTTACATAAATCCTCCTGTAATATAAAATTGTCCTCCTCTGTATTGATTACCCTGCAGAGTTTAGTGTCATCTGCAAATATTAAGATTCTACTCTGCATGCCCCCTACAAGGTCATTAATAAATATATTAAAAAGAAGTGGGCCCAACACTGACCCTGTGGTATCCCACTGTTAATTGTGACCCATTCTAAGTGTGTTCCATTAATGACCACCCTTTGTTTCCTATCGCTAAGCCAGTTTTTAATCCACTTACACATATTTTCCCCTATCCCCATTACTCTCATTTTATGTATCAACCTTTTGTGTGGCACCGTATCAAAAGCTTTTGAAAAGTCCATATACACCACATCCACTGCATTACTTTGGTCCAGTCCAGAACTTACTTCTTCATAGAAGCTTATCAGATTAGTTTGACAGGAACGGTCCCTCGTAAAACCATGTTGACATTGGGTCATAAAGTTATTTTTCTTCAGATACTCCAGTATAGCATCTCTTAGAAAACCCTCTAGGATTTTACCCACAGTAGAGGTTAAGCTTACTGGCCTATAATTTCCAAGTTCAGTTTTTGTTCCCTTTTTGAATATTGGCACCACATTTGCTATACGCCAGTCCGGTGGTACAGACCCTGTTACTATGGAATCTTTAAAGATTAAAAATAATGGTCTATCCCATCCGGGCCCGGGGATTTGTCAATTTTAGTGATTTTTAGACGATGCCGTACTTCCTGCTTAAAGACGCAGCAACGATTACGCGACAAGCAAACGATACTTGCGGCTGTTAGCTTTCCTACGTCCTTCACTTCTCAATAGGCGAGGTCGTTAACAACATCGTTATTGAGGTCACACACACCCATGCTGCAGGTTGGACGAATGATCATCGTTTGGTTTCAGGTCCGGTTCTCAAACCTTCCATCAACGATCTGCCCAATTATCATTGATCGGATGTATATGTCACACTGAACGACGTCGCTACGACGTCGTTTGAACGACTGATAACCCGTGACATTTCAACGATATCATTAACGATATCATAGCGTGAAACGGGCCCTTTAGTCATTGAGATGCACCTGTATGTACAGAATGGCCATTTATATGGAAACAGCTAAATAAAGTTGGATCCAAAATGGCCAACTTCAAATGGCCACCATACAGTGCTCACCACTGAGCCACCATGCAGTGCTAACCACTAAGCCACCATACAGTGTTAACCACTGATCCACCGCACAGTGCTAACCACTGAGCCTCCGCACAGTGCTAACCACTGATCCACTGCACAGTGCTAACCACTGATCCACTGCACAGTGCTAACCACTGATCCACTGCACAGTGCTAACCACTGATCCACCGCACAGTGCTAACCACTGATCCACCGCACAGTGCTAACCACTGATCCACTGCACAGTGCTAACCACTGATCCACCGCACAGTGCTAACCACTGATCCACCGCACAGTGCTAACCACTGATCCACCTCACAGTGCTAACCACTGAGCCTCCGAACAGTGCTAACCACTGATCCACTGCACAGTGCTAACCACTGATCCACTGCACAGTGCTAACCACTGATCCACTGCACAGTGCTAACCACTGATCCACTGCACAGTGCTAACCACTGATCCACTGCACAGTGCTAACCACAGAGCCACAGTACATTGCTAACCACTGAGCCACCATACAGTGATAACCACTGAGCTACTGTAGAGTGCAGACCACTGAGCCACCATACAGAGCTGACCACTGAGCCACTGTATAGTGCTAACCACTGAGCCATCATACAGTGCTCACCATTGAGGCACCATACAGTGCTCACCATTGAGGCACCATACAGTGCTAACCACTGATCCACTGCACAGTGCTAACCACAGAGCCACAGTACATTGCTAACCACTGAGCCACCATACAGTGATAACCACTGAGCTACTGTAGAGTGCAGACCACTGAGCCACCATACAGAGCTGACCACTGAGCCACTGTATAGTGCTAACCACTGAGCCATCATACAGTGCTCACCACTGACTCACCATATACAGTGCTAACCATTAAGCCACCCTACAGTGCTAACCACTGAGCAACAACACAATGCTAACCTCTGAGCCACCACACACTGCTAACCACTGAGCCACCATACTGTGCTAACCACTGAGCCACCATACAGTGCTAACCACTGAGCCACCCCACAGTGCTAACCACTGAGCCACCATACAGTGCTAACTACTGAGCTACTCCACAGTGCTAACCACTGAGCCACCCCACAATGCTAACCACTGAGCCACCACACAGTGCTAACCACTGAGCCACCACACAGTGCTAACCACTGAGATACCATACAGTGCTAACCACTGAGCCACCAAATAGTGCTAACCACTGAGCCACCATACAGTGCTAACCACTGAGCCACCATACAGTGATAACCACTGAGCCACCATACAGTGATAACCACTTAGCCACCACACCGCGCGCGACCAATCACCTGAGCCGTGCGGTATTGGCGGGAGATTTAAAAATGCCCGCCCGACGCACATTGCTAATCCGCCAGGGCGCCGCTTATCTCTGCGGTATAGCAGTGAGCGGCGGGCGGCCATTTTTAAATCTCCCACCAGTAATGACTAATAATTGGCTGAGCGCGCCTTTAGCGGGGGATTTGAATCCTGCGCTGCTCATTGGCTGAGCACCAGGGACGCTCAGCCAATGAGCGGTGCCGCGTGGCTTTGGTGGGGGATTTTAATCTAGCGGCGCTCAGCCAGTGAGCAGTATCGTGTGACTTGGCGAGGGATTTGAATTCCAGCCACCATATCGGAATACCCATAAATTGAGTGTTCCAAGTACGGTCAGCGTACTTCCGATGCGAGCAGCCGGGAGATGAGCGGCTACTCATCTCCCGGCTGCGTCACCGCTGACCTCCCTGCAGCGGGAGATGAGCCGCGACTACCGTCGCTGCTCTCCTGACAGAATAGTGGAGATGTATTGTCACTTGTGGTGCCGCTGTGGATTGTGAGATGGCGACACAGTCCCCGGAAATTGTGACAGAGCCGATTGGCAATTATATATCTATACATATACACATATATACATATATACATATAAAGCTGAATGTGGGTATGTATGTATGTATGTATGTGTGTGTTTGTATGTATATCCGGGATTGGCATCTACACCGTCCCAACTACACCGACAAAATTTTGCACAGTCACACATCTGGACCCCGAGAGCGTCATAGGCTATGTTGTGAGGCGAAATTTTAACCCTGCGCGTTCCAGTTCACCAAACAATTTTGCCCCTATCTACATAATGGGGGGAAAAGTAAATGGAAAAGTGTTGGAGGAAAATCAACAGCTGCCAGCTACAGCCACAAAATTTTGCACAGTCACATGTCTGGACCCAGACAGCATCGTAGGCTATGTTATGAGGCGAAATTTTTACCCCGCGCGTTCCAATTCACCAAACAATTTTGCCCCTATCTACATAATGGGGAAAAAGTGACAGGTACCTGTTGACAGTTGTGAATGAGAGAGGCTTAATGATAGCGCCAAAGACTAACAGCACATACCAGCATATAGTCACTAAGGTGGGGCCCCAACAAGAGATATTCACCATGCACGGGGACATGTATACACACCACACACACACAAAGAGTAACAGCAAGTGTACAGTCGCTAAGGTGCAGCCCCAACATTGGAACTCACCACGCACCCAAACAAACACCCCACAAAGAGACACACAACACAGACACACAACCCCCCCCCCCCACGGGGACACACACACAGCCTATAGCGACACATGCACTCACCCCACAGGGACACACACACCACAAAGAGACACACACAACAGAGACACACACCACACAGACCCCCCCCACAGGGACATGCACTCACCCCACAGGGACACACACACACACCACAAAGAGACACACACACCCCACACAGACACTCCCCCACAGGGACACACACACATACACACCCTATAGAGACATATGCACTCACCCCACAGGGACACACACACACCCACCACAAGGAGACACACACAACACACACACACCCCCACAGGGACACACATACATACCCTATAGGGACAGATGCACTCACCCCACATGGACACACACCACAAAGAGACACACACACAACACAGAGACACACACACACACCACACAGACCTTCCCCCACAGGGACACACACACATACACACCCTATAGGGACACATGCACTCACCCCACAGGGACACACACACCACACAGACAGACACAGATGTGCACAAATCACCTCACACAACTCGCCTCATACGTCTGCTATTTTTAATTTCCAAACATAAACATCTGATTAAAAACAGCCAATGTGCAACACATTTGCCATATAGGGAATTAAGGCAGATGTCAGTCACATAAGCTGTCTATTATGTGTATGTGTTAGGTAACATATACTGCCCGGCCAGGGAGAGGGTTTACCATTGGCTGGAGATTTATTAGGCTGCCTATAGCAACCAATCACAGCTCAGCTTCTATTTTCTTACAGGTCATTAATTCAAATTCTATTTTGTTATAGCTAACATCAGTTATTTATTAACCCGGGCGTAGCCGGGTACTACAGCTAGTTAGATATAAAGCTGAGTGTATGTATGTGTATTTACAGTATGTTTGTATGAAGCCCCTTCCCACTCCACATAGCCCTGCCCACTTCAGTTAGCCACACCCATTTCATAGCCCACCTCCTATCAGAATCAGACTACATTCTCCGGAGGGAGAGGATCTAGAGGCAGAATCAAACAACATTCTATGGAGAGGGAAGATCTAGAAGAAGAAGCAGACAACATTCTATGGAGGGGGAGGATCTAGAGGCAGAACCACCAGACAACATTCTATGGAGAGGGAGGAGCTAGAGGCAGAACCAGACAACAATCTATGGAAGAGAAGGAACTAGGGACAGAACCAGTCAACATTCTATGGCGGGGGAGAAGCTAGAGGCAGAACCAGACAACATTATATGGAGAGAGAGGAGCTAGAAGCAACCACCAGACAACATTCTATTGAGGGGGAGGAGCTATAGACAGAACCAGACAACATTATATGGAGAGAGAGCAGCTAGAGGCAACCACCAGACAACATTCTATGGAGTGGGAGGAGCTAGAGGTAGAAGCAGACAACATTATATGGAGAGGGAGGAGCTAGAGGCATAACTGTGGAGACCTGGGGGTCAGTGGGTGCTCTCGTCTGCAGGCCCAGTCGCCTTTACAAAGACAACGTGGACCAGGGCTCATCCCCGACTGAACGCCCGAGCTCCTTAACCGTGGGTGGAACACTACTCAGACAACACAGGGTGAGGGAACCACAATAACAAGACTTTATTGGATCCCCACACAGTTAACAGCATATAACACATAACCAAGCACAACACATAATGTAACAGGCAACAGAGTCTCACCCTTCCGCTGGCTCACCAGGGTTTAGAATCTAGCACAGCAAAGTCTGTAGCCAGGTGACTGTATCGTCTCAACCTGGGTTGCTTCCTTATCCTTATGCAGTCTTTATCACAGCCGAGTCCGATGCTGAAGTCCTTGTGGTTCTATAGTCTGTGTTCTGGTCCCTTGGTCGGCACCGAAATGCCTAGGCCTGGGGTTATGGCTTGCTAACCGGACCTGAAGATCCTAGATTAGCTGCCTGTATCCAATCTTCAATCTGCTGGTCAAAGTGAAAAGTCCTCCTTATGCTGTATACCCTCAGCCCTCATTGCAGGATATTGGGGATGTCACGATTGGTGCAATAACACTGTCTTTTCATTGGCTGGACCTCAAGCCTCATATAACCATTTTTGGTCGTATTGCACTCCAGACATGGAGAGCCAAATGCTGATTGATATAGCACCTAGCAGTGATACAATGGAATGTTAGTATGAGACATTGAGTCTGCAATCAATGACACTTAAACAATGGTAGCTGCGGCCATGTACATAGAGTCAGGGATCCACAAGGTGAAATACAATGGAGGATTAGCATAATTAAGTCCTCTGGCCTTCAATGACAAACAGTTGAGCTGAGTACATACACACGGTCAACATTTCCAAACATCTTCAAGACTGGTGAAAACAATGTGTGTCCCCTAACAAGGTAGGAATTAAATCACAATACAAAGAGGCAATATAATTACATTATATACGTCAACAATGGGCATACAAAATACAGTCTGGCCAGATTTTAACCCATGAGTGGCATATTCCAACTTGCAACAAACTCCCATACTGTCTGGGTTACATAAGAAATTATCATATGTTCTACATTGAAGGAGTCCATTTCGTCACAATAACCACCAGACATTATATGGAGAGGGAGGATCTAGAGGCAGAACCAGACAACATTATATGGAAAGGGAAGAGCTAGAGGCAGAGCCAGACAACATTATATGGAGGGGGAGGATCTAGAGGCAAAATCAGACAACATTCTATGGAGAGGGAGGAGCTAGAGGCAGAACCAGACAACAATCTACGGAAAGGAGGAACTAGGGACAGAACCAGTCAACATTCTATGGAGGGGGTGAAGCTAGAGTCAGAACCAGACAACATTATATGGAGAGAGAGGAGCTAGAGGCAACCACCAGACAACATTCTATGGAGTAGGAGGAGCTAGAGGCAGAACTAGACAACATTATATGGAGATAGAGGAGCTAGAGGCAACCACCAGACATTCTATGGAGTGGGAGGAGCTAGAGGCAGAACCACCTGACAACATTCTATGGAGAGAGAGGAGCTGGAGGCAACCACCAGACAACATTCTATGGAGTAGGAGGAGCTAGAGGCAGAACTAGACAACATTATATAGAGAGGAGCTAGAGGCAACCACCAGACATTCTATGGAGTGGGAGGAGCTAGAGGGCAGAACCACCTGACAACATTCTATGGAGAGAGAGAGGATCTAGAAGAAGAAGCAGACAACATTTTATGGAGGGGGAGAAGCTAGAGTCAGATCCAGACAACATTATATGGAGAGAAAAGAGCTAGAGGCAACCACCAGACAAAATTCTATGGAGTGGGAGGAGCTAGAGGCAGAACCAGACATCATTATATGGAGAGAGAGGAGCTAGAGGCAACTACCAGACATTCTATGTAGTGGGAGGAGCTGGAGGCAGAACCAGACATTATATGGAGAGGGAAGAGCTAGAGGCAGAACCAGACAACATTATATGGAGAGGGAGGAGATAGAGGCATAACCACCAGACAACATTCTATGGAGGTGGATGATCTATATGCATAACCACCAGACATTTTATGGAGAGGGAGGAGCTAGAGGCAGAGCCAGACAACATTATATGGAGAGAGAAGAGCTAAAGGCAACCACCAGACAACATTCTATGGAGTGGAAGGAGCTAGAGGCAGAACCAGACAACATTATATGTAGAGGGAGGAGCTAGAGGCAGAACCAGACAACATTATATGGAGAGGGAGGAGCTAGAGCATAACCACCAGACAACATTCTATGGAGGGGGATGATCTAGAGGCATAACCACCAGACAACATTATATAGAGAGGGAGGAACTAGAGGCAGAGCCAGACAACATTCTATGGAAGGGGATAATCTAGAGGCAGAGCCAGACAACATTCTATGGAGGGGGATGATCTAGAGGCAGAGCCAGACAACATTCTATGGAGGTAGATGATCTAGAGGCAGAGCCAGACAACATTCTATGGAGGGTGAGGAGCTAGAGGCAGAACCAGACAACATTATATGGAGAGAAAGGAGCTAGAGGCAACCACCAGACAACATTATATGGAGAGGGAGGAGCTAGAGGCAGAAACAGATAACATTATATGGAGAGGGAGGAGCTAAATGCATAACCACCAGACAACATTCTATGGAGGGGGATGATCTAGAGGCATAACCACCAGACATTATATGGAGAGGGAGGAGCTAGAGGCAGAGCCAGACAACATTCTATGGAGGGGGATGATCTAGAGGCATAACCACCAGACAACATTCTATGGAGGGGGAAAAGCTAGAGGCAGAACCAGACAACATTATATGGAGAGAGAAGAGCTAGAGGCAACCACCCGAACACATTCTATGGAGTGGAAGGAGCTAGAGGCAGAACCAGACAGCATTATATGGAGAGGGAGGAGCTAGAGGTAGAACCAGACAACATTATATGGAGAGGGAGGAGCTAGAGGCATAACCACCAGACATCATTCTATGGAGGGGGATGATCTAGAGGCATAACCACCAGACAACATTATATGGAGAGGGAGGAGCTAGAGGCAGAGCCAGACAACATTCTATGGAGGTGGATGATCTAGAGGCATAACCACCAGACAACATTATATAGAGAGGGCGGAACTATAGGCAGAGCCAGACAACATTCTATAGAAGGAGATGATCTAGAGGCATAACCACCAGACAACATTTTAAGGAGGGGGAGGAGCTAGAAGCAGAGCCAGACAACATTCTATGGAGGGGGATGATCTAGAGGCAGAGCCAGTCAACATGCTATGGAGGGGGATGATCTAAAGGCAGCGCCAGACAACATTCTATGGAGGGTGAGGAGCTAGAGGCAGAAGCAGACAACATTATTTAGAGAGAGAGGAGCTAGAGGCAACCACCAGACAACATTCTATGGAGGGGAGGAGCTAGAGGCAGAACCAAACAACATTATATGGAGAGAGAGGAGCTAGAGGCAACCACCAGACAACATTCTATGGAGTGGGAGGAGCTAGAGGCAGAACCAGACAACATTATATAGAGAGGGAGGAGCTAGAGGCATAACCACCAGACAACATTCTATGGAGGGGGATGATCTAGAGGCATAACCACCAGACAACATTATATAGAGAGGGAGGAACTAGAGGCAGAGCCAGACAACATTCTATGGAAGGGGATAATCTAGAGGCAGAGCCAGACAACATTCTATGGAGGGGGATGATCTAGAGGCAGAGCCAGACAACATTCTATGGAGGTAGATGATCTAGAGGCAGAGCCAGACAACATTCTATGGAGAGGGAGGAGCTAGAGGTAGAACCAGACAACATTATATGGAGAGGGAGGAGCTAGAGGCATAACCACCAGACATCATTCTATGGAGGGGGATGATCTAGAGGCATAACCACCAGACAACATTATATGGAGAGGGAGGAGCTAGAGGCACAGCCAGACAACATTCTATGGAGGGGGATGATCTAGAGGCATAACCACCAGACAACATTATATAGAGAGGGAGGAACTAGAGGCAATGCCAGACAACATTCTATGGAAGGGGATGATCTAGAGGCATAACCACCAGACAACATTTTAAGGAGGGGGAGGAGCTAGAAGCAGAGCCAGACAACATTCTATGGAGGGGAATGATCTAGAGGCAGAGCCAGACAACATTCTATGGAGGGGGATGATCTAGAGGCAGAGCCAGACAACATTCTATGGAGGGGGATGATCTAGAGGCAGCGCCAGACAACATTCTATGGAGGGTGAGGAGCTAGAGGCAGAACCAGACAACATTATATGGAGAGTGAGGAGCTAGAGGCAACCACCAGACAACATTATATGGAGAGAGAGGAGCTAGAGGCAGAAGCAGACAACATTATATGGAGAGGGAGGAGCTAGAGGCAGAACCAGACATTATATGGAGAGGGAGGAGCTAGAGGCAGATCCAGACAACATTATATGGAGAGGGAGGAGCTAGAGGTATAACCACCAGACAGCATTCTATGGAGGGGGATGATCTAGAGGCATAACCACCAGACATTATATGGAGAGGGAGGAGCTAGAGGCAGAGCCAGACAACATTCTATGGAGAAGGAGGAGCTAGAGGCAGAGCCAGACAACATTCTATGGAGTGGGATGATCTAGAGGCATAACCACCAGACAACATTATATAGAGAGGAACTAGAGGCAGAGTTAGACAACATTATATGGAGAGAGAAAAGCTAGAGGCAAACGCCAGACAACATTCTATGGAGTGGAAGGAGCTAGAGGCAGAACCAGACAACATTATATGGGGAGAGATGATCTAGAGGCAGAGCCAGACAACATTCTATGGAGGGGGATGATCTAGAGGCAGAGCCAGACAACATTCTATGGAGGGGGATGATCTAGAGGCATAACCACCCGACAACATTATATAGAGAGAGAGGAACTAGAGGCAGAGCCAGACAACATTCTATGGAAGGGGATGAACTAGAGGCATAACCACCAGACAGCATTTTAAGGAGAGGGAGGAGCTAGAGGTAGAGCCAGACAACGTTCTATGGAGGGGGATGATCTAGAGGCATAACCACCAGACAATATTTTAAGGAGGGGGAGGAGCTAGAGGCAGAACCAGACAACATTCTATGGAGGGGATGATCTAGAGGCAGCGCCAGACAACATTCTATGGAGGGGAGGATCTAGAGGCAGAATCAAACAACATTCTATGGAGAGGGAGGGTCTTGAAGAAGAAGCAGACAACATTCTATGGAGGGGGAGGATCTAGAAGAAGAAGCAGACAACTTTCTATGGAGAGGGAGGAGCTAGAGGCAGAACCAGACAACAATCTATGGAGTGGGAGGAGCTAGAGGCAGAACCAGACAACATTATATGGAGAGGGAGGAGCTAGAGGCAGAACCAGACATTATATGGAGAGGGAGGAGCTAGAGGCAGATCCAGGCAACATTATATGGAGAGGGAGGAGCTAGAGGCATAACCACCAGACAACATTCTATGGAGGGGGATGATCTAGAGGCATAACCACCAGACATTATATGGAGAGGGAGGAGCTAGAGGCAGAGCCAGACAACATTCTATGGAGTGGGATGATATAGAGGCATAACCACCAGACAACATTATATATAGAGAGGGAGGAACTAGAGGCAGAGTTAGACAACATTCTATGAAAGGGGATGATCTAGGGGCATAACCACCTGACAACATTCTATGGAGGGGGATGATCTAGAGGCAGAGCCAGACAACATTCTATGGAGGGGGATGATCTGGAGGCAAAGTCAGACAATATTCTATGGAGGGGGAGGAGCTAGAGGCAGAACCTGACAACATTATATGGAGAGAGAAGAGCTAGAGGCAACCACCAGACATCATTCTTTGGAGGGGGATGATCTAGAGGCATAACCACCAGACAACATTATATGGAGATGGAGGAGCTAGAGGCAGAGCCAGACAACATTCTATGGAGGGGGATGTTCTAGAGCAGTGATGGCGAACCTTTCAGAGGCCGAGTGCCCAAACCGCAACCCAAAACTAAATTATTTATGGCGAAGTGCCAATATGGTAATGTAACCTAAATTACAGCAGTGGTAATCACAAGCGCTGCACAGGGGGGAGAGCCAGCAGATGCTAACTCTCTTCCCTCTACAGGGCATGTAGTCCTGAAACATTGATGATCAATTCAATTATTTTAACAATTAATTGATTTTAAAGTTACCTTTGCAGTCTTCTCTTCAGCAGTGGTCAGACAGCTCATGTGTACTGCACATTGAAGCTGAGCCGCTCCCACTGCCCTTTCTAGAAACAGCAGGTGGACTGATCTGTATGGAAAAACGCAGAATATTAGACAGAAGATAGGTTTTATCATGGAATGCAAGCATATTTCATACTGAAATCCTGGTCCCTTTCCTTGCAGTAATGTGCTCCATCCTGACCCTCTCCGTGCAGTAATGTGCTCCATCCTGACCCTATCCTTGTAGCTATGTGCTCCATCCTGATCCTCTCCTTGCAGTAATGTGCTCCATCCTGACCCTTTCCTTGCAGTAATGTGCTCCATCCTGACCCTTTCCTTGTAGTTATGTGCTCCATCCTGACCCTCTCCCTGTAGTTATGTGCTCCATCCTGACCCTCTCCTTGCAGTAATGTGCTCCATTCTGACCCTCTCCTTGTGTTTTACCGCGTCAGAGTGACAGGGCGGATACGCCCTTACTTACGTAGCGCTCACTAATATACGAATTAGGCACACTGAATACAGTTTTATGGTAAAACAATATAACAATTTATTAAGATTACATCAGGATAATGCTCAAGTATGGAATGGCAGATACAATATTACCCTGTTTCTATAATTCAGTTCATGTAAATCATACAATTACGGTGAATCATAGTATATGGAGAAATAAGTATCAATACATACCGGAGTATTGTAACATCACCTCTCCACCGGAGGGACCACAGTGTCATACGAGAAGGAAATACTCTGGTCTTGTCATCACAGAAACCGTGCGTCCACGATATGTTCTGGAATGTCCCTAACTCGCTGTACTGGGCCCTCATTTTTATGCACAGCTCCCACATCCTCCCCTAACACATCTTGTGCAATATGTTTAGGCCAGATCATCAGTATCTTGCAACTGCGCAGTAGGTTGTTGTTTGACATGGGCCCGATGCTTACTGATAACACCACCTAGGTCTGTTCAAACAGACTCAAGGTCTGTTTTGAGATTATCATGTCTTCTGACCACAGCACAATGCTTCAAGGTTACATTTTGTTTGAACTGACCCAAGGTCTTGTTTGCCACTGGGATGTCTTTTGACAATAGCCCAGTGCTTCAAATGTTGTCTGTTACTGATTACAACCACCTAGCAATGTTATAGTATAACATTTCAAGGTTCTCCAAAATATTGCTTGTCACAAAGTTAAATCTTCATGATCATAGCATAACGCTCTAAGATGGTAGCATATGGGCATCATGACCTCCATAATCACTTATGCTGAAAACTGGATACCTATCGTAACGCAGTCACACACTCATACTTGTCTCATTTGTATCACACCTTGCAGTAATGTGCTCCATCCTGACCCTTTCCTTGCAGTAATGTGCTCCATCCTGACCCTCTCCCTGTAGTTATGTGCTCCATCCTGACCCTCTCCTTGCAGTAATGTGCTCCATCCTGACCCTTTCCTTGTAGTAATGTGCTCCATCCTGACCCTCTCCTTGCAGTAATGTGCTCCATCCTGATCCTCTCCTTGCAGTAATGTGCTCCTTCCTGACCCTCTCTTTGCAGTTATGGGCTCCATCCTGACCATCTCCTTGTAGCTATGTGCTCCATCCTGACCCACTCCCTGTAGTTATGTGCTCCATCCTGATCTTCTCCTTGTAGCAATGTGCTCCATCCTGACCCTCTCCTTGTAGTTATGTGCTCCATCCTGACCCTCTCCTTGTAGTTATGTGCTCCATCCTGACCCTCTCCTTGTAGTTACGTGCTCCATCCTTACCCTCTCCTTGTAGTTACGTGCTCCATCCTTACCCTCTCCTTGTAGTTATGTGCTTCATCCTGACCTTCTCCTTTTACAGTAGCTATGTTCTCCATCCTAATCCTCTCCTTCTAGCTATGTTCTCCATCCTATTCCTCTCCTAGCTATGTGCTCCATTCTGATCCTCTCCTTCTAGCTATGTGCTCCATTCGGATCCTCTCCTTCTAGTTATGTGCTCCATCCTGACCTTCTCCTTCTACGGTAGCTATGTTCTCCATCCTAATCCTCTCCTTCTAGCTATGTTCTCCATCCTAATCCTCTCCTTCTAGCTATGTTCTCCATCCTAATCCTCTCCTTCTAGCTATGTGTTCCATTCTGATCCTCTCCTTCTAGCTATGTGCTCCATACTGATCCTTTCCTAGCTATATGATCCATCCTGACCATCTCCATGCATTTATGGCCCCATCCTTACCCTCTCCTTGCAGTTGTGCTCCATCCTGACCCTTTCCTTGGCAGTAATGTTCCTATCCTGACCCCCTTCTTGTAAGTAACTTCGTCTTTATCCTATCCCCTTGTAGTATGCCCCATCCTTGTCCCTTCGGTAATGTCCCCTTCCTTGTCCCTTGTGGTAATGTCCCCATCCTGCCCCTATCATGTAGTAATGCCCCATCCTGCTGTAATGCCCTATCCTTGTCCCCTTGCAGCAATATGCCCCATCCTGCAGTAATATGCCACATTCTTGTCCCCTTGCAGTAATATGCCCCATCCTGCAGTAATGCCCTATCCTTCTCCCCTTGCAGTAATATGCCCCATCCGTGTCCCCTTGCAGTAATATGCCCCATCCTGCTGTAATGCCCTATCCTTGTCCCTTGCAGCAATATGCCCCATCCTGCAGTAATATGCCACATTTTTGTCCCCTTGAAGTAATATGTCCCATCCTGCAGTAATGTATCTCATCCTTGTCCACTTTCCATTAATATGCCCCACCCTTATTCATTTGCTGTAATATGCCCCATCCTGCACTAATGTGCCTCATCCTTGGCCCTATGCAGTAATATGCCCCATCCTGCACCAATATGCCCCATCCTTGTCCCGTTGCAGTAATATGCGCCATCCAGCAGTAATGTGCCCCATCCTTGTCCCCATCACATAGTAATATACCCCATCCTCGTCCCCATCACATACCAATCTGCCACATCCTGCCCCCATCACATAGTAATATGCCCCATCACATAATATGGCCCCATCCTGCCCCTGTTACTATTGCCCCATCAGCCACATCACAGAATAATGTGCCTCATCCTTGGCCCTATGCAGTAATATGCCCCATCCTGCACCAATATGCCCCATCCTTGTCCCGTTGCAGTAATATGCGCCATCCAGCAGTAATGTGCCCCATCCTTGTCCCCATCACATAGTAATATACCCCATCCTCGTCCCCATCACATACCAATCTGCCACATCCTGCCCCCATCACATAGTAATATGCCCCATCACATAATATGGCCCCATCCTGCCCCCTCTTAGTAATACCCCATCACAGAATAATATGCCCCATCCTGCCCCCTCTTAGTAATGCCCCATCAGTCCCATCACAGAATAATATGCCCCATCCTGCCCCCTCTTAGTAATGCCCCATTAGCCCCATCACAGAATATTGTGCCCCATCCTGCCCCCTGTTACTATTGCCCCATCAGCCCCATCACAGAATAATATGCCCCATCCTGCCCCCTCTAAGTAATGCCCCATCAGCCCCATCACAGAATAATGTGCCCCATCCTGCCCTCTTAGTAATGCCCCATCAGCCCCATCACAGAATATTGTGCCCCATCCTGCCCACTCTTAGTAATGCCCCATCAGCCCCATCACAGAATATTGTGCCTCATCCTGCCCCCTCTTAGTAATGCCCCATCAGCCCCATCACAGAATATTGTGCCCCATCCTGCCCCCTCTTAGTAATGCCCCATCAGCCCCATCACAGAATATTGTGCCCCATCCTGCCCCCTCTTAGTAATGCCCCATCAGCCCATCACAGAATATTGTGCCCCATCCTGCCCCCTCTTAGTAATGCTCCACCAGCCCCAACACAGAATATTGTGCCCCATCCTGCCCCCTCTTAGTAATGCCCCATCAGCCCCATCACAGAATATTGTGCCCCATCCTGCCCCCTTAGTAATGCCCCATCACAGAATATTGTGCCCCATCCTGCCCCCTCTTAGTAATGCCCCATCCTGGTTGCTGTAAATAGATGATGAAAAAAGAAAAAGTCATACTCCCCTTCCTGCTGCAGTTTCCTCTCCTGACATCTTCTGCAGTGCCTTCTCCTCCCGCCCGCGCTGAGTGCGGTCACGTGACACCGGGCGCGTCACATGACCGCTGTGACATGACGCTGGCCGGGAGGGCGGGGCTTGGAAGAGTGTCAGAGAGATGAGAAATGTCTCCTCTGCTCTGACACAGGTTTGATCTGCTGGTGCCGCGGCGTGCGCCAGAAGATCAAAGCAGCAGTGTAGTGGCGAGGCCGCGTGCCAGCGGAGGCGGCTCTGCGTGCCCTCCCTGGCACACGTGCCATAGGTTCGCCATCACTGATCTAGAGGCATAACCACCAGACAACATTATATAGAGAGGGAGGAACTAGAGGCAGAGCCAGACAACATTCTATGGAAGGGGATGATCTAGAGGCATAACCACCAGACAACATTCTATGGAGGGGGATGATCTAGAGACAGAGCCAGACAACATTATATGGAGGGGGATGATCTAGAGACAGAGCCAGACAACATTATATAGAGAGAGAGGAGCTGGAGGCAACCACCAGACAACATTCTATGGAGGGGGAGGAGCTAGAGGCAGAACCAGACAACATTATATGGAGAGAGAGGAGCTAGAGAAAACCGCCAGACAACATTCTATGGAGTGGAAGGAGCTAGAGGCAGAACCAGACAACATTATATGGAGAGGGAGGAGCTGGAGGCATAACCACCAGACCACATTCTATGGAGGGGGATGATCTAGAGGCATAACCACCAGACAACATTCTTTGGAGAGGGAGGAGCTAGAGGCAGAGCCAGACAACATTCTATGGAGGGGGATGACCTAGAGGCATAACCACCAGACAACATTATATGGAGGGGGATGATCTAGAGGCAGCGCCAGACAACATTCTATGGAGGGTGAGGAGCCAGAGGCAGAGCCAGACAATATTCTATGGAGGGGGGGGATCTAGAGGCAGAGCCAGACAACATTCTATGGAGGGTGCGGAGCTAGAGGCAGAGCCAGATAGCATTCTACAGTGGCAGAGGAGCAAAAGGCAGAACCAGGCAACATTCTATGGAGGAGGAGAATCTAGAGGCAGATGTTTATGTGCAAAATAATCATTCTATTATATTATAACTAACTATGCCACTATGCCCAGTCAACGCCGGGCTCTACAGCTGGGATATATATATATATATATATGTATATATATATATATAATATATATATATATATATATATATATATATATATATATATATATATAAAAATATATATACCGTATTTTTCGCTTTATAAGACGCACCTGATTATAAGACACACCCCAAAATTGCTTAAGGAAAAGATAAAAAAAAATAATTCTTAATGTTAAATGGGGTCCGTCTTATAATGTCAGTGACCGTCTTACAAATCAGTATATATGTCCCTCTTCCTGGTACATAAACCCCCCATCCTGGTATCCCGGTATATATATCCCCACCATTCTGGTATACATGTCCCTCATCCTTGCATATATGTCCCCATCCTGTATATATGTCCCCATTCTGGTACATATGCCCCCCCTATCCTGGTATCTATATCCCTCATCATGGCATACATGTCCCCATGCTGTAAATATGGCCCCCCATCCTGGCATATACATTCCCCCATCTTATCTATATGTTCCCCATCCTGTATATATGCCCCCCATCCTGTATATATGCCCCCCATCCTGTATATATGTCCTCCATCCTGTATATATGTCCTCCAACCAGTATATATGCCCCCATCCTTTATATATGCCCCCCATTTTGAAACTATGTCCCCCTATCTTGTATATATGTGCCCATCCTGTGTATTGCTCCTTTTGTGTACTTTTGTGCCTCTTCCCATTCCCCCTCCTCTGGACCCCAATGGCTTACCAACATGCGGCTGCTGAGTGGGAGGTCCCGGAGGCAGGTTAAGGAGGGTGAGAGGCACAAGTGCAGGACCGACGCTGCATCGGGGGCTCTGGTGCAGGAACGGAGCTGCGGGGGATGATCGGCAGCAGCGAGCGGTGGGCGCCGCCATATTCTCTCTGCCTGGCTGCATTCACTACTGCTAAGTGTGCAGACAGTCGGGAGAGACTTCAACAAAATGGCCGCGGCCATAACGGAGACATGCGGCCATTCTGGAGTCTCTACCTCTACCGGCTGGCTGCACACTGCTTAGTGAATGCAGCCTGGCAGAGAGAATATGGCGGCGCCCACCGCTCGCTACCGCCGATCATCTCCCGCAGCTCCGGTAGTGCAGCTGTGCCCCTCACACTACGGCACCCCCACTCAGCAGCCGCACACACAGGCACCCCCCGGGAATATTTTTTATTGCTTATTTTTTCAGATTCGCCTTTTAAGACGCACCCCCTCTTACCCCCCAGTTTGGGGGAGACGAAAGTGCGTCTTAAAAAGCGAAGAATACGGTATATATATACCGTGTTTCCCCGATAGTAAGACCCCCCCCGAAAGTAAGACAGGGTGGGGGGGGACGGGGGGTCTGCTAATGTAAGACCCCCCCGAATATAAGTCAGGGTAGGGGGGAGGGGGGGTCTTACTATCAGGGAAACATGGGGGGGTGTACATACATACATACATACACACATACAGACACAAGCATACACATATATACACACCACACACACAGTCACACACACACATAGCACCGCTTCTTACAGGGTCCGGTGTGGGGTCCCAGATGGTCCTATGCCATCCCCTGTGCTCCGGTCCGGTCCCCGAGATGATCCGCTGCCGTCCGCCGTATTCCGGTGCTGTTTTGCACCGGTATTGCCGGTCCTAGGCTCCATGGTCCCTGCTCTTCCGGAGTTCATGCCGCAGCTCCGCCCAGGTCATAGTGTGGGACAATCAGCATAGCGGCGCTGACGTCAGAAGCAAGCGTCATCG
>JARQOC010000005.1:355491104-355653031 GCA_033576535.1 Allobates femoralis | reverse complement strand
CTCTCCCCTCCCCTCCACCCCCCCTCCCCGCCCCCCTCCCTCCCTCCCCCCACCTCCCCTCCCGCCCTCCCCTCCCCTCTCCTCCGCCTCCCTCTCCCCTCCTCCTCCAGCCTCCCTCTCTCCTCCCCCCCTCGTCCCCTCTCCCCAGCCTCCCCCTTCCTCCTCCCCCTCCCCTCCCCCTCCCCTCCCTCCTCTGCCCCTCCAGCCTCCCTCTCCTCTGCCCCTCGCCTCCCAGCCTGCCTCCCCTCTACTCTGCCCTCCAGCCTCCTCTTTACTCTGCCCTCCAGCCTCCTTTCTCCTCTGCCCTCCAGCCTCCCCTCTCCTTTTTCCTCCGCTCTCCTCCAACCTCCGCTCTCCTCTGCCCTCCAGCTTCCCCTCTCCTCTGCCCTCCAGCCTCCCCTCTCCTCTGCCCTCCAGCCTCCCCTCTCCTCCAGCCTCTGCTCTCCTCCAGCCTCCGCTCTCCTCTGCCTCTGCTCTCCTCTGCCCTCCAGCCTCCCCTCTCCTTTGCCCTCCAGCCTCCCCTCTCCTCTGCCCTCCAGCCTCCCCTCTCCTCCAGCCTCTGCTCTCCTCCAGCCTCCGCTCTCCTCTGCCCTCCAGCCTCCCCTTTCCTCTGCCCTCCAGCCTCCCCTCTCCTCTGCCCTCCAGCCTTCCCTCTCCTCCAGCCTCCGCTCTCCTCCATCTTCCGCTCTCCTCCAGCCTCCGCTCTCCTCCAGCCTCCGCTCTCCTCCAGCCTCCGCTCTCATCTGCCTCCACTCTCATTTGCCTCCGCTCTCCTCTGCCTCCGCTCTCCTCTGCCTCTGCTCTCCTCTGCCTCCGCTCTCCTCCTGCCTCCACTCTCCTCCTGCCTCCACTCTCCTCATGCCTCCGCTCTCCTCTGCCCTCCTGCCTCCGCTCTCCTCTGCCCTCCAGCCTCCGCTCTCCTCTGCCCTCCAGCCCCCGCTCTCCTCTGCCTCCGCTCTCCTCTGCCTCCGCTCTCCTCTGCCTCCGCTCTCCTCTGCCCTTCAGCCTCTGCTCTACTCTGCCTCCGGTCTCCTCTGCCTCTGCTCTCCTCTGCCTCCACTCTCCTCCTGCCTCCGCTCTCCTCTGCCCTCCAGCCTCCGCTCTCCTCTGCCCTCCAGCCTCTGCTCTCCTCTGCCCTCCTGCCTCCGCTCTCCTCTTCCTCCGCTCTCCTCTGCCTCTGCTCTCCTCCTGCTTCCGCTCTCCTCCTGCCTCCACTATCCTCCTGCCTCCACTATCCTCCTGCTCTCCAGCCTCCTCTCTCCTCTGCAATACGGCCTCCGCTCTCCTCTGCCCTCCAGCCTCCGCTCTCCTCTGCCCTCCAGCCTCGCTCTTCTCTTCCCTCCAGCCTTGGCTCTCCTCTGCCCTCCAGCCTCCGCTCTCCTCTGCCTCCGCTCTCCTCTGCCTCCGCTCTCCTATGCCTCCGCTCTCCTCTGCCTCCGCTCTCCTCTGCCCTCCAGCCTCCGCTTTCCTCTGTCCTCCAGCCTCCGCTCTCCTCTGCCCTCCTGCCTCTGCTCTCCTCAGCCTCCGCTCTCCTCTGCCTCCGCTCTCCTCTGCTCTCCAGCCTCCGCTCTCCTCTGCCCTCCACTGCCTCCGCTCTCCTCTGCCCTCCTGCCTCCGCTGCCCTCCTGCCTCCGCTCTCCTCTGCCCTCCAGCCTCCCCTCTCCTCTGCCCTCCTGCCTCCGCTCTCCTCTGCCTCCGCTCTCCTCAGCCTCTGCTCTCCTCTGCCCTCCAGCCTCCCCTCTCCTCTGCCCTCCAGCCTCCCCTCTCCTCTGCCCTCAAGCCTCCCCTCTCTTCCAGTCTCCGCTCTCCTCTGCCTCCACTCTCCTCTGCCCCTGCTCTCCTCTGCCCTCAAGCCTCCCCTCTCTTCCAGCCTCCGCTCTCCTCTGCCTCCGCTCTCCTCTGCCTCCGCTCTCCTCTGCTCTCCAGCCTCCGCTGTCTTCCTGCCTTTGCTCTCCTCCTGCCTCCGCTCTCCTCTGCTTCCGCTCCCCTCTGAATCCGCTCTCCTCTGCCTCCCCTCTCCTCTGCCCTCCAGCCTCCGCTCTCCTCTGCCCTCCAGCCTCCGCTCTCCTCTGCCTCCGCTCTCCTCTGCCCTCCAGCCTCCGCTCTCCTCTGCCCTCTACTGCCTCCGCTCTCCTCTGCCCTCCACTGTCTCCGCTGCCCTCCTGCCTCCGCTCTCCTCTGCCTCCACTCTCCTCTGCCCTCCAGCCTCCCCTCTCCTCTGCCCTCCTGCCTCCACTCTCCTCTGCCTCCGCTCTCCTCAGCCTCTGCTCTCCTCAGCCCTCCAGCCTCCCCTCTCCTCTGCCCTCCAGCCTCCCGTCTCCTCTGCCCTCCAGCCTCCCCTCTCCTCTGCCCTCCAGCCTCCCCTCTCCTCTGCCCTCCAGCCTCCCCTCTCCTCTGCCCTCCAGCCTCCCCTCTCTTCCAGCCTCCGCTCTCCTCTGCCTCAGCTCCCCTCTGCCCTTTAGCCTCCGCTCTCCTTCTGCCTCCGCTCTCCCCTGCCTCCGCTCTCCTCTGCCCTCCAGCCTCCCCCTCTTCCAGCCTCCACTCTCCTCTGCCTCCGCTCTCCTCTGCGTCTGCTCTCCTCTGCCCTCCAGCTTCCGCTCTCTTCCTGCCTCCGCGCTCCTCTGCCTCCACTCCCCTCTGAATCCACTCTCCTCTGCCCTCCAGCCTCCGCTCTACTCTGCCTCCACTCTCCTCTGCTTCTGCTCTCCTCAGCTTCCTCTCTCCTCTGCCCTCCAGCTTCCTCTCTCCTCTGCCCTCAAGCCTCCACTCTCCTCTGCCCTCAAGCCTCCACTCTCCTCTGCCCTCCAGCCTCCACTCTTCTCTGCCCTCCAGCCTCCGCTCTCCTCCAGCCTCTGCTCTCCTCTGCCCTCCAGCCTCAGCTCTACTCCAGCCTCCGCTCTCCTCCGCTCCCCTCTGCCTTTCAGCCTCCCCTCTCCTCTGCCTTTCAGCCTCCCTTCTCCTCTGCCCTCCAGCCTCCGCTCTGCTCTGCTCTCCTCAGCCTCCGCTCTCCTCCAGCCTCCGCTCTCATCTGCTTCCGCTCTCCTCTGCTTCCGCTCTCCTCTGCCTCCGCTCTCCTCTGCCCTCCAGCCTCCCCTCTCCTCTGCCCTCCAGCCTCCCGTCTCCTCTGCCCTCCAGCCTCCCTTCTCCTCTGCCCTCCAGCCTCCCCTCTGCCCTCCAGCCTCCCGTCTCCTCTGCCCTCCAGTCACGCGTCTCCTCTACCCTCCTGCCTCCCCTCTCCTCTGCCTCCGCTCTCCTCTGCCCTCCAGCCTCTGCTCTCCTCTGCCCTCCAGCCTCTGCTCTCCTGAGGGCACTGCAGCCATCATTGAGCTGCTGCCACCTGACTGCTGGGCCCCTTCCCTGATTTTACAAGAGATCTCCCATGGGTGACGCTACTTCACTTCCTGGGCAGTCCTCACCCCTCTGGTATATAATCCCCTGCCCAGCCTCTCTCTGAGGACCCTGACGCTCTCCTCTGCCCTCCAGCCTCTGCTCTCCTGAGGGCATTGCAGCCTCATTGCCTGCTGCCACCTGCTGCTGGCCCCTCCCTATTTTACAAGGATCTCCCATGGTGAAGATGAATCTTGTTTTATCTCTCCTAAATAAAGCTTGTTTTTGTGATGAAATTCGTTCGCGTCACTTCATGATGAAGGTAGCTGGTCCCTGCAGTCTCAGCCCTTCAGCCTCCGCTCTCCTCAGCCCTCCAGCCTCCTCTTGCCCTCCAGCCTCCGCTCTCCTCTGCCCTCCAGCCTCCGCTCTCCTCAGCCTCCGCTCCCTCTGCCTCCGTTCTCCTCTGCCTCCGCCTCCCCTCTCCTCGCCTTCACCTCCCCTCCTTCCAGCCTCTGCTTTCCTCTGCTCTCCAGCCTCCGCTGTCCTCCTCCTTGCTCTCCTCCTGCCTCCGCTCTCCTCTGCCTCCGACTCTCCTCTGCCTCTGCTCTCCTCTGCCCTCCAGCTTCCGCTCTCCTCTGCCTCCACTGCCTCCGCTCTCCTCTGCCCTCCTGCCTCCAATGCCCTCCTGCCTCCGCTCTCCTCTGCCTCCGCTCCATCTTCCTCCAACCTCCCTCTCCTCTGCCCTCCTGCCTCCGCTCTCCTCTGCCTCCGCTCTCCTCAGCCTCTGCTCCCTCTGCCCTCCAGCCTCCACTCTCCTCTGCCCTCCAGCCTCCCATCTCCTCTGCCCTCCAGCCTCCCCTCTCCTCCAGCCTCCCCTCTCTCCCTACCCTCCAGCCTCCGCTCTCCTCTGCCCTCCAGCCTCCCTCTCCTCTCCCTCCAGCCTCCGCTCTCCTCTGCCCTCTAGCCTCCGCTCTGCTCTGTCCTCCAGCCTCCCTCTACTCTGCCTCCAGCCTCCTCTTTACTCTGCCTTCAGCTCCTTTCTCCTCTGCCCTCCAGCCTCCCCTCTCCTTTTGCCTCCGCTCTCCTCCAACCTCCGCTCTCCTCTGCCCTCCAGCCTCCCCTCTCCTCTGCCCTCAGCCTCCGCTCTCCTTGCCCCTCTGCTTCCTCTGCTCTCCAGCTCCGCTGTCCTCCTGCCTTGCTCTCCTCCTGCCTCCGCTCTCCTCTGCCCACTCTCCTCTGCCTCTGCTCTCCTCTGCCCTCCAGCTTCCGCTCTCCTCTGCCCTCCCTGCCTCCGCTCTCCTCTGCCCTCCTGCCTCCATGCCCTCTGCCCTCCGCCTCCTCTGCCTCCCTCTCCTCTCCCTCCAACCTCCCCTCTCCTGCCTCCTGCCTCCGCTCTCCTCTGCCTCCTGCTCTCCTCCCCTCCAGCCTCCTCTCCTCATGCCCTCCAGCCTCCCCTCTCCTCTGCCCTCCAGCCTCCCTCTCCTCTGCCCTCCAGCCTCCCCTCTCCTCTGCCCTCCAGCCTCCCCTCTCCTCTGCCCTCCAGCCTCCCCTCTCTTCCAGCCTCCGCTCTCCTCTGCCTCAGCTCCCCTCTGCCCTTTAGCCTCCGCTCTCCTTCTGCCTCCGCTCTCCCCTGCCTCCGCTCTCCTCTGCCCTCCAGCCTCCCCTCTCTTCCAGCCTCCACTCTCCTCTGCCTCCGCTCTCCTCTGCTCTGCTCTCCTCTGCCCTCCAGCTTCCGCTCTCTTCCTGCCTCCGCGCTCCTCTGCCTCCACTCCCCTCTGAATCCACTCTCCTCTGCCCTCCAGCCTCCGCTCTACTCTGCCTCCGCTCTCCTCTGCTTCTGCTCTCCTCAGCTTCCTCTCTCCCTCTGCCCTCCAGCTTCCTCTCTCCTCTGCCCTCAAGCCTCCACTCTCCTCTGCCCTCAAGCCTCCACTCTCCTCTGCCCTCCAGCCTCCACTCTCTCTGCCTCAGCCTCCACTCTCCTCTGCCTCCAGCCTCGCTCTCCTCTGCCCTCCAGCCTGCTCAGTCTGCTTCTGCTCACAGTCCTCCAGCTCGTCCTCCGCTCCCCTCTGCCTTTCAGCCTCCCCTCTCCTCTGCCTTTCAGCCTCCCTTCTCCTCTGCCCTCCAGCCTCCGCTCTGCTCTGCTCTCCTCAGCCTCCGCTCTCCTCCAGCCTCCGCTCTCATCTGCTTCCGCTCTCCTCTGCTTCCGCTCTCCTCTGCCTCCGCTCTCCTCTGCCCTCCAGCCTCCCCTCTCCTCTGCCCTCCAGCCTCCCGTCTCCTCTGCCCTCCAGCCTCCCTTCTCCTCTGCCCTCCAGCCTCCCCTCTGCCCTCCAGCCTCCCGTCTCCTCTGCCCTCCAGTCACGCGTCTCCTCTACCCTCCTGCCTCCCCTCTCCTCTGCCTCGCTCTCCTCTGCCCTCCAGCCTCTGCTCTCCTCTGCCCTCCAGCCTCTGCTCTCCTGAGGGGCACTGCAGCCATCATTGAGCTGCTGCCACCTGACTGCTGGGCCCCTTCCCTGATTTTACAAGAGATCTCCCATGGGTGACGCTACTTCACTTCCTGGGCAGTCCTCACCCCTCTGGTATATAATCCCCTGCCCAGCCTCTCTCTGAGGACCCTGACGCTCTCCTCTGCCCTCCAGCCTCTGCTCTCCTGAGGGGCATTGCAGCCATCATTGCACTGCTGCCACCTGACTGCTGGGCCCCTCCCCTGATTTTACAAGAGATCTCCCATGGGTGAAAAGATGAGAGTCTTGTTTTTATCTCTCCTAAATAAAGCTGTGTTTTGTGATGAAATTCGTGTCGCGTCACTTCATGGGAGTGAGAGGTAGCTGGGTCCCTGCAGTCTCAGCCCTTCAGCCTCCGCTCTCCTCAGCCCTCCAGCCTCCACTCTGCCCTCCAGCCTCCGCTCTCCTCTGCCCTCCAGTCTCCGCTCTCCTCCAGCCTCCGCTCCCCTCTGCCTCCGTTCTCCTCTGCCCTCCAGCCTCCCCTCTCCTCTGCCCTTCAGCCTCCCCTCTCTTCCAGCCTCTGCTTTCCTCTGCTCTCCAGCCTCCGCTGTCCTCCTGCCTTTGCTCTCCTCCTGCCTCCGCTCTCCTCTGCCTCCACTCTCCTCTGCCTCTGCTCTCCTCTGCCCTCCAGCTTCCGCTCTCCTCTGCCCTCCACTGCCTCCGCTCTCCTCTGCCCTCCTGCCTCCAATGCCCTCCTGCCTCCGCTCTCCTCTGCCTCCGCTCTCCTCTTCCCTCCAACCTCCCCTCTCCTCTGCCCTCCTGCCTCCGCTCTCCTCTGCCTCCGCTCTCCTCAGCCTCTGCTCCCCTCTGCCCTCCAGCCTCCACTCTCCTCTGCCCTCCAGCCTCCCATCTCCTCTGCCCTCCAGCCTCCCCTCTGCCTTCCAGCCTCCCCTCTCCTCTACCCTCCAGCCTCCGCTCTCCTCTGCCCTCCAGCCTCCGCTCTCCTCTCCTCCGCCTCCGCCTCGCTCTCCTATGCCTCCGCTCTCCTATGCCTCCGCTCTCCTATGCCTCCCTCTCCTCTGCCCTCCAGCCTCCGCTCTCCTCTGCCTCCGCTCTCCTCTGCCTCCGCTCTCCTATGCCTCCGCTCTCCTATGCCTCCGCTCTCCTATGCCCCCTCTCCTCTGCCCTCCAGCCTCCGCTTTCCTCTGTCCTCCAGCCTCCGCTCTCCTCTGCCCTCCTGCCTCTGCTCTCCTCAGCCTCCGCTCTCCTCTGCCTCTGCTCCTCCGCCTCTGCTCTCTCTGCCTCCACTCTCCTCTGCCTCCAGCCTCCGCTCTCTCTGCCTCCACTGCCTCCGCTCTCCTCTGCCCTCCTGCCCTCCGCTGCCCTCCTGCTCCGCTCTCCTCTGCCCTCCAGCCTCCCCTCTCCTCTGCCCTCCTGCCTCCGCTCTCCTCTGCCTCCGCTCTCCTCAGCCTCTGCTCTCCTCTGCCCTCCAGCCTCCCCTCTCCTCTGCCCTCCAGCCTCCCTCTCCTCTGCCCTCAAGCCTCCCCTCTCTTCCAGTCTCCGCTCTCCTCTGCCTCCACTCTCCTCTGCCTCCGCTCTCCTCTGCCCTCCAGCCTCCCTCTCTTCCAGCCTCCGCTCTCCTCTGCCTCCGCTCTCCTCTGCCTCTGCTCTCCTGCCTCGCTGTCTCCTGCCTTTGCTCTCCTCCTGCCTCCGCTCTCCTCTGCTTCGCTCCCTCTGAATCCGCTCTCCTCTGCCTCCCCTCTCCTCTGCCCTCCAGCCTCCGCTCTCCTCTGCCCTCCAGCCTCCGCTCTCCTCTGCCTCCGCTCTCCTCTGCCCTCCAGCCTCCGCTCTCCTCTGCCCTCTACTGCCTCGCCTCTCTCTCTCCTCTGCCCTCCAGCCTCCCTCTCCTCTGCCCTCCCTGTCCTCCCTCCTCTCTCCCTCCCCTCTCTCTCCTCTGCCTCTCCCAGCCTCCTCTCTCCTCCCTCCTCCGCTCTCCTCTGCCTCCACTCCTCCGCTCCTCTGCCCTCCGCCTCCGCTGCCCTCCTGCTCCGCTCTCTCGCCTCCGCCTCCCCTCTCCCTCCTCGCTCGCTTCCTCGCCTCCCTCTCCTCAGCCTCTCTCCTCTGCCTCCCTCCCTCCTCTGCCTCAGCCTCCTTCCTCTGCCCAAGCCCCTCTCTTCCTTCCGCTTCCTCTCCTCCCTCTCCTCGCTCTCTCCCTGCCTCCAGCCTCCCTCTCTCAGCCTCCCTCTCCTGCCTCCCTCTCTCTCCTCTGCTCCTCTCCTCTCCTGCCTCGCTCTCTCCTGCCTCCTCCCTCTCTTCCGCTCCCCTCTGATCGCCTCCCTGCCCCCTCTCCTCTCCCTCCTCCCTCTCCTCTGCCCTCCAGCCTCCCTCTCCTCTGCCTCCCTCTCCCTCCTCCGCCCCTCTCCTCTGCCCTCCTGCCTCTCTCCTCTGCCTCATTCTCCTGCCCTCTCCTCTCTCTCTGCCTCCCTCTCCTCTGCCCTCCAGCTCCCCTCTCTGCCTCCGCCTCCACTCTCCTTCTGCCTCCGCTCTCCTCACCTCTGCCCCTCCTCAGCCCTCCAGCCTCTCCCTCTCCTCTGCCTCCAGCCTCCCGTCTCCTCTGCCCTCCAGCCTCCCCTCTCCTCTGCCTTCCAGCCTCCCTCTCCCCAGCCTCCCCTCTCCTCTGCCTCAGCCTCCCCTCCTCCTCTGCCCTCCAGCCTCCCCTCTCTTCCTGCCTCCGCTCTCCTCTGCCTCCAGCTCCCCTCTGCCCTTTCTTTAGCCTCCGCTCTCCTTCTGCCTCCGCTCTCCCTCTGCCTCCCGCTCCTCTCTCTGCCCTCCAGCCCTCCCCTCTCCTTCCAGCCTCCACTCTCCTCTGCCTCCTCCCCTCTCCTCTGCCTCAGCCTCTCTCTCCTCTGCCCTCCAGCTCCCTCTCTCTGCCTCCAGCCTCCTCTGCCTCCACTCCCCTCTGATCCACTCTCCTCTGCCCTCCAGCCTCCGCTCTACTCAGCCTCCGCTCTCCTCTGCTTCTGCTCTCCTTCAGCCTTCCTCTCTCCTTTGCCCTCCAGCCTCCTCCCTCCTCGCTCTGCCTCCTCGCCTCCCTCTCCTCGCCCTCAGCCTCCTCCTCTGCCCTCGCCTCACTCTCCTCTCCTCCAGCCTCCACTCTCTCTCTGCCCTCCAGCCTCCGCTCTCCCCAGCCTCTGCTCTCCTCTGCCCTCCAGCCCACTCTCTCCAGCCTCCGCTCTCTCCGCTCCCCTCTGCCTTCACCTCCCTCTCCATGCCCTCACCTCCCTTCCTCCCCCTCTGCCTAGCCTCGCTCTCCTCAGCCTCGCTCTCATCGCTTCCCTCCCTCTGCTCCCTCTCCCTGCCCTCCCCTCCTCCTCTGCCCTCCAGCCTCCCGTCTCCTCTGCCCTCCAGCCTCCTTCCTCTGCCCTCCAGCCTCCCCTCCTGCCCTCCACCTCCCTCTCCTCTGCCCTCCAGTCCCGCGTCTCCTCTACCCTCCTCCTCCCCTCTCCTCTGCCTCCAGCCTCTGCTCTCCTCTGCCCTCCAGCCTCTGCTCTCCGAGGGGCACTGCAGCCATCATTGAGCTGCTGCCACCTGACTGCTGGGCCCCTTCCCTGATTTTACAAGAGATCTCCCATGGGTGACGCTACTTCACTTCCAGGGCAGTCCCCACCCCTCTGGTATATAATCCCCTGCCCAGCCTCTCTCTGAGGACCCTGACGCTCTCCTCTGCCCTCCAGCCTCTGCTCTCCTGAGGGCACTGCAGCCATCATTGCACTGCTGCCACCTGACTGCTGGGCCCCTCCCCTGATTTTACAAGAGATCTCCCATGGGTGAAAAGATGAGAGTCTTGTTTTTATCTCTCCTAAATAAAGCTGTGTTTTGTGATGAAATTCGTGTCGCGTCACTTCATGGGAGTGAGAGGTAGCTGGTCCCTGCAGTCTCAGCCCTTCAGCCTCCGCTCTCCTCAGCCCTCCAGCCTCCCCTCTGCCCTCCAGCCTCCGCTCTCCTCTGCCCTCCAGTCTCCGCTCTCCTCCAGCCTCCGCTCCCCTCTGCCCTCCAGCCTCCCTCTCCTCTGCCCTCCAGCCTCCTCAGTCTCCGCTCTCATCTGCCCTCCAGCCTCCCCTCTGCCCTCCAGCCTCCCCTCTCCTCTGCCTCCAGCCTCCCCCTCTCCTCTGCTCTGCCCTCCAGCCTCCCCTCTTCTCTGCCTTCCAGCCTCCGCTCTCCTGAGGGGCACTGCAGCCATCATTCAGCTGCTGCCACCTGACTGCTGGGCCCCTCCCCTGGTTTTACAAGAGATCTCCCATGGGTGACGCTACTTCACTTCCTGGGCACTCCCCGCCCCTCGGGTATATAATCCCCTGCCCAGCCTCTCTCTGAGGACCCAGACGTTTTTTTGGACAGCCGGCACCATGCACCCGCTCTAGGATGCGGTAAGAGAGCGCATCAGCAGGGAGGGTAGCACAACGTTGGTGGCGTTTTGAGCTGCCAGTAGCTCCCTCCTCGCTGAGGCTCAAAAGCAGCAGCCCGGCGGAGCGGTGACCCTGGAGAGTTACCCGCACGCTGGTTGTTTTTAAGCCCGCCATTTAATTCAAATAGGAGCGCGCGGAAGTGATCTCCACACGCTCCTTAGCAAGCTCCGCCCACCCACCATAGTAGCTCAGCTGCGGTGCGGTGGCTGACTACAGTCAGGGAGAGGGAGCCGCTCTGACAGCGAGGGTGTCATGATAAGCAGTGAACACGGTCTGCAGTCTGTGCCTGCTCCTGGCTCACACCCAGCCCCCAGTATATGTAGTGCTACACATAGTTTATCACGGCAGGATTGTGAAAATGAGAGCTGTAGGGCTCATATTACAGGAGACAGTCACCGAGGTGCAGGGGAACAGATCACTTAGAGAATTAACCCTTGCCTTACTCAAGCAGAAGTGTCAGCATAAAGGACCATGAGAGGGGGGCTTCTGCACAGCAGCAGTTATTATATCCCACAGGCTGCCTGCAACAATCCAGCCAACCTCTCATGACTATCACCCCAGGCAAATCCAAGGGTTAGCAGTCTTTGTCCCCTTTCCCAACTTATCCTGCCATATTTAACCCCCTACTGCAGTGTTTCCTACTCCGGTCCTCGGGCGCGCCGGCGGGTCGTGTTTTCAGGATTTCCTTATCATTGGACAGATGGTGGAATTATCCCCTGTGCAGGTGATTAAACTAACGCCTGTGCGGTCCTGGGGAAATGGCCTGTTGGTGTGCCTTGGGGGCTGGAGTTGGGAGACACTGCCCTACTGCAGCAAATGGCCTGGCAGTGTTCACGTGCCTAATCACACTGTGCCACCATGCTCCTCATGACACCCCGTTGGCGGTAGCGTTATCCAGGAGTGCAGATTTTCTGCCTCCCTTGTCGGATGCTGGTACCCCGACCCCAGCTCCATCTCGGGTGCGGGTAACCGCTCTGTGCACCGTCCTTTTCTTCCTCAGGGGATGATTAGAGACAGCGTGTTTATAGACATAGGAAGCAGCGTCGGAGCTGCCGCCGTTTATGCAGGTCCAGATCCGGCCCCGCGCCCAATCACCACGCTGGCGTTTTCAATCCTCGTCTGTAACCTCCTCTGTTGAGTCCCACAGTGGAAGAAGATCTACAGATCATGCTCTGCTCGTGGTTCAGATCCCCACACACAGTGGTAAGCGGATTACCGCAGGAGCAAAGTCAGGATTCGTTGGCCACACCGACTGGTGAGTAAGTCGGGGCACAGGGTGGGGACATCCGATAACATGGGTGTAGTCAGGAGTAACCCTCGGGTAGTTAGGAATAGCATTTAATTAATCAGATAGTGTTACCATTATCAGGGGTGAACCTAGCATCTCTGCTGCCTGAGGCGAACTACAGATCGGCGCCGCCCCCCCCCCCCCCCCAACTCAAGGATGTCAGCGCCATCACACACACATAGAGGAACCACAGAAGAATCCAGAACAAGAGTCATTAATGGCAATGGCGGCTTGGCACAACCTACAGACACACAATAATGCAGCAGAGCGGTGCTCCTGTAGCTGACCCAGTCCTGCATCCTTATAGCACAGGAGGCAGCACTGATTGTAATCTATTATCTCTGGCACATGCCTACAAAACTCTGGCCAGATCCAATGTGACACTGCCTGACACTGACTAGTCAGACATGTCCATCATGCCGCACTGTCTACACACCACAGGTAACGACCTGCAGTCTAAGCATCAACAAGCTGCCACCGCACTAAGGCTACTTTCACATTTGCGTTCCCCTCCGCAGCGTTCTGCGGAGGGGATCCGCATTGTGACCGCAGCACCGCAAGCCCCTATCTTTATAATGGGAGCGCATGACCGTGCGCACCCATTCACTGCCATATGTGATCTGTACGCAGGCGGATGCTTGCGCACAAATCACTTAGTCTCGTCCACACCAGAAATGCAACATGTTGCATTTCTGTTGCGGACGAGACTGGGTGATTTGTGCGCAAGCATCCACCTGCGTACAGATCACATATGGCAGTGAATGGGTGCGCACGGTCATGCGCTCCCATTATAAAGATAGGGGCTTGCGGTGCTGCGGTCACAATGCGGATCCCCTCCGCAGAACGCTGCGGAGGGGAACGCAAATGTGAAGGCACCCATAGCTGGTAAAATTTCCCAATAGAACACGCCTCCTCCCGGAATACTTAGCCAATCACAAGTGCTGCACATGGGGCTGTTCAGAGTTAATAGCAGGTGCCGAACAAGTGGGTTAAGGAAGGGATGTGGGAGCGGAAAGGGAACGAGCAGTGCACGCGCCATGATAATTTGGAGGCCTGCAGTCACCTAGACTTTCATCTGAAACCTGGACAGGCCCTTTAATTATAATAATAAACACCTTAGCCCACTTCTAACAACTTGTAATATACTCCAGCAGTCACTGTACCTGTAAGTGTAAAAAAAAAAAAAAAATCGCATATGGATGATTGGTCACATGACGTCTACTCAGACCACGGGGGGGCGCCAAGCTGAACTCTTGAACCGGGTGCCAGAAAACCTAGATACACCTCTGCTCCTGGGTGCACATCTATACAGTGCAAGGTCACTCCTGGGTGCACATGTGTACAGTGCAGGGACACTCCTGGGCACACACGTGTACAGTGCAGGGACACCATTGGGCACACGTGTACAGTGCAGGGACACCATTGGGCACACGTGTACAGTGCAGGGACACTCCTGGGAACATGCGTACAGTGCAGGGACACTCCTGGGTACACGCGTACAGTGCAGGGACACTCCTGGGTACACGCGTACAGTGCAGGGACACTCCTGGGCACACGTGTACAGTGCAGGGACACTCCTGGGCACACGTGTACAGTGCAGGGTCACTCCTGGGCACACGTGAACAGTGCAGGGACACTCCTGGGCACATGCGTACAGTGCAGGACACTCCTGGGCACATATGTGTACAGTGCAGGGTCACTCCTGGGCACACATGTGTACAGTGCAGGGTCACTCCTGGGCACACATGTGTACAGTGCAGGGTCACTCCTGGGCACACATGTGTACAGTGCAGGGACACTCCTAGGCACATGCGTACAGTGCAGGGACACTCCTGGGCACATGCGTACAGTGCAGGGTCACTCCTGGGCACACGTGAACAGTGCAGGGTCACTCCTGGGCACATATGTGTACAGTGCAGGGACACTCCTGGGCACATATGTGTACCGTGCAGGGTCACTCCTGGGCACACATGCGTACAGTGCAGGGACACTCCTGGGCACACATGCGTACAGTGCAGGGACACTCCTGGGCACATGCGTACAGTGCAGGGACACTCCTGGGCACATGCGTACAGTGCAGGGACACTCCTGGGCACATGCGTACAGTGCAGGGACACTCCTGGGCACATGCGTACAGTGCAGGGACACTCCTGGGCACATGCGTACAGTGCAGGGACACTCCTGGGCACATGCGTACAGTGCAGGGACACTCCTGGGCACATGCGTACAGTGCAGGGACACTCCTGGGCACATGCGTACAGTGCAGGGACACTCCTGGGAACATGCGTACAGTGCAGGGACACTCCTGGGTACACGCGTACAGTGCAGGGACACTCCTGGGCACACGCGTACAGTGCAGGGTCACTCCTGGGCACACGTGAACAGTGCAGGGACACTCCTGGGCACATATGTGAACAGTGCAGGGACACTCCTGGGCACATATGTGTACAGTGCAGGGTCACTCCTGGGCACATATGTGTACAGTGCAGGGACACTCCTGGGCACATATGTGTACCGTGCAGGGTCACTCCTGGGCACATATGTGTACCGTGCAGGGTCACTCCTGGGCACATATGTGTACAGTGCAGGGTCACTCCTGGGCACATATGTGTACAGTGCAGGGTCACTCCTGGGCACATATGTGTACCGTGCAGGGTCACTCCTGGGCACATATGTGTACAGTGCAGGGACACTCCTGGGCACATATGTGTATAGTGCAGGGTCACTCCTGGGCACATGCATACAGTGCAGGGTCACTCCTGGGCACATATGTGTATAGTGCAGGGTCACTCCTGGGCACATGCATACAGTGCAGGGCTACTCCTGGGCACATATGTGTACAGTGCAGGGCTACTCCTGGGCACATATGTGTATAGTGCAGGGTCACTCCTGGGCACATGCATACAGTGCAGGGTCACTCCTGGGCACATATGTGTACAGTGCAGGGCTACTCCTGGGCACATATGTGTATAGTGCAGGGTCACTCCTGGGCACATGCATACAGTGCAGGGTCACTCCTGGGCACATATGTGTACAGTGCAGGGCTACTCCTGGGCACATATGTGTATAGTGCAGGGTCACTCCTGGGCACATGCATACAGTGCAGGGTCACTCCTGGGCACATATGTGTATAGTGCAGGGCTACTCCTGGGCACATATGTGTATAGTGCAGCTCCTCTCACCCCCTCCCCCCCTCTCTCCTTCCAGCACCTCTGTCCTCGCAGCTCCTCTCACCCCCTCTCTCTCCTGGCACCCCCTCTCACTTCCTCTTTCCTTCCAGCTCCTCTCACCTTTCCTCAGACCCCCTAATTGCATCACTCTCCCCTCCTCTCCTCACAGCTCCTAATTGCACCCTCTCTCTCCTGCCAGCTCCTCTATCCTCAGCTCTCCTCTCACCTCCTTCTTCTCACATCCCCTCTCTCCTTCAGGGAGCTCTCTCCTCCGCTCCCCTTGCAGCTCCGACCTCTTCCAGCATGTGTCGCGTGTTCTGGCCTGCGGGACACTCACTGATGATGTCACCGCCCTCTCCGTGCAGAGCAGAGCTGCAGGGGGCGGGAGATTTCAAAGCAGACAGCGGCCGACGTGCTGCACTGCTTAAGTATACATCGCAGGCAGCGGCCGCGGCTCCCATGCCAGTAGCTAGCTGTCTGCCACCTTGCCGCCCCCTATACAGCGCCGCCTGAGCAAACACTTCATATTGGCTCATGGTTAATGCGGCCCTGACCATTATGGTCGCTGGTTTGAGCCCAGGGAAGAGCTACACTATAAATTCCAATTTTACTTTTCGCAGAGTTCTGGCACTATGGTCGTATCCGGCTTTTCCGCTATTAGAGAGTAAAACGTTGGTGCCTGGCGTTTCGGACATGAAGCGGTGTAGCTTGTGACAACCAGTACAGGGATGAAAATATTCATATTATATTTATAATCAACTGATACGTTTGTCTGACAAAATACTAATATTGTATTATTTAATTTCCCTGCCTCATTGCCATGTCCACAGTTGTCACCTGTTTTTTCTCCATCCCTTACCCATAGATTAATTGCAGCCTACAGAAAGGGTACCCGTAGTCGGCGGGCCCTCAATTTTTGCAATTTTGATTATCTCCTTTCTTATGCCTGTTAACCTGACAAGAAGGACATAAGTATAGTAACTAATTTATCAACCAGACAAGTAGATACCTGAGTATAGTAACTTATTTAACAACCAGAGAAGTAGATTACCGGACTACAGTAACTAATTTAATAACCCAACAAGTAGATACCTGAGTATAGTAACTAATTTGAGATTCACATGACGAAAATTTGTTGTCCGTACTGATTTGGATCTACAATGATACGCATAGCAGTATGTTTCCCATGTTAGGCGGCCGTCACACGGAACGATTTCTTGCCCGATATCGATTAAGCGATCTCCTTTTTGATCGCTTAAGCGATATCGGGCAAGAAATCGTTGCATGTAATAAAGCGATTTACGATGTGAAATCGCTTGATCGTGACATCGCTGATCTGAGCTCCGGAGCTCAGATCTAGCGATGAACGATGCCACGATCTGCTTCATCGTGGTGTATAACACCACGATGAACGATCTCCCAGCGGCAGAGCCTATGCTGGGAGATGGTAACTATGGTACACGTCGGGTAACTAAGCGGCGCCCTAGTAACCCGATGTGTACCATAGTAACCAGCGAGATTGCGGATCCACATCGCTGGTGAGTCTGTCTGTGTGACATCTCACCAGCGATGTGAGCGATATTGTAAGCGATCGCGCGTGCACGTGATCGCTTACAATATTGCTAGAGATATCTCAGCGTGTGACGGCCGCCTTATACGTACTTATGTTCATGCTCTGTCGTTTTACTCAGAATGTCTTGATATATTATAGACATAGGTGTGCATTAATCAAAAAAAATAAAAAAAGTGAATAACACAACATTTTTTATTTAGTTAATTAGTAGCAATCCTTATGCTGGAGTATAGGGTGTATGCTTATAAGTAGATGTATCAGGATATGGTGTGATTCATTTTACGGAGCCATCAATTCTGTGGCTCTTGCAGGCACACAGTCTGACCTCCCATCGGGGTGAGTGGGATGGCCTTTATATCAGGGGTTTTTTGGAAGTGCGGTTGGAGCTCTGAGCCCCCAGGGGTGCACGCACAACCATTGGTTAGGGCATGCCCCCTCCTTCCGGGTTGCTCTCGGCAGGTTTTTTGGGCCTTTGATTCCTGGCGCCGCAGGGCACGGCATAAGCCGTTTATGCAGGTTAATGTATTGTGTGTACGTATAGGTATACATGCTTGTTGGTTCCCAGATAATCAGGGTTAATTTTTTACACGCGGGAAAAGGTTGACTATGGTGCATGGTAGGTGAGCATTTTTCATTTTTTGTCCATATGATTTCGGTGGTCGGGAACGTTCTTGTTTGCAGGCGTACGGAGCTTTGGGGAGAGGCTGGCTGCTAGGCAGCGCAGTTCTTACTCGCGTTACTTCGTACACTATATTAAAAAAAAAAACTAGACGTTGGTTGCTATATACTATGTTGTTTTTTGGGGGTACAGTTTTTCAACGAGGTACATTATTATCATTCTTTTGTTCCTTAGGCCATACGGGTATCAGGCCGACTGGTGGTTTTTTGTAGGATGTTTAATTTCAGTCTTTGTTGCCACGCCTGACCATCTGCGTTTTCAACCGAAGTGAGTGCTGAAATTTCAAATGTTTAAGTTCAGGTGTTCTATCAATGTTAACCTGAATCGGCTCCGATGTCTTTGGTCCATTGGTTTACCGCTCTGGCAGAGAGTGGAGCCTTTGCAGTTCCGTGTGCTGTACCCTGAATTAAATTGATCTGGAATGAATGGCTTGATTACTGGCCGGGAGGCGTCGCGGCCTCGATCCCCTTGATCTTTTCGACTGGTACTCTGGAGAACACTATGGTAAAGGACTGCTGTGACGGATGACTTATTCATGGATGTTTGACTTTGATGGGCTAACCATGCATGATTCTCTGGTTCAATACACCGTGTGGGCGAGCACAGATGTTATTTTTTCAACGAAGGGCACAGGTTGTTAAAACCGACTTTGTTTCCTAATTTCATCATTCGTTTTAAAAAAAAAGAGAAAAGGTGACGCAGAAGACTGGTGGGAGTGCTCATTAGGGACAAGGGTTCAACCCCCTTTTTTCCTTAAGTTTTGTTTTGGAGTCAGCAAGTCATGTATATCTATGGACAAGGCTGCCAGATGGTTGCTGACTAATGGTCTGTACCGCTTAAGTGGTGACCAGTTATGATTATAGGTATGTGTGGTTTAGGTTCAGTACCCATTGGTGTCGATTACAAGCAAGGTGGGCCCCTGTGGGCAGAAATGGATGCGCCTCCGTTAAATCTATATGTACGGTTACAGTACAGAGATATTTATATCCCTTCCCCTATTCTGAGTCACTCAGTGTTATGTACTAACTGGTATTTTCTGCTTATTTGTGTTTACTCGCGCATGCACATGGATTGGTCACAGGTGTTGGTGTTTCATTTCACTGTTACAATCACTTTCTCACTGTTACAATCACTTTCTATCGGCGGGCTGCCCGCTGGGATCATTTGGGTAGTCCGTAGAAGTATGAATGGCAGGTGTGTCTTTCGGTGGGTATGGATGAGAATAACATCTGGAGGATAGGTAAACATAGGTAGTTGGGCTTTTCAGTATGTTACTTTGCAGTTTGATTTACAGGTGTGTATGTATATATATCTGGACATGTATGTGTGTATGTGTATATATAGATATGTATGTGGGTATGTATGTGGATATATGTATTGGTGTACAGATATGTATGTATATGTGGGTGTGTGTATATAAAATATATCTAGGTGGAAATTGGGTGGGAAGCACAGGAGCTGACCGAGGATAAGTGAATGTGTACAGTTTTAAGGTTATGTGTTTAAAAAAAAACAGTTTGGTATCTGAGAATTGGTTATTGGACATTGCTATGATGATTTCTAATAGTTTGGAGATTTTTGTGTTGGGATTCGTTGAAGTGTTTTTGATTATTGGACAGCCCATTAAGCTGATGCCCGACCCGGGAGAAGTTTATCAGGCCTGCAAGATGATGTGATTCAAGCTTCTTGGTCGGTAGTGGGGGGTCGCAGCTCGGCTGTGCCATGCTTCTCCTTGGCGGAATGGGTGGTGTTTTTGGTGGTGAAGAAACCTGCGCCGGACGGCCGGTGGCAGAAAGTCTCCCTACACCCTGCTTGGTAGGCAAATCAGTTGCCTGGTTTTTAGCTGCGACCTTGTTTATGCCACAGTAAAAGATGAGAGTCTTGTTTTTATCTCTCCTAAATAAAGTGTCACATCACCACTGGACTCGGTGGCCCATGTTCCTGCCTCGGCCGCTGGGAGGAGCCGGATTTCTTCGGCTGGTGGCGCCGGTGATAGGAGGGCCTTGTCCTCTTATGGAACTGCTTCCGCGACGTCTGCCTCTGTCGCTGAGCGCCGCTGTGTTTCCCCTCTGGGTGGTGTTGGTCGCAGAGGAGCGGACCCTGCAGAGGTGTCCGTTAGGCGCAGCCTGCGTTCTTCTGTCAGAGGTGGGGTGGGTGGAGCCAGTCGTGCATCTCCATCTAGGGGCGGTCCGGATGAGGTCATCAGGCTGTGAGCTCCAGCCTATGGGAGGTAACCGTGCCCTTCAAATACATTGGAGCCTGTCTTGCAGGCCGCCAGATATAGTTTTGGTTTCCCAGTGATATAGTGTGTGTATAGTTTTGTCTCTGACCTTGGCTTGATTTCTGACTCTGCTTCTTCCTGTCGATCTTGTACCTCAGCTGCCCTCTTGGTTTCGCCCTTGACCCTTGCCTGGATTTTCGACTCTGCTACTGCCTGACGATTTTGTACCTTCGCTGCCCTCTCGGTTTTGACTCGGACTGCTGACTTCGTTTTTCGGATCTTGATTTTTTTCCCCGGCGACCTCCCCGCTCGGTTGCTCATATAGGTGTTACCCCTCGGGGGTCTGCCGCAGGGTTCCAGCGCCCTATGCTGGAATAGCGCTGCTCTTCTCCTCCCTTTCTGGGGCTACTGCTTGAGCACATGAAACTACATCTCCAAACCTGTTTCTGCTGGAGAAACTGCAGAGAGCATGCTCCTCCCCTCAGCCAATCACCATGCTTCTGTGTCCTGCCAATCAGGACTGTCCTGCTATGATATAAACTTCCTGTTTCCAGTCAGTCGGGGCCAGGGCAACTTCCTCCTTGAGGAGTTGCCATTTCTGGTCTGGTCAGGTCGCTCCTTATTTGGCTTGTTACATGATTTCTGTGTGTTCCTTCCTGCAGATTCCTGCCCAGTCAGCCCCTTGCTGACTGCCGTGTTCCTGGCCGGTTTCCCGGATCTCTTCCAAGCGGATCGCTGTCTCAAGCCTGGCTCCGGATTCCCCGTGTTCCCGGTTCCCCGTTTCCGATCCTATACCCGGTTGCTGTATTGTTTCCCACGTTGCCTTGGGTCGGTTCAACACCCGTGTCCGCTTCATTGGTCCCTCTGAGGTTGGTACCGGCGGAATCCCTGTATAGGGTTAAGCGCTCCGGGGCCTCCTTCGGTGGTGTTCTGGTGCTGTGGCCGTGTGGCCCTCCCCTGGGGCGTGGGTGTGTGTGTTGTTAATAAACCTGTTGACTCTACTTTACTGGTCCGTCTCTCTGTCATCCCGGTATCAGCATCCGCTCTACGCGGTCCAGTGGGTCCACGTGTGAGTCCGTCAGTAGGACGGGACAATAGGCGGCTACCCCCTGGGCTCTGCTGTAATTCCAGATCCCTGTATAGGGGTTAAGGGTCTCGGGGTTTCTCGGGGTGCTGTCTTACCAGCAGCTCAGCTTCACAGCGGATGGTCGACACATAAAGCTGTGTTTTGTGATGAAATTGGTGTCGCGTCACTTCATGGGAGTGAGAGGTAGCTGGGTCCCTGCAGTCTGAGGGGCACTGCAGCCATCATTCAGCTGCTGCCACCTGACTGCTGGGCCGCTCCCCTGGTTTTACAAGAGATCTCCCATGGGTGACGCTACTTCACTTCCTGGGCAGTCCCCGCCCCTCGGGTATATAATCCCCTGCTCTCGAAGCCCAGCCTCTCTCTGAGGACCCGGACCTTTTTGCCCACCCTCCCTCCCTGTTGTTATGTTATTCAAGTCGCAGCTGCGGAATGGGTGGTGTTTTTGGTGGTGAAGAACCTGCGCCGGACGGCCGGTGGCAGAAAGTCTCCCTACACCCTGCTTGGTAGGCAAATCAGTTGCCTGGTTTTTAGCTGCGACCTTGTTTATGCCACAGTAAAAGAAGAGAATCTTGTTTTTATCTCTCCTAAATAAAGCTGTGTTTTGTGATGAAATTGGTGTCGCGTCACTTCATGGGAGTGAGAGGTAGCTGGGTCCCTGCAGTCTCAGCCCTTCAGCCTCCGCTCTCCTCTGCCCTCCAGCCTCCGCTCTCCTCAGCCCTCCAGCCTCCGCTCCTACCCTCCAGTCCCTTAGCCCCAGCCTCCGCTCTCCTCAGCCCTCCAGCCTCCGCTCTCCTCAGCCCTCCAGCCTCCGCTCTCCTCTGCCCTCCAGCCTCCGCTCTCCTCTGCCCTCCAGCCTCCGCTCTCCTCTGCCCTCCAGCGTCCGCTCTCCTCTGCCCTCCAGCCTCCGCTCTCCTCTGCCCTCCAGCGTCCGCTCTCCTCTGCCCTCCAGCCTCCGCTCTCCTCTGCCCTCCAGCCTCCGCTCTCCTCTGCCCTCCAGCCTCCGCTCTCCTCTGCCCTCCAGCCTCCGCTCTCCTCTGCCCTCCAGCCTCCGCTCTCCTCTGCCCTCCAGCCTCCGCTCTCCTCTGCCCTCCAGCCTCCGCTCTCCTCTGCCCTCCAGCCTCCGCTCTCCTCTGCCCTCAGCCTCCGCTCTCCTCTGCCCTCCAGCCTCCGCTCTCCTCTGCCCTCCAGCCTCCGCTCTCCTCTGCCCTCCAGCCTCCGCTCTCCTCTGCCCTCCAGCCTCCGCTCTCCTCTGCCCTCCAGCCTCCGCTCTCCTCTGCCCTCCAGCCTCCCTTCTCCTCTGCTCTCCACCCTCCCTTCTCCTCTGCTCTCCAGCCTCCCCTCTCCTCCAGCCTCCCCTCTCCTCCAGCCTCCCCTCTCCTCCAGCCTCCCCTCTCCTCCAGCCTCCGCTCTCCTCCAGCCTCCCTCTCCTCCAGCCTCCACTCTCCTCTGCCCTCCTGCCTCCCTTCTCCTCTGCTCTCCACCCTCCCTTCTCCTCTGCTCTCCAGCCTCCCCTCTCCTCCAGCCTCCCCTCTGCTCTCCAGCCTCCCCTCTCCTCCAGCCTCCCCTCTCCTCCAGCCTCCCCTCTCCTCCAGCCTCCGCTCTCCTCCAGCCTCCGCTCTCCTCTGCCCTCCAGCCTCCCCTCTCCTCCAGCCTCCCTCTCCTCCAGCCTCCCCTCTCCCAGCCTCCACTCTCCTCTGCCCTCCTGCCTCCGCTCTCCTCCAGCCTCCCCTCTCCTCTGCCCTCCAGCCTCCCTCTCCTCTGCCGTCCAGCCTCCCTCTCCTCTGCCGTCCAGCCTCCCCTCTCCTCTGCCGTCCAGCCTCCCCTCTCCTCTGCCTCCGCTCTCCTCTGCCGTCCAGCCTCCGCTCTCCTCTGCCCTCCTGCCCCCCTCTCCCTGCCCTCCTGCCTCCCCTCTCCTCTGCCCTCCTGCCTCCCCTCCTCTCTGCCCTCCTGCCTCCCCTCACCTCTGCCCTCCTGCCTCCACTCTCCTCTGCACTCCTGCCTCCGCTCTCCTCTGCCTCCGCTCTCCTCTGCCTCCGCTCTCCTCTGCCTCCGCTCTCCTCTGCCTCCGCTCTCCTCTGCCTCCGCTCTCCTCTGCCGTCCAGCCTCCGCTCTCCTCTGCCTCCGCTCTCCTCTGCCCTCCAGCCTCCCCTCTCCTCTGCCCTCCTGCCTCCCCTCTCCTCTGCCCTCCTGCCTCCCCTCTCCTCTGCCCTCCTGCCTCCCCTCTCCTCTGCCCTCCTGCCTCCCCTCACCTCTGCCCTCCTGCCTCCACTCTCCTCTGCCCTCCTGCCTCCCCTCACCTCTGCCCTCCTGCCTCCACTCTCCTCTGCCGTCCAGCCTCCCCTCTCCTCTGCCGTCCAGCCTCCCTCTCCTCTGCCTCCGCTCTCTCCTCTGCCGTCCAGCCTCCGCTCTCCTCTGCCTCCGCTCTCCTCTGCCCTCCTGCCTCCCCTCTCCTCTGCCCTCCTGCCTCCCCTCTCCTCTGCCCTCCTGCCTCCCCTCTCCTCTGCCCTCCTGCCTCCCCTCTCCTCTGCCCTCCTGCCTCCCCTCTCCTCTGCCCTCCTGCCTCCCCTCTCCTCTGCCCTCCTGCCTCCCCTCTCTCTGCCCTCCTGCCTCCCCTCACCTCTGCCCTCCTGCCTCCCCTCACCTCTGCCCTCCTGCCTCCACTCTCCTCTGCCCTCCTGCCTCCACTCTCCTCTGCCCTCCTGCCTCCACTCTCCTCTGCACTCCTGCCTCCACTCTCCTCTGCACTCCTGCCTCCCCTCTCCTCCAGCCTCCCCTCTCCTCCAGCCTCCCCTCTCCTCCAGCCTCCCCTCTCCTCCAGCCTCCCCTCTCCTCCAGCCTCCCCTCTCCTCCAGCCTCCCCTCTCCTCCAGCCTCCCTCTCCCTCCAGCCTCCCCTCTCCTCCAGCCTCCCCTTCCTCCAGCCTCCCCTCTCCTCCAGCCTCCCCTCTCCTCCAGCCTCCCCTCTCCTCCAGCCTCCCCTCTCCTCCAGCCTCCCCTCTCCTCCTGCCTCCCTCTCCTCCAGCCTCCCCTCTCCTCCTGCCTCCCTCTCCTCCAGCCTCCCTCTCCTCAGCCTCCCTCTCCTCCTGCCTCCCCTCTCCTCCTGCCTCCTCTCCTCTCCTCCTGCCGTCCACCTCCCCTCTCCTCCTGCCGTCCAGCCTCCCCTCTCCTCCTGCCGTCCAGCCTCCCCTCTCCTCCTGCCGTCCAGCCTCCCTCTCCTCCTGCCGTCCAGCCTCCCCTCTCCTCTGCCGTCCAGCCTCCCCTCTCCTCTGCCGTCCAGCCTCCCCTCTCTGCCGTCCAGCCTCCCCTCTCCTCCTGCCGTCCAGCCTCCCCTCTCCTCCTGCCGTCCAGCCTCCCCTCTCTCCTGCCGTCCAGCTCCCTCTGCTCTGCCTCTGCTCTGCCTCTGCTCTGCCTCTGCCTCTGCTCTGCCTCTGCTCTCCTCGCCTCTGCTCTGCCTCTGCTCTGCTCTGCCTCTGCTCTGCTCTGCCTCTGCTCTGCCTCTGCTCTGCTCTGCCTCTGCTCTGCTCTGCCTCTGCTCTGCTCTGCCTCTGCTCTGCCTCTGCTCTCCTCTGCCTCTGCTCTCCTCTGCCTCTGCTCTCCTCTGCCTCTGCTCTCCTCTGCCTCTGCTCTCCTCTGCCCTCCAGCCCCCGGTCTCCTCCAGCCTCCGGTCTCCTCTGCCCTCCAGCCTCCCCTCTCCTCTGCCCTCCAGCCTCCCCTCTCTCTGCCCTCCAGCCTCCCCTCTCCTCTGCCCTCCAGCCTCCCCTCTCCTCTGCCCTCCAGCCTCCCCTCTCCTCTGCCCTCCAGCCTCCCCTCTCCTCTGCCCTCCAGCCTCCCCTCTCCTCTGCCCTCCAGCCTCCCCTCTCCACATATATATATGTTTGTATATAATATACATGTGTGTTTGTGTATATGCAACTAATATGTGTGTTATATACCTCTACATCTATATACATTTGTGTGTGTGTGTGTGTGTGTATGTGTATAGCGGAGTGTGTGTATGTGTGTGCTGACCACTCTGCCCACGCCGCTGCGCTGACCACTTTTACCGCACTCACTGCTAACCACTGAGCCACCGCGCAGTGCTAACCACTGAGCCACCGCGCAGTGCTTACCACTGAGCCACCGTAAACTGTGCTACCCACAGAGCCGCCTGTATACACACAATTCATTTCACCGCACTCCCGTAACTATTAGTAAATAAACTACCGTATATACTCGTGTATAAGCCGACCTGTGTATAAGCCGACCCCCCTACTTTTGCCCACAAAATCTGGGAAAACCTATTGACTCGTGTATAAGCCGAGGGTGGACCCCAGCACAGGTATACAGCCCCCAGCAGTGTGGTATACAGGCCTCCCCAGTGGTAGTATACAGCCCCCAGCAGTGTGGTATACAGGCCTCCCCAGTGGTAGTATACAGCCCCCAGCAGTGTGGTATACAGCAGCCTCCCCAGTGGTATATACAGGCCCCAGCAGTGTTACAGCAGCCTTCCCAGTGGTATATACAGCAGCAGCCCCAGTGGTAGTATACAGCAGCCCCAGTGGTAGTATACAGCAGCCCCAGAGGTAGAGGTATATACAGCAGCCCCAGTGGTAGTATACAGCAGCCCCAGAGGTAGAGCTATATACAGCAGCCCCAGTGGTAGTATACAGCAGCCCCAGAGGTAGAGGTATATACAGCAGCCCCAGAGGTATATATAGCAGCAGCCCACCCGCCACCCCCATCAGTATCCAGGCCCCCCCCATCAGTATCCAGGGCCCCCCCCCTTGCTCCGCAAACCTGTAAAGTAAAATCATTATACTTATCACTGTCCTGTTGCCGCCGTCCCCGCCGCTGCCGACATTGCGCTCCTCCGTCTTCATCCAGCGTCTCCCGGCTTCCTCTGGTCGGCGCAAACAATGACATCATTGCCTGCTCCGACCAGAGGAAGCCGGAAGAAGACGGATGAAGCCGGAGGAGCGCGATGTCGGCAGCGGCGGGGACGGCGGCGACAGGACAGTGAGAAGTATAATAATTTTACTTTACAGGTTTGCAGAGCATGGGGGGGGGGCCCTGGATACTGATGGGGGGCCCTGGATACTGATGGGGGGGCCCTGGATACTGATGGGGGGGCCCTGGATACTGATGGGGGGACCCTGGATACTGATGGGGTGGCGGGCAGGCGGCCTGCCGTTGTATGACTCGCGTATAAGCCAAGGGGGGACTTTTCAACCCAATTTTTGGGCTGACAAACTCGGCTTATACGCGAGTATATACGGCATATATGGATTCTAGACTACCCAATTATTTATAATCGGGCCGCCATCTAGTCTAATATAATTGCCGTAGCGCACTTCCGTCATTTTCGGCGCTACTTCCGTCGTCGTGGACATGGCTGCCAAACCTACGGAAGTGCGTTAGGGTCATCATCTCCCTTCACGCTCCGGTCTCCCCTCCACGCTCCCCGGTCTCCGGTCTCCCCGGTCTCCACGCTCCGCGTCTCCCCGGTCTCCACGCTCCGCGGTCTCCCCGGTCTCCACGCTCCGCGGTCTCCCCGGTCTCCACGCTCCGCGGTCTCCCCGGTCTCCACGCTCCGCGGTCTCCCCGGTCTCCACGCTCCGCGGTCTCCCCGGTCTCCACGCTCCGCGGTCTCCCCGGTCTCCACGCTCCGCGGTCTCCCCGGTCTCCACGCTCCGCGTCTCCCCGGTCTCCACGCTCCGCGGTCTCCACGCTCCGCGTCTCCACGCTCCGCGGTCTCCACGCTCCGCGGTCTCCACGCTCCGCGTCTCCCCTCCACGCTCCGCGTCTCCCCTCCACGCTCCGCGGTCTCCGCTCCGCGGTCTCCGCTCCACGCTCCGCGGTCTCCGCTCCACGCTCCGCGGTCTCCGCTCCACGCTCCGCGGTCTCCGCTCCGCGTCTCCGCTCCACGCTCCGCGGTCTCCGCTCCGCGGTCTCCGCTCCACGCTCCGCGTCTCCGCTCCGCGGTCTCCGCTCCACGCTCCGCGGTCTCCGCTCCCCGGTCTCCCACCTCCACCTCCCCGGTCTCCCCTCCACGCTCCCCGGTCTCCCCTCCACGCTCCCCGGTCTCCCCTCCACGCTCCCCGGTCTCCCTCCACGCTCCCCTCCACGCTCCCCTCCACGCTCCCCTCCACGCTCCCCTCCACGCTCCCCTCCACTCTCCCCTCCACTCTCCCCTCCACTCTCCCCTCCACTCTCCCCTCCACTCCCCCTCCACTCTCCCCTCCACTCTCCCCTCCACGCTCCCTCCGGTCCCCGCTCCACGCTCCGCGGTCTCCCCGCTCCACGCTCCGCGGTCTCCCCGCTCCACGCTCCGCGGCTCCTCCCCGCTCCACGCTCCGCGGTCTCCCCCGCTCCCCTCCACGCTCCCCTCCACGCTCCCCTCCACGCTCCCCTCCACGCTCCCTCCACGCTCCCCTCCACGCTCCCCTCCACCTCCTCCTCCCCCTCCACTCTCCCCTCCACGCTCCCCTCCGGTCCCCGCTCATCCACGCTCCGCGGTCTCCCCGCTCCACGCTCCGCGGTCTCCCCGCTCCACGCTCCGCGGTCTCTCCCGCTCCACGCTCCCGGTCTCCCCGCTCCACGCTCCGCGGTCGCTCCGCGGTCTCCCCGCTCCGCGGTCTCCCCCGCTCCGCGGTCTCCCCTCCACGCTCCGCGGTCTCCCCTCCACGCTCCGCGGTCTCCGCTCCACGCTCCCCTCCACGCTCCCCTCCACGCTCCCCTCCACGCTCCCCTCCACGCTCCCCTCCACGCTCCCCTCCACGCTCCCCTCCACGCTCCGCGGTCTCCGCTCCACGCTCCGCGGTCTCCGCTCCAGCGCTCCGCGGTCCTCCGCTCCCACGCTCCCCGGTCTCCCCCCACGCTCCCCCGGTCTCCCCTCCACGCTCCCCGTCTCCCCTCCACGCTCCCGGTCTCCCCTCCACGCTCCCCTCCACGCTCCCCTCCACGCTCCCCTCCACGCTCCCCTCCACTCTCCCCTCCACTCTCCCCTCCACTCTCCCCTCCACTCTCCCTCCACGCTCCCCTCCACGCTCCCCTCCACGCTCCACGCTCCGCGTCTCCACGCTCCACCTCCGCGGTCTCCCCGCTCCACGCTCCGCGGTCTCCCCCTCCGCGTTCCCGCTCCACCTCCGCGGTCTCCCCGCTCCACGCTCCGCGTCTCCCCGCTCCACGCTCCGCGGTCTCCCTCCGCTCCACGCTCCGCGTCTCCCCCGCTCCACGCTCCGCGGTCTCCACGCTCCACGCTCCGCGGTCTCCACGCTCCACGCTCCGCGGTCTCCACGCTCCGCGGTCTCCCGCTCCCACGCTCCGCGTCTCCCCCCACGCTCCACGCTCCGCGGTCTCCCCTCCACGCTCCGCGGTCTCCCCTCCACGCTCCGCGGTCTCCCCTCCACGCTCCGCGTCTCCCTCCACGCTCCCCTCACGCTCCCCTCCACGTCTCCCTCTCCACGCTCCGCGGTCTCCACGCTCCCGCTCCGCGGTCTCCACGCTCCACGCTCCGCGGTCTCCCCGCTCCACGCTCCGCGGTCTCCCGCTCCACGCTCCGCGGTCTCCCCGCTCCACGCACCGCGGTCTCCGCTCCACGCACCGCGGTCTCCGCTCCACGCTCCGCGGTCTCCGCTCCACGCTCCGCGGTCTCCCCTCCACGCTCCCTCGGTTCCCTCCGGTCTCCCTCCGGTCTCCCCCTCCGGTCTCCCCTCCACGCTCCCCTCCGGTCTCCCCTCCACGCTCCCCTCGGTCTCCCCTCCACGCTCCCTCCGGTCTCCCCTCCACGCTCCCCTCCCGGTCTCCCCTCCACGCTCCCCTCCGTCTCCCCTCCACGCTCCCCTCCGTCTCCCCTCCACGCTCCCCTCCGCGTCTCCCCTCACCTCTCCCTCCGTCTCCCCTCCCGCTCCCCTCCACGCTCCCCTCCGTCTCCCTCCGGTCCTCCCTCCGGTCTCCCCTCCACGCTCCTCCGGTCTCCCCTCCACGCTCCCCTCCACGCTCCCCTCCACGCTCCCCTCCGTCTCCACCCCGGTCTCCCCTCCACGCTCCCCTCCACGCTCCCCTCCGGTCTCCCCCTCCCGTCTCCCCTCCACGCTCCCCTCCGTTCCCCTCCACGCTCCCCTCCGGTCTCCCCTCCACGCTCCCTCCGTCCCCTCTCCACGCTCCCCTCCGTCTCCCCTCCACGCTCCCCTCCGGTCTCCCCTCCACGCTCCCCTCCGGTCTCCCCTCCAGCTCCCCTCCACGCTCCCCTCCACGCTCCCCGTCTCCCCTCCACGCTCCCCTCCACGCTCCCCTCCACGCTCCCCTCCACGCTCCCCTCCGGTCTCCCCTCCCGTCTCCCCTCCGGTCTCCCCTCCACGCTCCCCTCCGGTCTCCCGCTCCACCTCCCGTCCCCCCTCCACGCTCCCGGTCTCCCTCCCGCTCCCTCCGCTCCCCTCCACGCTCCCCTCCCGGTCTCCCCTCCGGTCTCCCCTCCGCTCTCCCCTCCCGCTCCCCTCCGCTCCCCTCCGGTCTCCCCTCCGGTCTCCCCTCCGGTCTCCCCTCCGGTCTCCCTCCGGTCTCCCCTCCGGTCTCCCCTCCGGGCTCCCCTCCGGCTCCCCTCCGGCTCCCCTCCGGCCCCCTCGTCCCTCCGCTCCCCTCCGGGCTCCCCTCCACGCTCCCCTCCACTCTCCCTCCACGCTCCCCGGTCTCCCCTCCACTCTCCCCTCCCCGTCCCCCCCGGTCTCCCCTCCCCTCCCTCCACGCTCCCCGGTCTCCCCTCCACTCTCCCCTCCACGCTCCCCGGTCTCCCCTCCCCCTCCCCTCCACGCTCCCCCCGTCTCCCCTCCACGCTCCCCTCCACGCTCCCCGTCTCCCCTCCACGCTCCCCTCCACGCTCCCCGGTCTCCCCTCCCACGCTCCCCTCCGGTCTCCCCTCACGCTCCCCTCCGGTCTCCCCTCCGAGTCTCCCCTCCGGTCTCCCCTCCGGTCTCCCCTCCGGTCTCCCCTCCCCGGTTCCTCCCCTCCCTCTCCCCTGCCCCCGTCTCCCCGGTCTCCCCTCCACTCTCCCCTCCACGCTCCCCGGTCTCCCCTCCCACGCTCCCCGGTCTCCCCTCCACGCTCCCCGGTCTCCCCTCCACGCTCCCCGGTCTCCCTCCACGCTCCACCGGTCTCCCCTCCACGCTCCCCGGTCTCCCCTCCACGCTCCCCTCCACGCTCCCCGGTCTCCCCTCCACGCTCCCCGGAGAGCTTGGTAACTAAGGCCGCGGTCGGGTAACTAAGGGGCGTGTCCGCACCACACACCCGGCCCCAGCCCCATCCATTAAGGTGTCTGCTGAGCCCAGGGGTGGCCGGAACAAGCCCAAGGGGACCACCCCAATCACACAATAATAGGCTGGATGCCACCTCCCCCTTAGATTCCTCACTGCTTCCAGGATCATGGCATCACAAGGGAGGAACCGCGGTGCATGATGGGAGATGTAGTCTTCAGGGGACCGGAAATGCTGCAGAGCTGAGGAGACAGCTATGATCACACACAGATAGAGAGATCTGCGGCTTCTTCATACACAGTCTCCTGCACTGAAGAGTGAGATTACATTTGTGTGTGTGTATACTGTATGTGTCTGTGTGTGTGTGTGTATACTGTATATATGTGTATACTGTGTGTGTGTGTGTATTGGTATATACTGTGTATACTGTATATGTGTGTATACTGTATATGTGTTGTGTGTGTGTGTGTATATGTGTGTGTGTGTATACTGTATGTGTGTGTATACTGTATATGTGTGTATACTGTGTGTGTGTGTGTATACTGTGTGTGTGTGTATACTGTATGTGTGTGTGTACTGTATGTGTGTGTGTACTGTATTGTGTGTGTGTACTGTGTGTGTGTGTATACTGTGTGTGTACTGTATATGTGTGTGTCTGTATACTGTATATGTGTGTCTGTATACTGTATGTGTGTATACTCTATATATGTGTATACTGTATGTGTGTGTGTGTATACTGTATTTCTGTGTATATACTGTGTTTCTGTATACTGTATGTGTGTATACTCTATGTGTGTGTATACTGTCTGTGTGTATACTAAATGTGTATACTAAATGTGTATACTAAATATGTGTATACTGTATGTGTCTGTGTATACTGTGTGTGTGTATACTGTGTGTATACTGTATGTGTGTATATACTATGTGTATACTGTATGTGTTTGTGCTGTATATGTGTGTGTGTATATTGTATGTGTGTATACTGAATATATGTGTGTGTGTGTATACTGTATGTGTGTGTATAATGTGTGTGTATACTGTATATGTGTCTGTATACTGTATGTGTGTATACTGTGTCTCTATACTGTATGTTTGTGTTTACTCTGTGTGTGTATACTGTATATTTGTGTGTGTGTATACTGTATGTGTGTGTGTATACTGTATGTGTGTATACTGTGTGTGTCTACTGGATATGTGTGTGTATATTGTATGTATGTGTATATTGTATGTGTGTATATACTATGTATGTGTGTATATACTATGTATGTGTGTATTCTGTATGTGTGTATACTGTGTGTGTGTGTGCATACTGTGTGTGTGCATACTGTGTGTGTGCATACTGTGTGTGTGCATACTGTGTGTGTGCATACTGTGTGTGTGCATACTGTATATGTGTGTATACTGTATATGTGTGTATACTGTATATGTGTCTGTATACTGTATGTGTCTGTATACTGTATATGTGTGTGTGTAGACTGTATTGTGTGTATACTGTATGTGTGTGTATACTGTATGTGTGTGCATACTGTGTGTATACTGTAATGTGTGTGTGTGTATACTGTATGTGTGTGTGTATACTGTATGTGTGTGTGTATAGTGTGTGTGTGTGTGTATAGTGTGTGTGTGTGTGTATTGTGTGTGTGTGTGTGTGTGTGTGTGTGTGTGTATACTGTGTGTGTGTGTATACTGTGTGTGTGTGTATACTGTGTGTGTGTGTGTATACTGTGTGTGTGTGTATACTGTGTGTGTGTGTATACTGTGTGTGTGTGTATACTGTGTGTGTGTATACTGTGTGTGTATACTGTGTGTGTGTATACTGTGTGTGTGTATACTGTGTGTGTGTATACTGTATTGTGTGTTGTGTGTGTATACTGTGTGTGTGTGTGTATACTGTGTGTGTGTGTGTATACTGTGTGTGTATACTGTATATGTGTGTGTCTGTATGTGTGTATACTGTGTATACTGTATATGTGTGTGTATATCTATTATATAATCACGAATGGATTTCGCGCACCAAAGTCGCATGCGACTCAGCGTGGTCATGTGGATACGAAAAATGCATTGGCCGCGCAGCGGCCAATGCGACCAGTTGTAAGGCGACTCGCTATGCCCGCGCAGCGGGCATGGCGAGTCGCCTTAGCACCGCGAAGCATTGGCCGCGAAGCGGCCATTGCGAGCAGTTGTAAGGCGACTCGCTATGCCCGCGCAGCGGGCATGGCGAGTCGCCTTAGCACCGCGAAGCATTGGCCGCGAAGCGGCCATTGCGAGCAGTTGTAAGGCGACTCGCTATGCCCGCGCAGCGGGCATGGCGAGTCGCCTTAGCACCGCGAAGCATTGGCCGCGAAGCGGCCATTGCGAGCAGTTCTAAGGCGACTCGCTATGCCCGCGCAGCGGGCATGGCGAGTCGCCTTAGCAGCGCGAAGCATTGGCCGCGAAGCGGCCATTGTGAGTCAGAGACTCGCTCGGCTAGAATCCCGATGCATTGTGCATCGGGCACCCATCTAGTACTCTATATATGTGTATGCTGTATATATATATGTGTGTGTATACTGTATGTCTGTGTGTATACTGTATGTTTCTGTATACTCTATGTGTGTGTGTGTATACTGTATGTGTATACTGTCTGTGTGTATATACTAAATATATGTGTATACTGAATGTGTGTGTATACTCTGTGTCTCTGTATACTGTATGTGTCTGTGTATACTGTATGTGTCTGTGTATACTGTATGTGTGTGTATACTTTGTGTGTCTACTGGATATGTGTGTGTATACTCTATATGTGTATACTCTATATGTGTGTATTCTGTATGTGTGTATACTGTGTGTGTGTGTGTGTGTGTATACTGTGTGTGTGTGTGTGTGTGTGTGTGTGTATACTGTGTGTGTGTGTGTATACTGTGTGTGTATACTGTGTGTGTATACTGTATATGTCTGTATATACTATATATGTGTGTATACTGTATGTGTGTGTGTATACTGTTTGTACTGTATATGTGTGTGTATACTGTGTGTGTATACTGTATATGTGTGTGTATCTAATATATAAAAGCCGAAGGCCACTTCCGGAAAACCCGAAGGTTACTTCCGTGATGGCCTCCGGACCATGGTGGGGACGTCACCGGTGCGGGCTAGCCGGGCAACGCCCGGCTACAGGAAACTGTGGAAGAACGTTCCACTCTCGGAGGTTTCGCCCGCTCCTGCGGGCCCCCCCGCGGGTCGTCCTGCCCCCCCGCCACTGCTCCGGGCCCCCCGCGGGTCGTCCTGCCCCCCCGCGCCCTTTCCGGGTCGTCCTGCCCCCCCGCGGGTCATCCTGCTCCCCCCTGCTTGCTTCTAATAATAAAAAAAAAAAACCTCATAGAGGATACTCACCCGTCCGCCGGCGCCCTCCATCTACCTCCTCTAGCTCCATGCCTTGAGGACCTGTGGTTGCCTGGGATCACCTGATTGGTTTCCCAGGCACCAAGAGGTCCTGCAAGCCGGCACACGCCTGTGTATCCTCTCATCCATCCTGCCCCTCCCCCTGCCACCACCACCATCCTGCCCCTACCCCCCACCGGCTCCAACCTGCCCCTCCCTCTCTCCTCCATAGCCCTCCCCCCACTCTATCCTGCCCCCCCACTGGCTCCATCCTGCACCCCCGCCCACACCATCCTACCCCCCCCCACCGCCTCCATCCTGACCCCCCCCCACACCAGCTCCATCCTGGCCCCCCGCCGGCTCCATCCTGCCCCCCCCACACCTGCTCCATCCTGCCCCCCCCCGCTCCATCCTACCCCCGCCGTCTCCATCCTAACCCTCCCCGGCTCCATCCTGCCCCCCCCCCCCCCCCCAACACCAGCTCCATCCTGCCCACCCACCGGCTCCATCCTGTCCCCCCCACGCCACCTCCATCCTGTCCCCCCTCCATCCTACCCCCCGTCCGCTCCATCCTGCTCCACCACACACACCAGCTCCATCCTGCCCCCCCGCCGCCTCCATCCTGCCCCACCCCCCCTCGGCTGCATCCTGCCCCCCCACCAGCTCCATCCTGCCCCCCACACACACCAGCTCCATCCTGCCCCCCACCGCCTCCATCCTGCCCCCCCACACACACCAACTCCATCCTGCCCCCCCACCGCCTCCATCCTGCCCCACCCCCCTCTGCTGCATCCTGCCCCCTCCACCAGCTGCATCCTGCCCCCCCACACCAGCTCCATCCTGACCCCCGCCCACTCCATCCTGCCCCCACCAGCTCCATCCTGCCCCCCCACACACACCAGCTCCATCCTGCCCCCCCCGCCGGCTCCATCCTGACCCCCCCCCCGCCGGCTCCATCCTGACCCCCCTGCCGCCTCCATCCTCCTCCCCCGCACCAGCTCCATCCTGCCCCCCCCACATTGCCTTCATCCTGCCCCCCGCTACCTCCATCCTGCCCCCCCCCTCAGCTGCATCCTGCCCCCCGCCTGCATCCTGCCCCCCCCCCCGCCGCCTCCATCCTGCCCCCCCACCAGCTCCATCCGGCCCGCTCGCTCCATCCTGCCCCCCCGCCACCATCCTGTCCTGCTCCCTCCATCCTGCCCTGCTCACTTCATCCTGCCCCCCTGCCACCATCCTGCCCCGCCAGCACTATCCTGCCCCCCTGCCGGCTCCATCCTGCCCCCCCGCTACCATCCTGCCCCACCGCCTCCATCCTGCCCCGCTCGCTCCATCCTGCCACCACTCCACCCCCCGTCACCATCCTGCCCCCTAATCCATCCTGCCCCCCTGCCAGTTAGCGGTCATGTGACCAATCAGCTAAACGGTTTCCCAGGCAACGACGGGTCCTAAATCCCTGTAGGACCTAGAAGACGAAGGTGGAGTGAGCCGGCGGACGCGTGAGTATCCTCACTGGGGATTTTTTTATTTTTTGAAGGGAGGAGCGGGGGAGCAGAGTATGGCCATATACTATAGTGATGCTATACATGTGCTATAAAATTCCACCATATACTATAGTAAAACTACATATACTCTAATATACTGTCATATACTATAGTGCTGCTATACATGTACTGTAATGTATCGCCATATACTATAGCGCTGCTATACATGTAATGTAATGTACCACCATATACCATAGCGCTGCTATACATGTACTGTAATGTACCGCCATATACAATAGCGCTGCTATACATTTGCTATAAAATACCCCCATATGCTATAGTCCACCTGTACATATACTGTAATATATTGCCATATACTATAGTGCTGCTATACATCTGCTATACTGTACCGCCATATACCATAGTACTGCTATATCTAATATATAAAACCCGAAGGCTCACTTCTGTCATTTTAGCCAGCACTTCCATCACTTTGTCATCGCCAAAGTGACGTTACCACAGCGCTACACCTGTTCACAGTGGACCAACATGCCGGCCCTAAGCGAAGTGGGACTCAGGCAGCCCCGCCACGCTTACGGCCGCCTATACACTGCCTAAAACACACATCACGGGCGGGAGACGACCGCCGTGATGTGTGCAGCCTAGAGGAGCAGAGGTGTGCCGAACACTCATGTCACCGCTCCAGCCTCCTCTCTCCTCACCCCTCCTGCCTCACCTCTCCTCACCCCTCCTGCCTCACCTCTCCTCACCCCTCCAGCCCCACCTCTCCTCACCCCTCCAGCTTCCCGCCACATTATACTCTGCTATCTACAGAGCCGCCTGTATACTCTACTACCCACAGAGCTGCCTGTATAATCTGCTACCCTCAGAGCCCCCTGTATACTCTGCTACCCACTGACCCGCCTCTATACACACAATTCACTTCACCGCGCTTCCGATGCAATTGCATCGGGCCGCTGACCACTGCACTCTGCCCCTGACCACTGCACTCTGCCCTAAAGCAGATTATTAGCCACTGAGCCTCCGTATACTCTGCTAACCACTCAGCCGCTGTATTCCCTAATAACCATAGGCTAGAATACCCGATTCTTTAGAATCGGGCCGCCATCTAGTATATAATAATAGGTTTCCCGGGTAAGTGGTCAGATAGAACAGGATCTCCCTTTAACACAAGCCAATCTTTTTCCAATAACTTATGGATAAGTGCTCTTGGCTGACAGAAAGTGGTAGTTAAACCCCATTTGGTACAATCTACCATCCTTTTCTTCTTTTTGTCATTGTCCAGACCTTCTGTAACAGGCTCAATACATGATTTTTGTATAAGCCCCTTAGTTTTTCTATAGGAATCCTGCAGTAATCTTTTGCGATATCCTTTTTATAAAAAACATTTCTTTAGTATTTTGGATTCTTCCCAAAGGTCAATATCATCCGTACAATTTTTACGAACCCTCCAGTACTGGCCATATGGAACATTTTGGGCCCAGCTGGGGAGGAGCCCACTATCAAACCTGAGGTAACTATTTACGTCCACAGGCTGGAAGTTGGTAGATGTAGTAAATCTCCCCAGCTGGTCCACCTTAATTTGCAGGTCCAAGTACTGGAGGGATTTATCCGAATAAGAAGCTGTAAAGGTACCGTCACACAGGGACATATCGCCGGCGATGTTGCCGGCAACTGAGGGGCGTGGCCAGGTTGCGGCGACATCGCCGGCGAGTTGCCTCGTGTGACAGGGCGATAATCAGGCGATGAATCGCCTGAGTCACATTGCCAGGTTTCCCAACAATGTTGGGAAACCTGGCGATGTTGCTCAGGCGATCCTGCCTGATCGCCCTGTGTAACGCGGCAACCAGCAATGTTGCGGGCGATTCCGCCTATATCCAACATTGCGAGTGATCGCTTGCTGGGTTGCTGAGCAACCCAGCGAGCGATAGCCGCGGCAACTAGCCGGCGACATCGCCGGTAAGTTGCTCAGTGTGACATCTCACCGGTGATGTTGTCAGGGATGCGCGCTCCCGCAATCCCCGGCAACATCGCCGGCGATATGTCCCTGTGTGACGGTACCTTTAAGGACAAACCTCACTCATTATTATTGAGCTCCTGGACAAAGTCCATAGCCTCTTGCAGTGGCCCTTTCCACAAAAAGAATAAGTTGGCGATAAAGCGATGATACAGAACAACATGTTCTTGTACCATCTTAGACTGCGCAATGGAGACGATTCAAAAGCACCCATAAATAGATATGCGGAATTGGGTGCGAACCTCGTCCCCATTGCACAGCCTTTTACTTGTCTATAGAAGTTTCCTTCAAATGTGAACACATTATTTCTCCAGGCCCCTTCCACGACAGCATAGGAGGTTGCCTCTCCACGCCCTAATTGGGACAGGAAGCACAAGAGAGGTTAAAAGGCCCCTCCCACCTCCCACAAGCCAGTGTCTTTCCTGTCCTCATGGGGCATGGAGAGGTTTTTTCTCTGTGCTGTGGCGGCCAGCGAGCTTCAGCATACCTTTTTCCTTTTGATGCTGGGCAGTCTTGGTCGGGCTCTGCTCCTCCTCTACTGCTCCCATGGTGTTGTACTATGGGACCAATGCCTGGCCCTCCGGATCCTCGGTGGGGGTGATGCGGGCTGTGGTATCCCTGGTCGGTGGCCTCCTCTGCTGGGGGTGGGGGAGCCTGCCGGCTGCCTCCCCGCGCGCATGCACGTTGTCCCGCGCGGCCGGAAGTGACGCCGGTGGGCGGGACTTCCGGTCAGGTGCTTTCCCGGCGGGAGAGCGGCGCTTGCGGGTGCCGGCGTCTGGACTCGGTGGGGCAGCGTGCGGGCACGTCTCCCCTGAGGTGGCCTGCCCAGGACCCGGCGCGGGAGGTGGGGAACCTTTTTTGGACACTGGGAGGGGCAGGCCTTTCTGGATGTAGGCTGCCCTGAAACCGGCTGAACCACGGTAAGCTCTTGTGCAGTGGTGCCCTTGCATCAAGCACAGCCCAGTGTTCCCCCTGCCTCAGAGCTGGGGGGGGTCCTTATGGTCCGGCTGACTGTTCTTTCTCCTGTGGGTTTTCCTGGGGAGACGACACTGTCCCTGGGAATTCTTTTGCCTGCCCAGCTTGTGTGACGGACTTCCCTTTATGCTGGGATGTCGCGGTGTCAGAGCTGCGCGGACGACATGGGTCTCCCTTGCCTGGTGAAATAGTCCAGGGTAGACCAGATTGTACTGGCTTCCCTGTCCTCCCTCGCACCAGTGGCTCCTATAGCCAGGCCTTCCTCCCCTAAAATATGAGGAAGCTCCTGGCTGCCCCTTCTGGCGGTGAAGTCTTTGATTCAGCCTCTAATATGCCCTCTGTAGCAGCCTCTGCTTCCTGACAGGCTGGGCTTGGACGATTCCTGGTTTCCTCGGTTACCATGGGGGTCTTGTTGGGGCTGTTTGGAGCACTAGGGGTTGCGAGAGGAGCGAGTCCTCTCCTCCGTCAGGATGAGTGATTTGCTGGGCTTATATCTGCTCAGCTGCCTGTTTTTCCGGTTCATTCCTCCATTTTGGCTCTCCCCTCTCAGGATTGGGATTTCCTGAGTACCGTTTCCAGAGTGTTCTCAGTTGCAGGTTCCTCCTGAGTTCCCCTGGGTTGTCCCAAAGGGTGGCCGTGAGGGGGCACAGCCACTCTCCTTTTGTAAATAGGAGCTCTCTGTGGCGCAGTTGGTAAACCAACTGGATAAAAGCCTGATCTGTTCTGTTAGCGTCCTCTCTTTACAGGCCCGCTAGACCGGACGATTGAGTGCTTTATGAAGTGTTCGTGGGTGTCTAGATCCCTCCTTAACTGGCTGGATTTGTGGGTATCCCATGTTTCCCTAGGAACCCTTGGGAAGTTCTCCTTGCTTCCTTTCCCTTGGCCTGGCAGCACCCTGTGTACTCGCAGTCGCCTCCACGGACTCTGTTTGTTGACAGCTAGAATATCGGTTTCTGCCAGCTGGCTGTGTGGCTGTCGGTGTGGAGTGGGGATCCCACTTCCGAACTGCAGCTGGGCTCGATCCCCTTCACAGGTGATTTGCTATTTGGGCCGGCTTTGGTGGAGATCCTGGAGAAGGCGCCTGTCCGCGGGGCTCTTGCGGTGCATGAGCCCCCCTGGTCACGGACATTTTGTTCTTCGGTGCCTCGGAACTCCCAGCCCCACGGGACTGGGTAATCCGGACGGTGGAGTTCCCAGAAGGGTAGAGGGGACCATATCCTTGTCCCTTCCCGTCTGCAGCGGCAACAGCCTGCCTACCGGTGACTTGGTTCAAGTGAGGGAGGGGAAGCAGACTTGCGGCCTTTCTCTCCTCGTGGCGGCAGCTTTTGTGGCGGTGGATGATAGGGGTCCTTTCGGTTCCTCTTCGAGTTCGGGTCTCCAGGTTCCCGGCCTGCCTTCGCAGGGCACGCACGGTATTCTATCCGCAGGGGTGCGGGATTTCCTGCTTGCAAAAGCCTCATTTCTCATGCCATGGAGAGGTGTTAGGTCTACTCCCACCTCTTCTTGGTCAGGATGCCATCTGGGGTCTCCCGGGTCCTTATCTGCCTGACACGTTCATCCTACATGTCAGGTACGAGCGTTTCTGGATGGAGTCTTTTCCTCTCAGTGATTCCGTTAATGGGCGACACCTCCGGATGGCTACATCCGATTTGATGGGCTCTTGCTTCCCCGTTCCCTTTCATCCTTGGCACTGGAAGTTCTTCGTCTTCGCACTTCCAGTTCACTGTCCTTCCCTTCGGGCTCTCCTTGGCTCCCTGTATTTTCTCGGAGCTGGTGACGGCGGTGGTGACCTTCCTGTGGGGTCGGGGCAGTTGGTTATTGCCATGTCGGGATGTCTTCCTTCTGGTTGCTCCCTCCGCTCGCGCCTTACTGCCTGGAGCCACGGCAGTCGTCCGTTGTCTCCCTCCCTTCGGTTAGCTCTTTCGGCTCTGGGATCCTTGTCGTCTGGCATTCCATCTGTCTTGTGGACTCGGGTCCACTCTCGAGCCTTCCCGACCACATCCTGTCTCATTGGGACAGTTTCCTTTGTACCAATCTTCCGGGTTTTGCCTCCCAGGAGGCGTCTCCTTGTCTCTCCTCTGGTGGTTGACCCTCTCGACCTGTTGCCTGGGGTTTCCTCGGTTCAGTCTCCTGGTCATCCCTCTGACTGTGGTCGCCGGCCGGGTTCAGGGATTATGGGGTCGTGCCATATGTTCCCAGTCCTCCTTTTCTCGGGAGCTGGGGCGGTCGTGGAAACCCTCCTTGCTGCTCGAGGTCTGCTTGGGATCTCTCGTCTGGGGTCTTCAGTTGTCCCCTCGGTGACTCCCCTCCGTCATCAGGGGGTCCATGGTCCTGCGCCCTGCTGTCGGGGTCCTCCCGGTTCTTCCTCTGGGTAGAACTGTTCCTGCTGGTTTTCCACCAGGAGTGTGGAACTTGGCTAAGGTGGGTTCTACTCTCTGTTGGCATGATTGGGTCCCCGGCCTTCGTCCGGTTCGCTTCCCGCCTATTTCCCTTCAGGCGGGTCCTCTGAGGAAGTTCGGGGACGGTGATGTTCTAACCATCCTTGTGGCTCCGCTGTGGCCGAGGAGAGGCTGGGTTCACCCTGATTATATCTCTCAATCTCGAGGGTCCGGTCATTTTGGACCCTGACCCCTCCTTACTGTTTCTGGGGATGGGTCCTCCAGATCTTCGGTGTCTCGGCTTAGCTGCATGGCTTCTGGGCCCCTGTACTGAGGCCTCCGGGCCTGTCTGGACGATTCTTGGCTACCTTGCCGGGGTCCCGTAGGCCGGTCCCTTCTGACCAATGCGGTGTGGCTGCGATTCTTCTCTTGGATGTCAGCAGCCATTGTAAACCCTTTGTGCATGCCCTTGACAAACCATTGAAGCTAAGCAGTGAGAGCCTTGGTCACGGGCTGGATGGGAGACCTCATGAGAGTCTCTATGGGTGACCCAATGGGAATCTCAGTGGAAGAGCCTATGGCAATTTCAATGGGAGACCATAGCTGCATTGACTTTTGTGTGGTTCTCGTCCTTCCAAATGTCTCGCGCTTTCTGGCTTTTCTCCAGGTGGGTTGGTCCTGGGACTTCGCCAGCCACATTGTGGGCTGGTTTTGGCTCTCTGCCCGCTCTTGGTGCAGTTGGGCATCTCTTCCCTGGGTTCACCGATTTCTGGTATCTGATTCCAGACTTTGTCCGCGAAGGGTCCTTGGTCCTGCCTGGGCTCTCGTTGTGGTCCTGTTTAGCCTATCACGTTCTCCCTCTGGGCCGCTCTCTTCCAGTGCTGTCCGGTTGTTGTCTCGCAAGACTCCTTTTCTCGTGGCAATTCTGTCTGCTCGGCAGGTCGGGATGCTTCTGGGTTTGTCCATCCGGGGCCCATAATTCTCTGTCCGTGCTGACAGCGTTGTCTCTCAGCTGGTCCCTTCATTCTTTTCCGTGAGGGTCTTGATGTTCCTTCGCTCCCAGTCGATTATCCTTCCTTCCTCCGATCGATGTCCTCGGACTCCGAAGGAGGTCGACTTCCATTCCTTCCTGATCGCAGAACCAGGCTAGGTTGTCTTAGGGTGGTGATACCCTGGGGCATAGTTCCCTACCCTTTTCTTCCGCCCTTTGGCCGTCGGGTGGGCTCGTCCGGAGCTTCGAGTCCCATGGCCCCCTGGACCACCCGTGCCATTCCGGTTCTGGCCTCGCCCGGCGGGTTCTGTCGCCTTCCGGGTTTCCTGCCCTTCTGCCTGAGCTTCCTCAGTCTTCGGGGCACATTGGGCAGGGGCTTCCCCTTAGCAGCTCTGCGCAGCTGCTGCGTGGTCCTCCCTGCGTACCTTCCCAACACCTTATCGTCTGGGTCTGGGATCCCCCGGGGATTTGGCTTTTTGCAGGATGTCCTGCAGGCTGTGGTTCCCCCCCTAGGTATCAATTCGTTGGTATTCCTCCTATGCTGTCGTGGAAGGGGCCTGGAGAAAACAGAATTATTCTTACCGTTAATTCCTTTTCTAGGGCCCTTCCACGACAGCACTTATTTCCCTCCCTATTTCCTTGTGTTTCCTGGAATGTGTTCCTATTCCTCCTGCTATGGTTCTTTGTAAGACACTGGCTTGTGGGAGGTGGGAGGGGCCTTTTAACCTCTCTTGTGCTTCCTGTCCCAATTAGGGCGTGGAGAGGCAACCTCCTATGCTGTCGTGGAAGGGCCCTAGAAAAGGAATTAACAGTAAGAATAATTCTGTTTTTCAAGAATGAACTTTATAGCTCTCAACAGTAAGTCTCTCTGCTCCAAAGGTAAGCTTTCATCCCCAGATAATACTTCCTTTATGGCCTTCAAACCAAATTCATGTGAAATATTATTATACAAAGAGCATACATCCAAGGAGAGGAGTATACAATTTTCAATTGGTGGTTTTCTTGTTAACTCTTTGATCAATTGGGTTGAATCCTTAAGATAAGACTCCAATGTAACCACATAGCCCTACAAAAACAGGTCTACGTAGTGTGATAGATTACTGGTTATAGAGTTAACCCTGTAGATAGTTGGACGACCTGGCAGATTTTTAGGGTCTTTATGTACTTTCAGAAGAAAATAAAAAAAGGGTACTTTATATTGGGGAATATCCAAAAATCTTTTTCTTTTTTATTCAAGAGGCCTTTAAGATGTGGTCCTATTATAATTCAAGAAGATTACAACTGAGGGATCAAGGTCAAGAAGTTCGTAGTAGGTAAGGTCCTCAAGGATCCTTTTTCCTTCGTTAATGTACCAGCCTCTATTCATTACAACCAGACCACCTCCCTTATCTGCTCTTTTTATAATTACATTAGTATTTTCCTTCAGGGAGATAATCTCCTTTCTTTCCCTCAATGAAAGGTTATTTCTCTTCCTAGGATAACTAAATGATCTAATCTCTTTAAGAACCAACTGTTGGAACATCTCCACATGTAATCCTTTATGATGTACCGGATAGAACTTACTAGTAATACCTTTTGGCTCTGCATGTTTTGCCACCCCCAATTATACTCTCCTTAACACTTGGATTAACTTTCAACAGATCTTTTGACTTACTTCTCTCCTCTTACAGAAAATGTCTCTGTACTGATATCTTTCTAAAAAAACTTGTTTAAATCCAAGTAGAGTGTATATGGATCCAGTCCAGATGTTGGACAGAAGGATAGGCCATGTTCCAACAATGATTTTTCATCATCTGTCAAGACATAGTCCGAAATATTAAAAATACTTGTTTTTTTCATTTGAATTCTCTATATTAAACTCATCTTGTATAAACTCTACATTGTTTTTGATTTTTTCATCCTGATTAATTACTTCGTTTTCCATGGTTTCCCCTTCCACCCCTACACCCCCGCCCCCTCTTTATCGCTTGGGGTGTCTTCCCGGGGCTGAAAAAACTGAGTGATCTTCATATTCCTCGTTGTGTTTTTTATATTAGATGTCACCTTATTAATTGTATGTATATTCTCTGTGATGGTGGAACCAATGGGCGGGGATGGGTTTACTATATCCCTTATTTGTGGTACCAACTCTACAATGGTATTTGAATCTGTTTTTCCCTCTAAGGGTATCATGACCACCCCTTTGGGACTAACCCCTTCACTATCAGGAAATCCCAAAATTATATTTTGATCAACCATTGTATTATTCCCCCCTATATTTATTAAATTACAATCAACTTTATTTATTTCCTGTATTAAGTCAAAAGAATCCTGTTGTATAGAATCCAGTGAAGTGGTTTCATTGTGTATAGTTAACAGTGTGAAATTAGGGTTTTCACAACTAATTTCCAATTGTGTGCCTGTACCCTGTATTAAATTAATCTCATCAGTTTGTGTTGATGTGATGCATTGTGTTTCTGAAATTAGTGAATTCTGTGTTATTAGGGATTTTTTCCAGTGCTAGCATTGTTTCTACTTGTAGTGTCTCAATGGGATTCTCCTTAATATTTAACCCTATATCATTAGTCTGTGATGTTAAATTTCCCACATTATACCCAAGGCTTACTGGCAATGTTTGTTGCATCTTTACTCCATTCAGGGTACCCAAACTATTGGGGACCTTTACAGGTTCCGCTGTGACCAGTCCACAATATAACACCGCCGAGTAAGTCTCAGGGACCCTAGTATATAAACTCAACAGTTCTCCCCTTTGCTCTCTCTGTTTCAAAGGTACTATCAGTGTATTCATCCCATCAGAGGGGGGAGAAAAATACTCATACTATTATTGGGTTCACATCTTTTATCACAATTTATTTCATTAATACCCACTGGGCGTTTCTTGGGAGGTTTCTATATATTTATTTTCAATTTTAATTTATGTTGTTCATAGTATGTTCTTGGTTTGTCAGATGTTAGACATCTGAATAATTCAGTATTAGCGTTCTCAGGGGACATTGTTTTTTTCATTATCTTCCCTTGATCCTCAGAATTCATTGCTGAAACTACAGTTGGTTCTGTCTCTTTAGCTCCCATAGTAATCTCCATTTTTTCTTCATTAATCAAAATATCCCTTCTATCCCTTAAGTTTCACCACCTTCTTTTTAACTAAATCCTCCTCAAATTTATCCAATTTCAATTTTAAATTCAGATCATATTCCCTAAAATCTTCTGATAAGTAATAGAGATCTAGATTATTTCTCAGAGATTTTACCTCATATAGAGCTCTTTCAGCTAGGGAATTCCGTTTCTCAATTAGCAATCCCATAAACCCATAAGAACATTGCAGAGAGAATTCTTCCCATCTTCTAGTAAATTCTGTGTCCTGGGGATATGAAGATTTCTGAGATAAACTCAATCCCTTTGGAGCCAGATTCTCAACTATGTATCGCTTCAAAAACATAGTATCAAGATGATTAATTATTTCGGATTTGCATTTCTGTTCATATTCAATAAATAAATCTATCATTTGCTTCCTATCTGCCTCATCCAACCTATTTCTGGCATTCATATTTACTTCAGGGTTTGTTGAAAAAACACCCAATGCATCTATCATTACTTCTCTCTGAGTGTCCCGATTCTTATTAAAAATATCCATATTCAATATCCAAGCACTTTCTCCTTTAAGATTCAAAACCAGATGAATTACAGTCCTATACACCAAACCACTTAATTAGGTATCATATGGGGATTTTACCACAGATATTCTTAAAGGGATCCTGTCCCCTCTAAAACGCCTCATAAACTAACAAAACATGTCCCTGCAGCATTCCATCACTAATCTCACACTCCTTTTGTCTCCTAAAAGCATCCTGTGAAAGTGCATAAAAATGTTTTAATATTCACTCATTAGTGATTATAATTAGCAGTGACTATATTCATAGTCACCAAGGCGGGCTGTTGTGCAGCTCCAGGGATCCACCCTGTCTGTGTGTTCTGCCGTGATGTGCAGGCATTGCCCTCCCCCTCTCTATCACTCACAGAATGCAAATCATTAGTCCTGCCTTCCGTTTCAGTTTCACAGCAGCACAGACAGAGAGAGGGCTGGATCCTGGAGCTGCAAAAGAACACCCCCTGGTGACTAAAGAATATAGCCCCTGCTAATTATAATCACTAATGAGTGAGTATTAAAACGTTTTCTCCTTCGCCTCATTGGGGGACACAGGACCGTGGGTGTTATGCTGCTGTCCACTAGGAGACGACACTAAGCAGAATCTGCAAAAGAGTTACAGTGGATCCTCCTCTGCAGCACTACACCCCTGTAGCAGGAAGTGCTTCTCCAGTTTTTGCTTAGTGTCGAAGGAGGCACACGACCATTTTTACTCTCTATTTTTTCTCATCCTTTTTTTCTTCCAATGAAGAAAAGTGGGTCCGGCGTGGCCCCCAGCATGCTCCTTCCTCGGCCACCCACTGTTGGGGCGCTGGGTTAAAGTTGAGAATCCTTACATATGCCGTACTCCTTTCTCGGCCTCCCACTGTTGGGTTGCTGGGTTAAAGTTGAGACAGCCCAGCATAACATCCACCTTCCTCACTCCCTCGGGGTCCTGAGTTGAAGCCAGAGCTGGACTACCTGCCAGATGACGTCCCCCTAATCACCCTCTGGGTGCTTAGGCTGAGGCACCACAGGTATCAGCAGCACATGCTGCATTCTGGGCTGGACTCTGGATGGATGCCTGCAGAAGCACAGGCTCAGAGACGACCCCCTAATCACCCTATGGGTCATTAGGCTGTGGCACCACATGTGCCAGCAGCACATGCTGCATTCTGGCCTGGGACTCTAGATGGATGCCTGCAGAAGCCCCCTGATCACCCTATGGGTCATTAGGCTGTGGCACCATAGGTACCAGCAGCACTCGCTGCACTCTGGGCTGAGATTCTGCAGCAGTCCCCCTAATCACCTTGTGGGCTATTAGGCTGAGGCACATGGCTGCTTGCAGGAGCGCAGCTTACAAGCGCAGCTGCACTTATCTCCCCAGGATCCCGGTGGGGTCCGGGTACAGCCCCACTCAGCCCTGCACTCCTTCCAAGGACCTGGGACAGAGCCTGCTCCCCTTCTCCCTGCACAGCTCCCTCAGCATAGGCAGGGGAAAGAGGTACCCTGCTCCACCTATGCTGCCCCTTCAAAAGCAGGCAGCACGGTACCTGGGGTGGCAGGGATCCATGGCCCCCCTCGCTGCCAGACCGGAGGTTCCGGATGGATTCCGGACCTCCGCGCCGACCCCCCCCCGCCATCCGCGGGTCCGCAATTCACGCTAGGCCCCGGCTTCAGGCCTAGCGTGGAAGGCACCGCCTATCCCCGCCCGCCCTCCGCCCGCCCTCCGGATCGCGTCAAATGACGCGGGGCGGCATCAGAGAGGGGCGGGAAGTTCCTCTGAGCGCTCGTTTTGCGCGCCCATTCAGGTTCCCGCCCCCTCCTTCTTCTCCTGACGCGCCAAATGCAGCCTGGGCGCCATTACACCGGGGGCATAAACACTGTGAGGCAGAATGCCACAACAGTGTAGCAGGCTATGGGGGCATATACAGGTCAACCAGCAGGGATCCTTCCCTGCTGCAGCTCTCTCTGCCCCCCCTCCCCTGGACACCAGTGTGACAGGCTGTAGGGCAGATACAGGGAAGCCAGCAGGGATATATTCCCTGCTGCAGCTTCCTCTCTCCCTGTACACCAGACTGACAGGCTGTGGGGCAGATACAGGAAAGCCAGCAGGGATCTAATTCCCTGCTGCAGCTTCCTCTCCCCTGTATACCATGTGTGACAGGCTGTGCCATGTGTCACAGGCATTTACAGAAAGGACAGGGATTTTCCCAATCGCCACGACAGCACCACCTGAGAGATAGGACCGCCCATCCAGACAGGAAACCTCTGAGATAAAAAGGCGGGACCTCTCCTGAACCTCAGTTTAGGTTTCCTGTCTTGGAGGTGGGAGACCTCTGAAGCTCATGCGGTCCTGGCCTGACCCGGTAGCTGGAAGAAGCTGTCCTTACCTAGGCAGTGGCTCCGGACTTGGGTGCAGAAGCTCCTCCACGGGGTATCCCCTGCGGTGGTGGAGGGCACGGGGTCTGGAGAGGGCCATCAGCGGCTTGTTCTCGGCCCTCGTCGCCGCCCGGGTGTCCCAGCTGCACGGTGGGTGGCGGCCCTGCAGTCTGTGCCCCGGGTGAAGAGGATGGTTTACAGGCAGGGCGCAGCGTTCCTGGGTCTGTAATGGGCCTGGGAGCGGTTTTTCCCGGCGGCAGGTTTGAATTTCGCGCCGGGAGCCGCTACTTCCGGTTTCGGGCGCGGACCGGAAGTGACGTTCCGCGCATGCTCTGTGCGGGCCAAGATGGCGGCGCCCAGCGTTCGGCAGCACGGAGACGCTGGAGCGGTTCCCGATGGTGAGGGGCAAGCAAGGAGGGCAGAGCCAGCCAGCGTCCAGCGGTGTGACAGCATTCCCTTTCGGCTCCAGTCATGGGAGCCTCAGCAGTGGCGGCCGCAGGTCCTCAGTGATGGGTTCCAGGATGAAGGGACCCTGATGCCCCGGACGTCGGTATGCGCCTGGTGGGTGAGTGCCTTCGGGCTGTACTGTCTGTAATTTCACCACCTGAGGTATGTGCTTTCTGTAGGGTTCCTCTTCCAGAGGGTTGTACTGCCGGATTTCTGTGGCCCTTGCTTTGGGGAGACTGTGCGAGTCACTGTCCCCAGTCCGGCCTCTAGCCTTGGCACTTTAGTGTGGGAGGTTTTTTTTCCGTCCCTGCAGCTAGCCGGGATGGATGGGGACTTATGCGGCAGAAGGCTTTGGGCTCTTTCCCTGGTACTGAGTGCCACTCGTGGTTTTCACTAGGGGGGAGCCGCAGGTCTTGCTCATCCTCTGCCTCGTCCTCCTCGTCATCCTCCTCCTCTGTTGACGGCAGAGAGGGGACGCCGGGGTTTCACATGATAGCTCTGATTTTTTTGCTTACAGCGGTCTGTTGCCTGCGAGGTTGGTGCCCGGGGCCCCTCTTCAGTGGCGGATTTCAGGTTCAGTGGTCTGTCTTCCACGCGGAGTCGGGCTTTTTCCCTTACATCTGAGGGCCCAGGCAAACATGTTAGCTCCTGGACTAAGCCTGTTCGGAAGGGCTCTCTTTCCTTTTAGGCTACTGGCGTAATTCCTGGGAATCCACTGCTGGCGTTTTTTGGTCCCTCGTGTCTTGGTTGCAGCAGTTGGTGGATGTCAGCATCCATTGCGACCCTATTGTGCATGCCCTTGACAGACCATTGAGGCTAAGCAGTGAGAGCCTTGGTCACGGGCTGGATGGGAGACCTCATGAGAATCTCTATGGGTCCCAATGGGAATCTCAGTGGGAGATCCTATCGCAATTTCAATGGGAGTCCATAGCTGGATTGACTTTACTCGAGTGAGGGACGGGTTTCCTACGGCGGAGACCTTGTATTCCTTCCTTAGATTCTTGCTGCGGCAGCTTTACTGGCAGCTTCTTCATGGAATTGGTGGCAAAGGACAAAGGTGGCTTTAATGCTGCTCATCATACCTTATGGTGGGGGCCTGGACGGTGTTGCCCACTCTGGGGTTTTCTTTACCTGGTGCGGGTGTTTTTCCGGTGGATACGTCGCTGGCTGTTATCCTGGCCCGGGCTTGTGCCGTTGTGGATGCTTTTCCCTCCGGGGTTCCGGCTCCCGCCTTCCGGGGCCGTCCCCCTTCGTGAACCTCGATTTGCTAAACGACGGTCCCCTAGTCGGACCCGAAGTTCTTGGGCCGACGGGGGAAGCCTGTAGTCTGTTTTTTTTGGTTCGGGGGTTCCTCCTTTGGCGAGAAGTTCCCGTATCAGTGACGGCTCGCTCCAGGACGGAGGAAGGCTTGACCCTTTCTCTCGGCCGGCTCCGGGGTTGGGGCTTGCGAGGGTGCTCTCGCTCTTCTCAGTGTCTGGTTGACGCTGGGGTTCGCTTCGGCTCCTGGGGGCCCCTGGTGATTGCGTCTGTCCGCTGTTTAGGCAAAGACGCTTTTCTGATACGAAGGGTACGGGCCCTTGTGCGACTGAGGGGGGTTTCCCCGGTTCCTCCAGCCGCCTGCGGCAGGGGGTTCTGTTCCCCGCTGTTTCTCGTGCCACAGCCAGTCAGTTCATTCCAGTCTTTTATACTCCTGAATCCCAGGAACTGCTTTTCTGGTGCGGAGCTCGTTCGTGTGGGGGACTTGGTAGTCGACAATCGGGGTTGGTTTCCAAATTGTTTCAGGGTGGGGCTGGCTCTGCCGGACGCGTAACACAATGTTCCGGTTCACAGTCACCACCGGCAGTTCTGATGTTCGCCCGGTTTGGGGGGCTTCCTCTGCCTTGCTGTGCCAGGCTCTCCCTTTCAGCCTGGCGATGGTTCCTCTGCTTTTCACGGCGCTGCTGGCAGTAGTGTGGCCGCTTCCGACGTCTGCGGGGTTGAATTATTCCATATCTGGACGTTTGCTGCTTGTGAGGGACGCCTGGGGTTTGTGCCCATCTACATCTGGTTTAGTATTCCCTGAGTCTGCTGGGTTGGATTGTTGTTCTAGGAAGGTCCAGGCTGTTCCCCGCCACGCGTCAGCTGGTTCTGGGGTTTTTTCTGGGTTCCCAGTCTCTGCTTCGCCTCCTTCTGGCCGTCGGGGGTCGTGGCGTGACTGAACGCAGTCCAGCGACCCCGCAGGGGCATAATGTCGGGAAGCTCCCCGCTGACCTCGAGGCCGTTGCGTCTTCGGTCAACCCTTTCTGCAGTACAGGGGCTCTCCTTAGTTGGGTTTCTGGAGAGCTGTGTCCCTCTTGGGCTCCCTCTCGTCCTGTATCCCCGCTGTTCCTTGGGCACGGTTGCGCTCTCGGGCCCTTCTGTGGATGGTTCCCCAGCGTCAGCTCGGGTTAGGGGCGGCCTTGGACGCATGGATTGTTCTGTCCCCTCCGCCTTTAGATTCTCTGGGGGGGGCTGCTCCCTGGGCGCCTCTCCAGGGGCGTCCCGTGGGGTGGTCCGGTCTCCGATGCTTACCACAGAGCCAGTTCCTGGAGATGGGGGCCCTCCTTCGGGACCTGCTCGGGGGGGCCTGAGCCTCCTCGCCTCTCCAGGCTGTCCTCCCTTATGCGGGAGTTCCTGGCTGTTTGGAAGGCAGTTCTGCGTTCCTTACTTCCCTTCGGAGGCACCATCTTAGTGTCCTCTCCGGCTACAGTGTGTTGGTGGCTTCCTGGCACCGTCAGGGGGACTCCCGGTCTCAGGCCCTCATGGGAGTTGCGCGGGGCGTTGTCAGCTGTTGGAACGCCCGTCTGATTCCCTCTCTGCCCTTCGCATGCGGGGGGGGTGGCAATTTCCTGGACGGATTTTCTCTGCAGGGTGCAGCTCCAATGGGAGCAGTGGGCCCTGGATTTGAGTGTTTTTTTATTTTTCGCTCCGATTGTGGCCATGTTGGGCCTTCTGGAGATGGTTTTCTTTGCCACTCGACAACACGGTCTGGTGTGTGGATTCTGTTCTCTGTTTCCCGGAGTCCGGCCTGGGCTGGGGACGCTCTACTGTTCCCCTGGTCCTTGGGCCTTCTGTGTCCCTTCCCTTCCTTGGTTAGGTTCCTGCAGTGCTTCGGAAGGTCAGGAAGGACAAGGCGAGGGTCGTCGTGATGGCGCCCTTCTGTCCCCGAGGAGCTTGGTTCTTTTGGCTCAGTCGCCTGTCCGGCCAGGCTCCCTGGACTCTCCCCCTATTCCAGTCTCTCCTGCAGGGGCCGGTCCCCCTTCCGCTGGTCTCTGGCTGCCGGCATGGGACTTGCCCAGGCGGCTCCGGTCACGTGGGGGCTTCTCTGGTGGCTTTGTTCTTGTGCTGTGGTCCGGTCGGACGCCGGTTGCCACCGTTTTTTTCTGGTGCCGGGTGGTTTACCTTTTCTGTCTTCTTCGGGGACGTGTCCCGACGGTGGGCTCCTGTGCCGGCAATTTTCGACTTCCTCCAGTAGGTGGCGGATTGGTCTTTGTCGATTCCCTGGAGCTCTGGTTTTCGACTTTGGGGGCCTGTGCCTTTGTTCCCTCGCTGGGTCCCTGTCCAAGGGTGGCTCCTTGGGGTCTCATTTTAGTTCTGGATGCCTTAACCAAGCCTCCCTTTGGGCTTTTTCTCTTGTGCTTCGCCTAGGGCCCTGCCTCGGCAGTTGGTCCTGTTGGGCGGTGGCTTGCTGTCCGCCATCCTTTTTTTGTGTCCTCCTGGCCTTGTCGGTGGGGCCTGGTTCTCCGGTTTGGCTGGACGGGGTCATCCTCTACCTGGTTCCTTCCTTCTTCCCACGGTGGCTCTCATGTTCCGCGGACTGCGGGAGCTTGTTCTCCCTTCCTTCTGTGGTCTTCCTGCAATTCTGATGGCTGAGGTTCTCCACGCGTTCGTGGTCTGGTGGGAGTTGCTTGCCTGCTTTGTCAGGCCACGGCCTGGCGTCTGGCTCTGTCCCTCTTGTTTTTCTTTCGGGGGGCCTCTTGGGGGGAGGCAGTGTCCGTAGGTGCCCTTGCTTGGTGGTTGCAGGTGGCCTTCACTCTTGCTTTTTCCTGTCAGGTGCGGGTCCCGGGGGGGGCCTTTGTGCGCTTCCACCAGGGCAGTAGCTGCTTCCTGGGCGGGGTGGCTGTTGTCCCCTTAGCCTTGATCGGTGGGGCTGCTCCTTCTCTTTTCTTCGAGCATGTCAGGCTTGATCTTGCTGCCGCTATGGTGGTGACCTTGGTAGACGAGTTCTGCTAGCGGTGGTCCCTCCCTAATTTTCTTTTCTCTGAAATCTCTCAGGTGGTGCTGTCGTGGCGATTGGGAAAAATCTAAATTACTTACCGGTAATGTGTTTTTCATGAGCCACGACAGCACCACCGCATCCCTCCCTATTGCCTGTTGGTGTTGGTCCTGTTTGGAAGGGGGTGTGTGATTTGTTGAGTTCTTTTGGTTGTTGGGTTCCCCTCTCCGGTCTCTGTAACCAAAACTGAGGTTAAGGAGAGGTCCCGCCTTTTTATCTCAGAGGTTTCCTGTCTGGATGGGCGGTCCTATCTCTCAGGTGGTGCTGTCGTGGCTCATGAAAAACACTTTACCGGTAAGTAATTTAGATTTTTCCCTGCTGTTCTCTCTCTCTCATCCCTCTGGCTCCCACAGGAATAGGAGGGCCAGTACAAAAGTGGGTAGACCGACATATTTCTGTCCTGAAATACTCTGTGCTGCTGTGAATACAGTTTTTTTCTGTGAAATTTTCAATTTTATAAACTGCTGCAGCACTGTGCTGCCCTCACTCACATCAATGAGTGTACCGTGCCCTACAAGATCTTAACCAACATACCGGGCTACTGTACAATGTCAGGAAGAAATTAGGTGTCAGACTATTTTCAGTACGCACAGGGAACACGTAATCCACTGAATACCCTATGGATGTATTGTGTTTATTCTGTGTCGTCACAAGGACACAACTTCGCCTATGTTCATACCACATTGGAGGTTTTTACCTCTTATGACTCTCACCCAGCGAGCGGAGTCCCTCTGCCTAGTGCGGTTGACACACTAGGCACAACCGCCAATGGTGCAAGTACCTGTCTGAGCACATCTAAATACACAGTCATAACGTCTGCAGCTATGTCGCAGTTTCTAGGAAATTTTCATGCAGCACGATGAGGGCTCCGACGTCTGATGGTTTTCGCAATCCAAATCCCAGACTCGGACTTTTATGCATCTTTGGAACCCTAAATCCACGTTCCATCAAAGGAATCTAAATGTCGATACTTCAACGATTAAACTGTGTCTGACAGGATACAAGACCGTACTTCATGGGGCTCTCAGCACCCCATTTACCTTAAGGGAGTTTTGTTGGTTTGGGACTCCATGGCATGTTCGTGCGATAACCTATCCGAAACAGGGTTCCCCCTAGGGACACAGTTCTGCTGAACAGAACACAACAGCAGGCATCAGTGTCTGCTACCATACCTTGAGGATGCCAATCGCATGGCACCAGACGGTGCCTCGCTCGCAGTCAGCAATCCAGATTCCAACCTTTTGGGAATTCATGTAGCGGATCCTCGTCTAGATCGACACAACCTCGATCAACGCACATTTGGCGATCACAGAAAACCCTCCAAGCTAGGGCTCCCCCTTAATTCAGGGAGTCATTATGCCTGTGCTACACGCAGAGCGTGTTTAAGGGTTCTATGACTGTGCTACACACACAGTGTGGTTTAAAGGTTCTATTCCAATTACCTTGTAGTCCCTAAACAAGAACGTGCACTTCGTCCCGCGCTAGACTGCCTCAGCTAGACAAACTCACCTGGGGCAGATTTTTCCGCACGGACTCCCTCCGCTCCATTATAATTTTTCCATGGAACACGGAGAATGTCTTGCATCCTTAGATATACAGGACGACTACCCGCCTGTTCTCCTTGCAGCCACTTATCATATTTACAATGTGCAAAGACCATTCCTCAGCGTGGCGTTTCCGTGCACACTCGTTACAGTCCCCTAAGTGGTCACAAGGTTTGTGGCAGTCATCATGGTTTCCTGCGTTCCAGGGACGTCGTCACTCTTCCATACTTGGTTGATTTCCTCCTCAACGCACGACCTTCAGGGATTGAGAACGCAGCGTCTTTATTGCGGTGAACACATTATTAACACTTGGTTGGCTAGTCATCCTCAACAAGTCTACGCCAGTTTCACTACAGTCTCTAGTATTTTCAGAACCCAGTCCAATACATTCAAAGCACTAGTCAGATGTTTCCAAGACTAGGCATGGGCATTTCAACTAGAAGTCCGCACTCTCCTTCAATGGTCGCCTCAGCCTGTCGGAGCTGACATGACGGTCAGTGACAGCACGGTTGCAGCACTGGTAGTTATTCCTTGACGCAGCTGCTCCTCAGGCCTCCCCAGTTATCTAGGCTCACATCATGAGATAACATTGTACGATCTCGTATCAGGAGGTGTCTTCTTCCAGTACCAGCCATGTAGTATCCCCTGTGGTGGCTCAGCCACTCACTAGTACGCAGGGGAAATAATTTCTTCCACCAAGTTGAAAGATACTATTCACCGACGAAAGTCGGACAGAATGAGGTGCGCTGTACCTACATCTCACTACTCGGTACAATTGTTCCTGATCAGAGTCAACGATGCTCATCAACCTTCGGGAGATTCGGGCGAGGTTCCCAACACTGAAGATTTTATCCCTTCTTCTGGCGGTTCGCCATTTCAGAAGGCAGTCTGACAATGCCACGGCCGTGGCATATGTCGACTCGCTAGAGCGAATCCCGCAGTTTCCAAGCAATGGAGGAATTTTACCACATTCTTCACTAGGCGGAATTCACAAACTCAGTACTACCGGCTGTTATTCTACCGCTTGTAGATGATTAGGACAGATAGTTTCTCCGTCGCCAAGGGCTTGCCTCAGGATATGTTTGCCATATTTAGATGTCTTTAAACAACTCTGACGTCACCGGAAAACTCTGGAAGTAGCCGTAATAGTGTCACACCTCATTACCAAGGTTCCTAGCTTCATAGCCAGGCTCACGACCCACAGTCATGGATGTCGGAAGTCCTGATCTTGGACTGGACCCACTTCCAAATCCACTACATTTTCCCCAGGCTACCATTATCCTAAGGTAGTGAAAATAATCAAACTGGACTGTCAGCAAATCATCCTTGCGTCCATACACTGGCCCAATCGCGCTTCGTACGCCGATTTCGCAAACCTCATAGCAGACATACCATGCCGCCTACTGAATCGTCCAGACTCTCTCTCTCAAGGCCGTCTTACCATCATAATTCATCGGCTCTAAAATCGGCAACGTGACCCTGGAGGCCCAGGTGTTCACGTAATATTGTCGCAACCTCAATCAGAGCACGCACACCGCCTTCAGACGAGATATTCCATCAACTTGGAAGATCATTTTCTTTTCTTCTCGTGGTCTTTCACCTTAGCACTGTTCCCTCCCAAGGATTTCCAGTTCCATCCAATTGGATCTACACTCGCGCCTGTTCCTTAGGTCCTCTCAAAGGACAAGTTTCAACCCTTTTCATACCCCTCTCGGCATTGCCTTGTTACCAGACCTCAATTATTATCTTTTCTTCAAGGAGTCTGCCGACTTGTTCCTCCCTCTCAGTCTACTAGACCCAGGGGTCCTGACTCTCGTCCTTGCGGCTTTACGCTAACCACATTTTAAGCCATGAGGGAAAAATCCCTTTGTTTTCTCACACAGGGAGTTGTTTCTTTTTTTTTTCTGGATGGCAATTGCCTCTCTCCGCAGAGTCTTTAAATTTGCAGCGTTTTCAGGTAAACCACCTTTTTTGTTTTTTTCTGGTCTCCCAGACAATGTTGTCCTACGTCCGGTTAGTTTTTTCCTCAAGATGGTGGTGTCTTTTGTTGTCCGCCTACCTGAATATACGGTATATTTCTGACGGCCTAAGCCTAGCGCCAGTTCATCCGGTCAGAATTGCACTACATTACTAGACCTTGGTCAGAACCCTACGCATATACGCGCCCAGGACAAGTTCCCTTTAGAAACCTCTTTTCCTTCTTCCAGAAGGATAAACACGGCAGGCAGGCCAGGTTCTACAAATACTTGATCAAATGGCTTAAATCCACCATCCATGCTTGTTGCATTGTTACAAAAAACAAACAAAAAAAAAAAAAAACAGTGAAACATAAATGAATATCATTTATATTATTAGTACTCTTATTATATTATTAATTTTTAGGTAGCACCATTCATCCATGGTGCTGTATTCTTCCGGCTGCGGGCACAGCGCATTCTACTATGACTGCTGGGGTCTCCTGGGCTACTGAGCTATTAGGCACCAGGAATTACCTCAACAAGTGTGTAAGGCATCCACGCGGCCAGCATGCACATGCTTGCCAGACGCTTTAGGTTTTCACTTAGTCCTCTGCAAATGCAAGTCTGGGAAACTGTATTCTCCAGGTGGCAGTAGCCCACCTGTAGGTGCATCGTTATTTTTATCATTAGTGATTTTCCATTGCTGTTCCCACCCAGGGACTGCTTTAGGACGTCCCACGGTCCTGTGTCCCCCAATGAGGCGAAGGAGAAAAGGAGAATTTTGTGTACTCACCGTAAATTCCTTTTCTCTTAGCCTCTAATTGGGGGACACAGCACCCACCCTGTTGCCCGTTTCGGGCCGTTGCTAGGTTATCATGTTAATCCTAAGCTGTTATATAGTTGCCTGTTTATTTTACAGGCCTCATTATACTGTTCGGCTACGGGTTTTTTACCTTACTGTTATTATGTAGCTGCCTGTTTATCTAACAGGCCTTTATCCTAACTGTGATTCTTGTCATTCTTCTGTTAATCTCCTACTGCTTTAGCACAAAACTGGAGAAGCACTTCCTGCTACAGGGGTGTAGTGCTGCAGAGGAGGATCCACTGTAACTCTTTTGCAGATTCTGCTTAGTGTCGCCTCCTAGTGGACAGCAGCATAACACCCACGGTCCTGTGTCCCCCAATTAGAGGCTAAGAGAAAAGGAATTTACGGTGAGTACACAAAATTCTCCTTTTTATCCACTTTCACAGGATGCTTTTAGGAGACAAAAGAAGTGTGAGATTAGTGATGGGATGGTGCAGGGACATATTTTGATAGTTTATAAGGCGTTTTGGAGGCGACAGGATCCCTTTAATGCCCAAATAAGACTTCCTTACTGCTCTTCTTATATCTTTACTCCTTCCCCACAGGTGTTCCAATGGCTGCCTCCACAGGGTTAATCCCACGCTTGTCAGCGTCAGTTATATGCAAAAGAAATAGAAGGGTTGCAATGAGAAGCACCTATGAGCTAATTACAGAGGCTTGTGGTGATTTATGTAACCGCTCACCTTTCTGTGTTGTGCGCCTCCGCACAACACCAGTTAGCGTTCAAATCCTCGGGGCACCAGTCTGGTGCACCGCCGCCGCTCCGGCGGTCTTTCCAGAGGCGAACATCACATGATCCGCAAAACCGGAACTTCATCACTGCAGGACCTTTTGCTGTTGATCCCAGTCGCCCGGCAACTACAGGTCCTTCAGCTTTCGGTATATGTTTCCAGCATTACAATTACTCCTCTCCCCACAGCATCTCCTGCCGACTTCCCACAGAGGGGAACCATGCCTGAGGATATACATGAGGGCCTTACCTACTACTGTGGACACAGAGATATTCAATCTAACCAGGTAAGACTGATCAAGAAATGGATTGGCACCAGTACAATCTGTTCTAGACGCTCAAAACAAAGACACAGGCACTGGTCTTTCTGATGAGTGAATTCTAAAGTTTTTTATTGTGCAAGGGTTATATAGACATTAGAGATTTCTAAAAATAGAATAATACGTGATGTGATAATATTACATAATGGTTACACAATAGTGGGGGATTTTTGGACACAAATACAGAAAAACAGGTTTGACAGTGATTTGTGAAGTCTTAAACAATCTACTTATATAATCCGCAGTTGGGAAATTCGGGCACTGTAGCCGAATCCCAACATGCTTTGCGCGACTGCGAGTGATGACGCGCAGCGTCATCACGAGCCGCAGCCGCGCTACCCTGCCCCGGCCTCAGCACCCGACATACCAGCCCACATGCCGGGCCCTTAACAAGTGACACGGCCCACTGCTGTGTCCGAGGGAAGCAGTGAGGAGACGCTCACACACAAGCTGCCCTCTCTCCCTCTCTCTCCTGCTCTGTGCACTGATTTACTCCGTACAAAGCAGGAGAAAGCCTGTAGGAGCCCGGCAACTCAAACACTTTCCTCACTGTCATGTGATCTACATTCAAAGGTCCTGCAGATGCTTACTGCGTTTCTGCAGGTCGCAGTGCCTCCTCTCCTGCTGCATATCGATCTGGACCTTCATGATATGGTAATGGATGCTGTGTCTGTGTGTGTGTGTGAGTGTGTAATAAGGTGTCCTGCTGCAGGTGTGTGTTAGTGTCATAAGTGTGCCTGCTGCTGGGGTGTGTCATGTCTCTGTCTGCTGTGTGTCATGTCTCTGTCTGCTCTGTGTCATGTCTCTGTCTGCTGTGTGTCATGTCTCTGCTGTGTGTCATGTCTCTGTCTGCTCTGTGTCATGTCTCTGCTCTGTGTCATGTCTCTGCTCTGTGTCATGTCTCTGCTGTGTGTCATGTCTCTGCTGTGTGTCATGTCTCTGCTGTGTGTCATGTCTCTGCTGTGTGTCATGTCTCTGTCTGCTGTGTGTCATGTCTCTGTCTGCTGTGTGTCATGTCTCTGTCTGCTGTGTGTCATGTCTCTGTCTGCTGTGTGTCATGTCTCTGTCTGCTGTGTGTCATGTCTCTGTCTGCTGTGTGTCATGTCTCTGCTGTGTGTCATGTCTCTGCTGTGTGTCATGTCTCTGTCTGCTGTCTGCTGTGTGTCATGTCTCTGCTGTGTGTCATGTCTCTGCTGTGTGTCATGTCTCTGCTGTGTGTCATGTCTCTGCTGTGTGTCATGTCTCTGCTGTGTGTCATGTCTCTGCTGTGTGTCATGTCTCTGCTGTGTGTCATGTCTCTGCCTGCTCTGTCATGTCTCTGTCTGCTCTGTGTCATGTCTCTGTCTGCTGTGTGTCATGTCTCTGTCTGCTGTGTGTCATGTCTCTGTCTGCTGTGTGTCATGTCTCTGCTGTGTGTCATGTCTCTGCTGTGTGTCATGTCTCTGCTGTGTGTCATGTCTCTGCTGTGTGTCATGTCTCTGCTGTGTGTCATGTCTCTGTCTGCTGTCTGCTGTGTGTCATGTCTCTGCTGTGTGTCATGTCTCTGCTGTGTGTCATGTCTCTGCTGTGTGTCATGTCTCTGCTGTGTGTCATGTCTCTGCTGTGTGTCATGTCTCTGCTGTGTGTCATGTCTCTGTCTGCTCTGTGTCATGTCTCTGTCTGCTGTGTGTCATGTCTCTGTCTGCTGTGTGTCATGTCTCTGCTGTGTGTCATGTCTCTGCTGTGTGTCATGTCTCTGCTGTGTGTCATGTCTCTGCTGTGTGTCATGTCTCTGCTGTGTGTCATGTCTCTGCTGTGTGTCATGTCTCTGTCTGCTGTCTGCTGTGTGTCATGTCTCTGCTGTGTGTCATGTCTCTGCTGTGTGTCATGTCTCTGCTGTGTGTCATGTCTCTGCTGTGTGTCATGTCTCTGCTGTGTGTCATGTCTCTGCTGTGTGTCATGTCTCTGTCTGCTCTGTGTCATGTCTCTGTCTGCTGTGTGTCATGTCTCTGTCTGCTGTGTCATGTCTCTGTCTGCTGTGTGTCATGTCTCTGTCTGCTGTGTGTCATGTCTCTGTCTGCTGTGTGTCATGTCTCTGTCTGCTGTGTGTCATGTCTCTGTCTGCTGTGTGTCATGTCTCTGTCTGCTGTGTGTCATGTCTCTGTCTGCTGTGTGTCATGTCTCTGCTGTGTGTCATGTCTCTGCTCTGTGTCATGTCTCTGCTCTGTGTCATGTCTCTGCTCTGTGTCATGTCTCTGCTCTGTGTCATGTCTCTGCTGTGTGTCATGTCTCTGCTGTGTGTCATGTCTCTGCTGTGTGTCATGTCTCTGCTGTGTGTCATGTCTCTGTCTGCTGTGTGTCATGTCTCTGTCTGCTGTGTGTCATGTCTCTGCTGTGTGTCATGTCTCTGCTGTGTGTCATGTCTCTGCTGTGTGTCATGTCTCTGTCTGCTGTCTGCTGTGTGTCATGTCTCTGCTGTGTGTCATGTCTCTGCTGTGTGTCATGTCTCTGCTGTGTGTCATGTCTCTGCTGTGTGTCATGTCTCTGCTGTGTGTCATGTCTCTGCTGTGTGTCATGTCTCTGCCTGCTCTGTCATGTCTCTGTCTGCTCTGTGTCATGTCTCTGTCTGCTGTGTGTCATGTCTCTGTCTGCTGTGTGTCATGTCTCTGTCTGCTGTGTGTCATGTCTCTGTCTGCTGTGTGTCATGTCTCTGTCTGCTGTGTGTCATGTCTCTGTCTGCTGTGTCATGTCTCTGTCTGCTGTGTGTCATGTCTCTGTCTGCTGTGTGTCATGTCTCTGTCTGCTGTGTGTCATGTCTCTGTCTGCTGTGTGTCATGTCTCTGTCTGCTGTGTGTCATGTCTCTGTCTGCTGTGTGTCATGTCTCTGTCTGCTGTGTGTCATGTCTCTGTCTGCTCTGTGTCATGTCTCTGCTGTGTGTCATGTCTCTGCTGTGTGTCATGTCTCTGCTGTGTGTCATGTCTCTGTCTGCTGTGTGTCATGTCTCTGCTGTGTGTCATGTCTCTGCTGTGTGTCATGTCTCTGTCTGCTGTGTGTCATGTCTCTGTCTGCTGTGTGTCATGTCTCTGTCTGCTGTGTGTCATGTCTCTGTCTGCTGTGTGTCATGTCTCTGCCTGCTCTGTCATGTCTCTGTCTACTCTGTGTAATGTCTCTGTCTACTCTGTGTAATGTCTCTGTCTACTCTGTGTAATGTCTCTGTCTACTCTGTGTAATGTCTCTGTCTACTCTGTGTAATGTCTCTGTATACATTACATTACACAGACATTACACAGAGACATTACACAGTGTATACAGAGACATTACACAGTCTATACAGAGACATTACACACAGTCTACTGTAATGTCTCTGTATACTCTGTGTAATGTCTCTGTATACTCTGTGTAATGTCTCTGTATACTCTGTGTAATGTCTCTGTATACTCTGTGTAATGTCTCTATACTGTGTCTAATGTCTGTATACTGTGTCTAATATCTCTATACTGTGTGTATACTGTGTGTAGTGTCTCTAATGTCTGTAGACTGTCTGTAGTGTGTCTATACTGTGTGTAATGTGTCTATACTGTCTCTAATGTCTGTAGACTGTCTGTAGTCTGTCTATACTGTGTGTAATGTCTCTATACTGTCTCTATACTGTGTGTAATGTCTCTATACTGTGTGTAATGTCTCTATACTGTGTGTAATGTCTCTATACTGTCTCTATACTGTGTGTAATGTCTCTATACTGTGTGTAATGTCTCTATACTGTCTCTATACTGTGTGTAATGTCTCTATACTGTGTGTAATGTCTCTATACTGTCTCTATACTGTGTGTAATGTCTCTATACTGTGTGTAATGTCTCTATACTGTCTCTATACTGTGTGTAATGTCTCTATACTGTGTGTAATGTCTCTATACTGTCTGTAATGTGTGTGTATAATGTGTCTAATCTCTGCATACTGTGTCTATACAATGTCTCATGTATGTATATACTGTGTGTTTCTCTCCTCACCCCTCCACCGCAGAGCCGCCTCCACACTCTGCTACCCGCAGAGCCGCCTCCACACTCTGCTACCCGCAGAGCCGCCTCCACACTCTGCTACCCGCAGAGCCGCCTCCACACTCTGCTACCCGCAGAGCCGCCTCCACACTCTGCTACCCGCAGAGCCGCCTCCACACTCTGCTACCCGCAGAGCCGCCTCCACACTCTGCTACCCACAGACTCACCTCTATACTCTGATACCCACTCACCCGCGTCTATACACACAATTCATTTCACCGCGCTCCCGATGCAATTGCATCGGGCCTTTTTACTAGTTACTTATAAATTTGGCTGGCTTATACATTCATGAGGCCACTTTGGCCTTGACCATCAGTACAATTCCCAGAATCTAACTTTATCCTAAGTTCCTGTTTTTCTGAGAACTACATCTGGGTTTTGTTATATTGTTTACTGCGTCTGGTAGATTGGTCACTTGTCCAAGAGTGAAGAAATAGAATAGAATATGATAACACAAAGACATTTTGTCTGACTAAGGAGACAAAATGGCTGACCATAGTCTGTATAAGATACCTACTTTAACAACTCCCCTCTTTTTATCATTTCTATTCCTCACCTCTCCCTGCCTGCCCAAGGTCCGCAGAGTTGTCCTACTTTCACAATAACTAGGCTTTTCCTAAGTATATTATGGGTACTACCATTCAGACAGACCCTGTTGGCCGGCCCTTTCTGTTCCCTATTTCTTCTAACCCTTAAAAACCAGAGGGGATTGATATATATATTACAGGCTATCATAACTTTTACTTCATATATATGTCTAATGACTATAATTGCTCATGTATAAATGCATGTGTGGTTCACACAGTATTATAGTTCTCATTTTCTTGTTGCACTGGTGGAAGAGACAGCTCCAAGGGATTTCCACAGTGGTGCAGTCAGCCATCTCTGTCAAAGTTTCTCTGTCGCAGAGTATACACTTGCATCCTTTTGTGGTAGTCAGGGTCATGAGTACTTAAGTATGTAGGGAGTCAGTATCCTTATCTTTAGTCTCGCTCACCTTGTATTTACCTGAAAAACATTTAATATTAGCTCCCAGAATTTTCTTTACTAGCAATACAAACAATTTCACCAGTACTGCAATTTTAATATTATAAATGCCCCTTGGATCACAAAATGAATAATTCCTGTTATCCATCCACCCCTTTAAACAAATTCAAGGACTTAATGGTGTGTGTGTATATTACCCAGGTACCTTTCACCTGCTTCCTGGGTTCCCCAACTTCCATCATACTCCCTGACTTCAAATATTTTGCTTGCTCCACTATCTTGGCCCCCTGTCAGTGAGGTTAAATTAAACTGAAGACAAGGTGGTGTTGTCCATCCTGTTATAGGGAGGGGCGCAGAAGTTTTACTTTGTCTTTCTAAATTTAAGGCAAGCATTGTCCAACAGTGTGAACCCATTAGCTCCTTCTCTGAAACAGGGGTTACAAAATAAGGCATAGTTTTGGCTGCAATAGATGCGTGTGAGCATATCCAACAGTTAGAAAGATTTCGGGCCTTTACTATATACTCATGATATCTCACAAACTTATTATCCTATTGTTTTGGTGACCCCTCATCCTTTAGCAAACCACTCCTTTCAGCCACTTCCTGTTGCTGTAACACTCCCCGTTCCCACTGCTATGGTGTATCATTTCCTTCTACTGTTTTTAGTAATAAAGCTTTGTAAACGAATAAGAACAACAAGCAATACTCCCCCATGATCATTCTTTTAGTCTTTATGAAACTTCTTGCAGTGGGATGCATGGATCCAGATGGTCTTTCCTTCTAATTTCACTGAGGTTGGTGTAGTGAGCTGAACTTGGTATGGACCTTCAAATCTAGGTTCCAAGCTTTTCCTCACGTGTTTCTTTATTGTCACCCAATCTCCTGGCTTTAGAGAGTGTGTGCCTTCCAAGGAGGAGGGATCTGCAATGGAACTGAGAACACGTTTATGAATTTGATGCAATACACCTTGTAAAGCTCCCACATAAGCTGTCATGTCAGAATGTAAAGTTTGCAACTGCTGAGGAAAATACAATCCTGTCTTTGGTGGCTCCCCAAACAGTATCTCATAAGGGCTTAAGCCTGTCTTCTTATTTGGGGTAACCCTTACAGAGTATAGTGCTATTGGAAGACATTCAGTCCATGGTTTCCCTGTCTCTGCCATGACCTTTTAAACTTTCAACTTTAGAGTCCCGTTTAGACGCTCTACCCTTCCAGAACTTTGGGGCCTATAAGGACAGTGGAAAGCCTGCTCTATTCCTAGAGCTTGCAAAACCTCCTGACAGATCTGTGACCCCATATCTACACACAACCTCAGATAGTAATTTCTTGACAACAGTTCGGGCAGTGGCCTTGGCAGTGGGCCATGCTTCTGGCCATCCAGAGAATAGGTCTGTGCAGACCAACACATATTCATAGGTGCCTACCTTTGGGAGCTGAACAAAATCAATCCGCAGACGCTGAAATGGATAGAGTGGCCGTGGCGTACACTTTTGTGGCACCTTAACCGTTTTTCCAGTGTTATGGCATGCACAGAATACACAACCCTGTATGTACTTAGCAGCAGTGTAATGGAATCCTGGAGTCACCCAGTGGTATTTTACCTGTTTTGCCATTGCGTCCTTTGATTGATGAGTTGGCCCGTGTGAGAGAGCACACATCATGGAATATAGTGCTCTAGGGAGGCAATTTTAATACCTACCTTCCATAGACCATCCTCTTCTCGGGCATCAGCACTTTTCCATTCTTCTTTTTCTTGTTTAGAGGCCTGTGCTTGCAGGCACATAAGAAGTTGAAGGTCCACCTCTCCAGACACTTGCACAGTGTAAAGCTCCACTGGGAGGGGACGCAAAGCCGCTGCCTTAGCAGCCTTGTCAGCACGGTCATTGCTTACAGCCTCTTTGGTGCGTTCCTTGGTATGGGCTTGCACCTTGACCACAGCAACCTTTTTAGGCAACTCTAGTGCTCTTAGGAGTTGAGCCACTGAGTCGGCGTTTTTTATGGGTTTCCCCGAGGCTCCCACAAACTGTCTGCTTTTCCATACAGGGCCGTAATCATGGCAGATGCCGAAAGAATAACGGCTATTGGTAAAAATGGACGTCAACAAACCCTCACCCATGATACAAGCCTCTGTCAGAGCCTTTAGCTCAGCTTCCTGGGCAGACATCCTAGAAGGTAATGGCTCACTTTTCAAAACTTCATGCAAGGTTACAACTGCATATCCTGTATGTGGTACTCCATCTACATAAAATCGGGAACCATCTACATACAGTTCTAAATCTGCATTATCAATTGGTGTCTCTTGAACATTTGCTAATGGCTGTCTCAATACTCATTAACTCAAAACAGTTATGCTCAGGTTCAGGTTTTAAGTCATCATCAATTTCTGGTAATAAAGTGGCTGGATTTAGCCCTGAACACCTTTTAATGGTAACATTTGGAGGTGTTAACAATGCCACTTCATACTTGGTTAGTCTGTTGATTGACAAATGTTTTGTCCATGCTTGAAGGAGCAGCTCCTGCACAGAGTGTGGTGCCTGTATCTCCAGGGTATTATCCAATACCAGATCCACCACTCTTTCTTTTAGAATTGCACAGGCAGCCACTGCTCTGATGCATGAAGGGGCTCCTTTTCACAATATCAAGTTGGGCAGAATAATAGCCTAATGGGCGATAATTTCCCCCATGCTTTTGAGTCAGTACTCCCTTAGCATGCCCTCCCACCTCATGACAAAACAAATAAAATGAGAGGTCATAATTTGGGATTCCCAGTGCTGGGGCAGAGAGAATGTCCTTCTTCAGCATCTCGAACCCCTCTTTTGCTTCTTTTGTCATCTGATAGGGTGTTCCTTTGTTACATGCTGCCAATATGTCATATAGTGGCTGCATTTTCTGTGATGCTGAAGATATCCACTCTCTGCAGTAGCCCACCAGTCCAAGGAAAGTTCTCAATGCTCTTTCAGTGGTAGGTTCTTTTGCCTGACTGATTGCTTTCTTTCTGTCAGTTGTGATATGCTTTGACTGTGCAGAGATGCAATGACCAAGGAAAACAACCCTCAATTTGCCACCTGTAACTTATCCTTTGCCACCTTGCATCCCTGCCCAAACAAAAACTTTAACAAAGACAGTGTTTCTCATAAACAAGTTGGTTTGTCTGGTGCACAGAACATAAAATCATCAACAGAAAAGTAAGCATTGCTTAAATCAATCACTGTAAGAATCTTTGCTTCTAGTGGAATTTGATTCAAAAGGGTATGGGGGTTTGGGACAATTGCTGAGTCCATAACCATCAATTTATTAATTTCACATAAATCATGAACAATTCTGTACACAACAGGCTGACCTAATATTTGCTTTTTCTTTACTGGAAACAAGAGGTGTATTCTAAGGGGATCGACATTTCCCTATAACCTGCACCAATACTCTTTTACCTGATGTGAAATGGCTGTATCCTGGTCTCTGCTCAGGGGATATTGTCTAACACATGCTGGTACCATACCTGGTTTCAACTTAATTTTCACTGGTGTTATTCTCAGCAACCCAACATCAGTTTTATCTTTTACCCATAGTGCAGGTGGCACTTCGTGCAGCATCTCCTTTGCCTGTGTCCAGCTTTTCCTCATCTAACTGGATTAAAGACAGCATTACAGTGAGTGTTGCTTCAGACAAAGGACCCTTTACAGTGATTCCTTTCTTCCCATAAGTAATGACAGCATTCATAGCATTTAAAATGTCAGCACCTATCAAATTTACAGGACAGTTTTCAGACACAAGCAACTGTGCACACAGGTCAGCAGTATTGGCTATTCTCACAGTTATAGGCTTAGTTTCTTTTAAAAGATTCATCTTACCACTGACACCCATCCCAAAAATTGTCCTTTTTGTTATGTATTGTTCAGGCATATCTTGTTTTCGTATTATTGTGCGGCTAGCCCCCGTATCGATTAAACAATCTACACTTTTACCAGTAGGAGGGTTAACTGTTTTGAGGCTGATGGTCCATCATTTGGGGAAACAGTAATCGTTTGGATTCCTTGGGGGGCTGCCTAGTTCCTAGTCTGAACTGTTATCAGATGTGTCAACATTCATCATTGCAACTCTTGTGCGTCCTGCTTTTTTCCTTTCTGGACAATCTCTTTTTATGTGTCCTCTTTTCCCACATTCAAAACATCATCCTTTGCTTTCTTTTGTATTGCCCCTGTCATCTGATCATCCGCAGCCAGTATTATTGGCAATGACTAATCAAGCGGCAAGTACAAACATTCCACACATGACTTTGCTATTTCTGCTCTTAGTTCCTCTCTTAACCCCTTGAAAAATATATCCTTAAGAAATGTCATTTCTTTAACATTCTTTACATCATAATCATTTATAAGGGGACGGTGATGATCAGATGTACTGATCCAGGACCCCACCTGATAACCATATCCGTGCTTCTGAATCCACTGGTCATTCTCCCGGGCAAATTGCCTCTTTCAGGTCACATCCAAACAACCTGCTTCTGGCATTTTCTCTTATTTTCAGAATCTTTGCTGCATCCTTACCAGCCCTTTTTCCATTTTCTGCTCTCACTAAATCAATCATTTTAAGTCTTGGATCCACTTGGATCCACAATCTGTTCTGATCTACTGAGCCTTTTTGTGAGACTGGTTCCCATAGCAGCTGTCAAGGGTAGCGATCCCTGTCTTCAGTATCCTGCTATATCCAAGCTAGACCTCTGCTGATTCACCTTGTGCACTTTAAATCCAGAATCAGCAATCTCCTCTAGCTTTTCTTCCGAACCACTTGTCTCTGCTTCTAGGGCATCAATGCAAACTCAATCTTCCGATCTGCTCTAAATCTACTATAAACTTGCCTAAAGCAGATAAATAAACACTAGCACATACAACACAATTCCAAAACCAATTCCTATATATTCTTCATACATCAAAGTCATCTGTTTCTATGCCTGAAAACAATCCAAAAACTCCTATTTCACTTCCAGCTGTCAGCTCCTACACACACAAGGAGAGAGGAAAAAAGGTGGGGGCAAAGAGTGGGATCAACAAGGTCTCAGCGCTGCGTACTTCTCACCCCCTGTCTCTCCCTCTAATAACTGCTTCTGAGTTTCAGGATAACATAAAGTGTTGGTTCTAACAACAGCTAGCCAGGAAACATCAGCTAATATTAACTAAATCTAATATTTTAGTTAAATAGTCAAAATCAGCAGCTTATTACACAAATCACATGTAGACAATTACAACAACAATGAAGCAACAACCAGCCCCCAAAAAAAATAAACCAAACAACAAATACAAATACAAATTACAAATAAGACAACAAACAAAAAAAATTTGAAAACAAAGTAGAAAATTAGAAAACAAAGTAGAAAAGTAGAATAGAAGAAAGCAGAAAAGTAGAAGAAAACAATTTAGATCAGTTTACCTGAGAATATCGAGTTTCCCTTTTCTGTTCCCCTCAGATTGACACGTCTCACCCCTCCCGGAAAGAAAAGTACTTTTTGTGAGTCAATGGCTCTCTTACCGCGGTTTTTGCACTCCTCCTTTCGGGACGGGCAACCTTGTTCAATCCGAGTCAAACGTAAAATGGAAAGAATTAATCTCGCTGAGGGCTCCAAATGTGGACACAGAGATATTCAATCTAACCAGGTAAGACTGATCAAGAAATGGATTGGCACCAGTACAATCTGTTCTAGACGCTCAAAACAAAGACACAGGCACTGGTCTTTCTGATGAGTGAATTCTAAAGTTTTTTATTGTGCAAGGGTTATATAGACATTAGAGATTTCTAAAAATAGAGTAATACGTGATGTGATAATATTACATAATGGTTACACAATAGTGGGGGATTTTTGGACACAAATACAGAATAACAGGTTTGACAGTGATTTGTGAAGTCTTAAACAATTACTTATAAATTTGGCTGGCTTATACATTCATGAGGCCACTTTGGCCTTGACCACCAGTACAATTCCCAGAATCTAACTTTATCCTAAGTTCCTGTTTTTCTGAGAACTACATCTGGGTTTTGTTATATTGTTTACTGCGTCTGGTAGATTGGTCACTTGTCCAAGAGTGAAGAAATAGAATAGAATATGATAACACAAAGACATTTTGTCTGACTAAGGAGACAAAATGGCTGACCATAGTCTGTATAAGATACCTACTTTAACACTACGAACCTCTAGACCATGATCCTTCAGTTGTAATCTTCTTGAATTATAATCGTTTGGTAAAGGATCATCTTTCCCCAATATAAAGTACCCTTTTTTTATTTTCTTCCGAAATTAGATAAAACCCCTAAAAATCCGCCAGGTCGTCCAATTATCTCTGGGGTTAACTCTATAACCAGTAATCTATCACACTACGTAGACCTGTTTTTGCAGGACTATGTGGTTACATTGGAGTCTTATCTTAAGGATTCAACCCAATTGATCAAAGAGTTAACAAGAATACCACCAATTGAAAATTGTATACTCCTCTCCTTGGATGTATGCTCTTTGTATAATATTTCACATGAATTTGGTTTGAAGGCCATAAAGGAAGTATTATCTGGGGATGAAAGCTTACCTTTGGAGCAGAGAGACTTCCTATTGAGAGCTAGAACGTTCATTCTTGAAAATAATGTGTTCACATTTGAAGGAAACTTCTATAGACAAGTAAAAGGCTGCGCAATGGGGACGAGGTTCTGCACCCAGTTCCGCAAATCTATTTATGGGTGCTTTTGAATCCGTCTCCATTGTGCAGTCTAAGATGGTACAAGAACATGTTGTTCTGTATCATCGCTTTATCGACAACTTATTCTTTTTGTGGAAAGGGCCACTGCAAGAGGCTATGGACTTTGTCCAGGAGCTCAATAATAATGAGTGAGGTTTGTCCTTTACAGCTTCTTATTCAGATAAATCCCTCCAGTACTTGGACCTGCAAATTAAGGTGGACCAGCTGGGGAGATTTACTACATCTATCCACTTCCAGCCTGTGGATGTAAATAGTTACCTCAGGTTTGATAGTGGGCACCTCCCCCGCTGGATCCAAAATGTTCCATATGGCCAGTACTGGAGGGTTCGTAAAAATTGTACAAATACTAAAGAAATGGCTTTTAGAAAAAGGATACCCCAAAAGATTACTGCAGGATGCCTATAGAAAAACTAAGGGGCTTACACAAAAATCATGTATTGAGCCTGTTACAGAAGGTCTGGACAATGACAAAAAGAAGAAAAGGATGGTAGATTGTACCAAATGGGGTTTAACAACCACTTTCTGTCAGCCAAGAGCACTTATCCATAAGTTATGGGAAAAAGATTGGTTTGTGTTAAAGGGAGATCCTGTTCTATCTGACCACTTACCCGGGAAACCTATTATTATATATAGGAAAAATAAAAACCTGGGGAATATGATTGCCCCTAGCAATATTACTTTAAAAAGAGCTGTGAGTAATGTTACCAATCTAAAACAATGGCGGTGTTACCCGTGTATGACATCAAGAAACGATTAAGAAGGATGCGAAATTCTTCTCCTCAAGGACCACTGGGGAGAATTTTTAAATTAAACACAGGGTAACATGCCAAACTTCCTTTGTAGTTTATTTACTGGAGTGCACGTGCGGCCTTCAATATGTAGGCCGCATGATGCAGGAAATGCATGCCCGGCTTAATCAGCATAGACATAACTTAAGGACAGGATACCAGCTGCATAGCCTTTCTAGAAATATTTTAATATTGTGCACCAAAAAGACCCTAGCAAAATGAGTCTTACCATAATTGATCGAGTAAATAATAAAGAGAATGATTCGCTGGCAAGATTAATTAAAAAAGAAAGTTACTGGATCTATAAGTTGGGGACTCTAAGTCCAGAGGGGCACAATCTAACATTGGATAATGTGGCCAAACAATAAAGGAAAGAGAATATTGAGAAGCACTATTATTGCACATTACAATGGGCAATAATAATCATCTTTATACAATATTGTTGAAACTATTGCAAGTCAATGTGAAGCACATATATAAGAAGGTGATTTTATTTGAAATATATACACAGTGTTGAGGATGAGCATGTATATAACAGGTAATAGGTGGGTAATTGTGTTTTTTATAAATAAGAAATTTTTATACATATACATATATATATATTATTATATATATATTATATATTTTATATATATATATATATTATATACTAATATATATTATAATAATATTATTATATATAATATATTATATTGAAAATGGACAACACGTTGGGCTCTGCATCCACCACATTGAATTTGAAATGAACTCTACAACAGAATTCAAGTGCAGATTGTAACGTTTAATTTGAAGGTTGAACAAAATATCTGATAGAAAATGTAGGAATTGTACACATTTCTTTACAAACACTCCACATTTTAGGAGGTCAAAAGTAATTGGACAAATAAACATAACCCAAACAAAATATTTTTATTTTCAATATTTTGTTGCGAATCCTTTGGAGGCAATCACTGCCTTAAGTCTGGAACCCATGGACATCACCAAACGCTGGTTTTCCTCCTTCTTAATGCTTTGCCAGGCCTTTACAGCCGCAGCCTTCAGGTCTTGCTTGTTTGTGGGTCTTTCCGTCTTAAGTCTGGATTTGAGCAAGTGAAATGCATGCTCAATTGGGTTAAGATCTGGTGATTGACTTGGCCATTGCAGAATGTTCCACTTTTTTGCACTCATGAACTCCTGGGTAGCTTTGGCTGTATGCTTGGGGTCATTGTCCATCTGTACTATGAAGCGCTGTCCAATCAACTTTGCAGCATTTGGCTGAATCTGGGCTGAAAGTATATCCCGGTACACTTCAGAATTCATCCGGCTACTCTTGTCTGCTGTTATGTCATCAATAAACACAAGTGACCCAGTGCCATTGAAAGCCATGCATGCCCATGCCATCATGTTGCCTCCACCATGTTTTACAGAGGATGTGGTGTGCCTTGGATCATGTGCCGTTCCCTTTCTTCTCCAAACTTTTTTCTTCCCATCATTCTGGTACAGGTTGATCTTTGTCTCATCTGTCCATAGAATACTTTTCCAGAACTGAGCTGGCTTCTTGAGGTGTTTTTCAGCAAATTTAACTCTGGCCTGTCTATTTTTGGAATTGATGAATGGTTTGCATCTAGATGTGAACCCTTTGTATTTACTGTCATGGAGTCTTCTCTTTACTGTTGACTTAGAGACAGATACACCTACTTCACTGAGAGTGTTCTGGACTTCAGTTGATGTTGTGAACGGGTTCTTCTTCACCAAATAAAGTATGCGGCGATCATCCACCACTGTTGTCATCCGTGGACGCCCAGGCCTTTTAGAGTTCCCAAGCTCACCAGTCAATTCCTTTTTTCTCAGAATGTACCCAACTGTTGATTTTGCTACTCCAAGCACGTCTTCTATCTCTCTGATGGATTTTATTCTTTTTTATTCAGCCTCAGGATGTTCTGCTTCACCTCAATTGAGAGTTCCTTTGACCGCATGTTGTCTGGTCACAGCAACAGCTTCCAAATGCAAAACCACACACCTGGAATCCACCCCTGACCTTTTAACTACTTCATTGATTACAGGTTAACGAGGGAGACGCCTTCAGAGTTAATTGCAGCCCTTAGAGTCCGTTGTCCAATTACTTTTGGTCCCTTGAAAAAGAGGAGGCTATGCATTACAGAGCTATGATTCCTAAACCCTTTCTCCGATTTGGATGTGGAAACTCTCATATTGCAGCTGGGAGTGTGCACTTTCAGCCCATATTATATATATATAATTGTATTTCTGAACATGTTTTTGTAAACAGCTAAAATAACAAAACTTGTGTCACTGTCCAAATATTTCTGGCCCTAACTGTATATAGAGATAGAGATATAATTTTTTTTTTTTTTTTTTTACATTTTTATATATACATTTTTCTTATATTAGATTGATGAATTTTTATAAGTGTAATTTTTATCAGTAGGTTTTCTTTTTTTGTGCATATAACTATGCTGGTTGTTATGTATTTTATCATGGAATATAGTGGAATGTGTATCCTGGATTTACCAGGATTGTAGGAATGTCAGGGGTTAAGAATTGTTTTCCCAATCTGTAATTAACCAATCTGTAATTAACCAAATAGGATTCTGGGAGTGAGGTTAGCTTATCCTATATAAAGCAATTGTTTGTAAAATCCCTTATAACACCTGATGAAGACAGCTGCCAGTCTTTCGAAACGCGTTGTGGCATATCAGGGAACCCTAGTAAAGGTTTGGATGCTTTAATATCCTTCTCAGTACTCCATCCTTTCTTAGTGCTCCAAATAGACTGCTTTTGTATTTTCTTTATTGTGGTTCCCCTCTGTGGGAAGTCAGCAGGAGCTGCTGTGGGGAGAGGAATAATTGTAATGCTGAAAACATACACTGAAGGCTGAAGGACCTGTGACTGGGATCAACAGCAAAAGGACCTGCAGTGACGAAGTTCTGGTTTCACGGATCACGTGACGGTCGCTTCCAGAAAGATGTCCGGAGCGGCAGCGGTGAAGCAGACTGGTGCCCCGAGGATTTGAACGCTTACTGGTGTTGTGCGGAGGCGCACAACACAGAAAGGTGAGCGGTTAAATAACCCACCACACGCCCCTGTAATTAGCTCATAGGTGCTTCTCTTTGCGCTCCTTCTATTTCTTTTGCAGAAGACAGGAAGAACCCGTTGAAGTCCCAGAAGAAGCACCCGTTGTAGCAGAACCAGAGGATCCTGCAATCAGTGAACCTACTAGTCCTGTAGTAAGACTAAGGAGTCGCAGACAGTTGCCCAGTCAACCTATAACACATAGGTCTACTCCGAGTACAGACACTAGTGGGACACTAAATGTATACCCCAGAGTACAACATGGACAAGCTCAGGTACTTGAACTATGTAGGTCTAGCCGTAGTAACTTTGCTCAGCCCCCGTCCAGGTACAAAGAGTATGTGTAAAATAAAAAATGTATATGTCTCCTTATGTAAATAGACAGTAAATAGTAGTGTACAGAAGGGTGGAGGAACTGGGCTCAGCCCCATGAACATTAAGTTAAGAAAGCAAGTTCCTGGAGTTGGAAGGTAGAAATCAGGACTGCTAAGCCGAGACGTCCATAGAGAACCATAGCGAAATGTAAATGTGTTATTGGTATTTTGCGTATTTATTGGAACAAGGAAACCTTTTACCGTTAAGTGTATTGTGCCTGTGTTACCCCTTGGGGGTCTGCCGCAGGGTTCCAGCGCCCTCTGCTGGAGTAGCGCTGCTCTTCTCCTCCCTTTCCGGGGCTACTGCTTGAGCACATGAAACTACATCTCCAAACCTGTTTCTGCTGGAGAGACTGCAGGGAGCATGCTCCTCCCCTCAGCCAATCACCATGCTTCTGTGTCCTGCCAATCAGGACTGCCCTGCTATGATATAAACTTCCTGTTTCCAGTCAGTCGGGGCCAGGGAAACTTCTCCCTAGTGGAGCTGCCATTTCTGGTCTTGCAGGTCTTTCCTTATTTGGCTTGTTACCTGATTTCTGTGTGTTCCTTCCCACAGATTCCTGCCCTGCCGGCTCCTCTCTGACTTCCGTGTTCCTGGCCGGTTTCCCGGATCTCTTCCAAGCGGATAACTGTCTCAAGCCTGGCTCCGGATTCCCCGTGTTCCTGGTTTCCCGTTTCCGATCCTATACCCGGTTGCTGTATTGTTTCCCACGTTGCCTTGGGTCGGTTTAACACCCGTGTCCACTTCATCGGTCCCCCCGAGGTTGGTACCGGCGGTATCCCTGTATAGGGGTTAAGCGCTCCGGGGCCTCCTTCGGTGGTGTTCCGGTGCTGTGACCGTGTGGCCCTCCCCTGGGGCGTGGGTGCGTGTGTTGTTCAAATAAACCTGTTGCCTCTACTATACTGGTCCATCTCTCTGTCATCCAGGTATCAGCATCCGCACTACGCAGTCCAGTGGGTCCAGTAGGACGTGACAGCCTGCAAGACTATTGCATGAACTTTTACATTTGCTTGAACTCTTATTTAAACATGGACCATTAGCCACAGGACTGGTTGTGGCAAGAGACTTATTTTTCAGCGTGCAGCGGATGGACTAGCACCGTATGGACTGCATTTACCCGTTTTTCATCGTTTTTGTATTTTTGAATTTTAAGACTCTGCTATAATTATTTTGTATTGTTATTATTATGTTTCGAAAAATGTTTCTCAGTCCAGGAGGACTGAATTTAGCTATGGAGGAATGTGGCACCCTACGGTTCGGTTGCCATAGGAACACCTGGTGTGGGGAGGGATTTCCACATCAGGTAAACTTAGACATACAACACGTAGCAATAGAACAAAGATACAGCAGCACTCACCGGGTTCTGAGTGTAGTAAACTTCTTTATTTCATAGCGGTGTGGTAGGCAGTATACGGGGGGGGGGGGAGAGGATGTCGGTATGTAGAAAGGACAGACCGTTTCGCGCCTCCTGTCGGCGCTTCTACGGTTACAACAATAGTCTATTGTAACCCGTAGAAGCGCCAACAGGAGGCGCGAAATGGTCCGTCATTTCTATATACTCCCATTCCCCCCCCCCACAACCCCTGTATACTGCCTACCGCACCGCTATAAAATAAAGACGTTTACTACACTCAGAACCTGGTATGTGCTGCCATATCTTTGTACTATTGCCGGATGTCAGTCTCGTAACCCAGAAGTGCACCTGGGAGCCTGGTGTGTTGGCTTGGAAGTGTGACAACCATCCACCGTGAGGCCGAGCTGCTGGTAGGCAGCACCCCGAGAAACCCCGAGACCCTTAACCCCTATACAGGGATCTGGAATTACAGCGGAGCCCAGGGGGTAGCTGCCTATAAGAGCAACAGAGCCGGGGAGGTCGCCAGGGGAAAATCAAGACCCGAAAAACGAAGTCAGAAGTCCGAGTCAAAACCGAGAGGGCAGCGAAGGTACAAAATAGTCAGGCAGTAGCAGAGTCAAAAATCCAGGCAAAGGTCAAGGGCAAAAACCAAGAGGGCAGCTGAGGTACAAAATCAATAGGCAGAGTCAGAAATCCAGGCAAGGTCAGACACGAAACTAAACACACACACTATCACTGGGGAACCAAAACTATATCTGGCGGCCTGCAAGCCAGGCTCCAATGTACTTGAAGGGCACGGCTACCTCCCATAGGCTGGAGCTCACAATCTGATGACCTCATCCGGACCGCCCCTAGATCCAGGCCAGATGGAGATGCACGACTGGCTCCACCCACGCCACCTCTGACAGAAGAACGCAGGCTGCGCCTAACGGACACCTCTGCAGGGCCCTTTCCTCTGCGACCAACACCACCCAGAGGGGAAACACAGCGGCGCTCAGCGACAGAGGCAGACGTCGCGGGAGCAGTTCCATATGAGGACAAGGCCCTCCTATCACCGGCGCCACCAGCCGAAGGAATCCGGCTCCTCCCAGCTGCCGAGGCAGGAACACCAGCCACCGAGTCCAATGGCGATGTGACAGGAAGCCGGTAAGCGGAGCGGGAATGGCATTCTCCCTAAGAGCAGTGGAAAGCTCCAGAACAGCAGCATAGGATAGCGGTGGTGCCCGACAGCTCTACAAATAAGTTACACATACAACACCTTCCATCCCAGAGCTGAAGGGGGAGCTCTACTTGCCGACTTCAGGCAAGGTCCCCTATAAATTCAGGCCCGGGGGTGGAGTTAGGCAGTGCAGCTCCAGGGAGGACTGTGAAGACATCCTGGAGAACGGTGCCGCGCTAGGCCTGTGCCAGTGAGGGAGCCTAGCCAGTGTGAGGGACCCAAGAGTGAGGGTCGGAGGCAAGTTGAGCCAGAGAGGGGGCCGAGGAACCAGTCTGGTTCACCCCAGAGGAACAGGCAACCCGGACGCCGGAGTCAGAGTCTGCATGGGATTAGTCAGCCCAGCAGAGAAGACCGAAGAGCCAGGGAAATTTCAGTCTCCTGGTCTAGCACTTGTAGCACAGCCACCAACAGATCCAGGGGCCACAGAGGAGTTAGCGGTGCCCAGCAGAAAGGCTCTCTTCGCCTGCTATACAAGTGAGGAACACAGGAGAGGTCAGGGCCAGGTTTCAGACAGCCCAAAACTACAGCACACACACAGTAACATGGAGGCCTCACAACTTGTCGGGTGTGGAAATCCTGAACTGCTACCCGACTACCCGGACAGTACTCTGGACGTAACCTTGAACTACAACATCAGTAAAGGTCCGGAAACAACAACCCTGTGTATGTGCCTGTTATTTCGGCCCCTGATCCTGCTCCCATCACACACACTCCTGTAATATCTCCACCTGATGAGCCGCCTTCCTCTGCAGCACAAGAGACAAGGCTGTGTGGAGAGCTGCCATCCCCTTACACCACAACTGCCCCGGCGATCCCGCTCCACCTATGGGGAGCGTTACCAACTAGCTGCTCCACCATCACCCTGGAGGTCTGCCTCGCAGCGCCGGTATCATTACCAGAACCGTAGGTAGCACCGGCTCCTTCCATGTCAAGTGAACCAATGATTATTACTTCTATATTTTTAATTCTTTTGAGATTTTGTTATTTGATAATGGCATGTCAGACAATGTAAAATGTGAAGAGCAAAATTTTTTTAAAAATTTATTTTTTTTAAAAATGATTTTCAAAGTTCGGAAAAAGTGTGAATTTCGCTGTTGCCTGCCTTTACGTTTCTCCTCATAACTCAGGCTAGTAATAAGATAGAGAGACAAAATAAACACCATTCTACTCAGAACTATACAGGCTTTCACCAGATATGTCACAAGAGGATCTTTGTTAATATTTTACCCATGTGATCGCATGCGCAAAACTGTAAAACGCATTTCCGAAAAATCGGCGCGCTTTAAATATTTCAAAAACTGCCCATGTGTCTGCTTTGCTCTTAGCCACATCTGTACCAAATTTCAATTTGGGGTCTTGATGGGATCATATTTTAACATATTTTACTATTAATAGCGTCAATAGGTCATTCCATATCAAGTGATCTAAATATGAATATTTTTTTTTACCTGACGTCTTTAGAATTCTTTTTTTTTTTTTTCCTTTATGAAGTACTACTTTAGTTAATTACAAATTAAAAGTTTAGAATTTTTATTCTTCATCAGTTAATTTTTTACAGATTTTTAAAGTTTAAAAAAAGGGTGAATTTTGGCCTGGTATGACTTTACATTTTTTTATCTCGGGCTAGAAATAAGATAGAGAAACAAAATAAACACCATTCTACTCATAACTGTCCAGGCTTTCACCAGATATGTCACAAGAGTATATTTGTTAATTTTATTTTTTTACCCATGCGAAAGCAAACGCAACATTTTGAAACGCATTTCCGAAAAAACGTTTTAATAAAAATTTTCCAAAACTGCCCATGTGTCTTTTATGCTCTTAGCCACATCTGTACCAAATTTCAAGTTGGGATCGTGATGGGATCATATTTTAAAATATTTAACTATTATAGTGTCAATTCAAAAATCACCAAGAACACAATCAGTCATTTTTTCACAATTGCCCGTCAATAGTTTGAATTTGATATAAAGAAACATAGTCTTGTAACATCTCAAATGAAAGCTGTTACCATTCTGAGTAAAATGATGCCTCTCCTACTTCATTATCTTATTTCTAGCCCGAGATAAAAAAATGTAAAGTCATACCAGGCAAAAATTCACCCTTTTTTTAAACTTTAAAAATCTGTAAAAAATTAACTGATGAAGAAAAAAATTCTAAACTTTTAATTTGTAATTAACTAAAGTAGTACTTCATAAAGAAAAAAAAAAAAAAAAGAATTCTAAAGACGTCAGGTAAAAAAAAATATTCATATTTAGATCACTTGATATGGAATGACCCATTGACGCTATTAATAGTAAAATGTTTTAAAATATGATCCCATCAAGACCCCAACTTGAAATTTGGTACAGATGTGGCTAAGAGCATAGCAGACACATGGGCAGTTTTTGAAATATTTAAAGCGCGCCGATTTTTTGGAAATGCGTTTTAAAGTTTTGCGCTTGCGATCACATGGGTAAAATATTAACAAAGATCCTCTTGTGACATATTTGGCGAAAGCCTGGACAGTTCTGAGTAGATTGGTGTTTATTTTGTCTCTCTAGCTTATTTCTAGCCTGAGATATGATAGAAAATGTAAAGCCATACCAGGCCAAAATTTGCACTTTTTTAAAACTTTAAAAATCTGTAAAAAATTAACTGATAAAGAAAAAAATTCTAAACTTTTTTTTTTAATTAACTAAAGTTGTTCTTCATTTAGAAAAAAGATTAAAAAAAATCTGAGGACGTCAGGGAAAAAAAATATTCATTTTTGGATCACTTGACATGGAATGACCCCACCAAAAAACACTTTTTATTTTTATTTTTCCCCTTTATCAGTGACCACCAGGGCCATGGGATCGGTCAACAGGCCCCATGACATCCCCAGTAAACCAACGCCTTGAACTGGGTACCCCACGGGTACACTGCTAAAGTGAAAGTACACACATGTCACACGGGAACAGGATTCTTCCTGCCCCCTTGTGACATCATTTCTTCCAGCGCCTTCTGTGCTTTTTATGATCCATAACAAAACACGGCATGTGAATGCCACACATTTTTTTTACCTGCTTTAAAAAGTGCTGCCGCAAAACACGGGAAAAGCACCCGCACAAAATATGTGGCAATTACACCGCGTGTGAAAGTAGCCTAAGAAACTATGTGTGCTTGAATTGCACAGTAGCAAGTGTTCCTCAACACACTCAGCAAGTGCTGAGTGGGGCCATGAAAATTATTCCAGGAAGAGCTGTGCGGAGTGCAGGGTGTGAACAGTGTGCAGCAGCAGAGGATTAGCAGCCGGAGGTGTCAAGAGGTCCAACTGCAGTGGGAAGCTGATCAGCCATGGGTGGGTTGGCTCATACAGATTTGCTGGAGCAGTTCTATCAGTCCATAGTGCATGGACAACATCAGGTGCTATCAGGGTGCTGCGACATAGCAACAGTGGCCCAGTTCATGGGTTCTCCTGTAGGGCCAGTCCTGTGCCATATTGCCCAGGGAAATGGCAAGAGACGTGGTGAACTGGTTCAAGAGAATGTCGGGTATCTATGGAAAGGAATCACAAAAAAGGATAAAAGGGGGCGGAGTCCCAAAATGGGGTGGTAACCCTATAAGGGATAGAAAGGGGTGGAGTTATCTAAGGGGGCAGAGACCCAAAAAGGGGAGGTTTCCCAAAAGGGGGCAGAGACCCAAAAAGGGGAGGTTGCCAGAAAGGGGGCAGAGACCCAAAAAGTGGTGGTGACCCTAAAAGGGCAGAGTATCCCCAATCCAAATGGGCAGCAGTTGTTCCATTAGAGCCCGGTGGGGACTTATTCTGCAGGGAATGTCATGTTGCAGGACATTTAGATGACCAATATCCCCAGATCATGGAATAGATGAACTTCAAAAGGGAACAATGTGGTTAACTTTTTGCACTTCCGGTCTATAGTATAGACTGCTCAGTTAACGAGGTGTCATTCGCTAGCTCCTCCATCATCTTTTCCAGTGGTGGTCATGATGGAATGTCCTGGGGGCAGGTGGTGGCAGAGAATGTCCCTACAGGAGCAGCCTCTGCAACCCCCAAGACTATACAGCAGTGGAGTACCAGGAAAAACTGCAACAACCATCCAGGGCATGGCTAAAGATGATGGCAGCAGTAAAGTCCAGTGGACCTTCCTAAAGGCATGTTGGTGGGTCGGTGACCCATCCCTCTCCTTGGCATTTTGTCCAAAAAATGACTTTTTTTTAGTTCTTTTTCATTTCTTCTTTGACCAAGGCCTGTGTTTTATTATTTATATTTCCTATTCCCACATTTTGTGCCGTTTGCGATTTTCCCTGGTGGATAAGCAACCATGCATACAGCCTTTGAGCAGGAACTTAAAGCCCTTTAAGGACTCTGCCCTACATAGACTTTCCACCCTTTTAAGAGCCTGCTTATCCCTGTAGGACTTTATTATATACAGTGGCAAGGTAGATTGCCCTCCGTTAAAACCTATGAAGTCTAGTCAGGTATGGCTGTGTTAAACCAATAGCATAGAAAAACTGAGAAGTTAAAACTTAACTTTTACTGGCTCTATATTAAAAAGACATAGTTGTCTAGACCAAACACAACAAAAAAGTGTGCATACGTGACTGTGCAAGTCAGTGTAGTTCTAAGCTGAACCCCTCTTATTACCAGGGTTCACAGGTACCCAAGCTAGGTCCCGTCCAAATACCCTAGGGACGCTGGCAGGTGCCTGCTTTTTCGGTTTTGAGTTTCCCCTAGGATGTAGTCATCTGAACAAACAATCCCATTAGGTAAACCCAGCCACATGCATTAGTGAAAAAACAGCTTGTATACTCCTATAGGGAGTGATCTCACCCAGCTGCGTCCACCTGTACACAAGTATACGAGTCCATATAGCTCTTGATAACCTTCTGCTAGTGTTTTCCAGGCTGCTCAGGGCTCAGTGAATGTCATATAGCCACCATGTCATCTGATACGTTCCTTCCCGACGCATTTCAGATCCCTCTTCTTCAGGGGAGTCATGGTACACGTATAGGGATTAGTGTTCAAAGATACACATCCCTGTGCAGATGATGGCAATGGTGTCTGTAATAGACAGTGAATATCAATTGCAGTACCATCATTATCCACAGTAACCTATGTGCAGCTCTGATGCTGCATGGTCTAGTACCTAATCAGGGACCCAATTAGGGTCTTCACTTACCCAGTCTGGCCCCCTCAAGGTTGTGCAGCCGTATCACACACCGCCGCCGCATGGAAATGCTGGTTTTATCATGCCCGGGCGGTCACATGGCGTATCACGTGCCCGGAAGTGACATCACAATGTGTCACTTCTTGTTCTTGTAACCTGTGGAACGCAAGCTAGTGTTCCACCGATCACTTCCTGCCTAGTACTGAGCCACGTGACCGGATGTTTCGTGTCACTTCTTGTTCCTGTATCCTGTGGAACTCAAGCTTGTGTTCCATAGACCACATCCTGCCTAGTACTGAGTAAGGGAGGATCACAGAGATTCAAGACCTCCCCGCAGGAGGCGGAGTACCCCACAATGTACACCATACATAGGATGATGTCACTTTTAGTGGAGGATACACGCATTACATGCGATGGATGTATCAGTACCCAAGTGGGTGAAGGGGTTAAACATCACATCTGATCTGATCATACTTATTCATATTTACATTGGCCTTATTCTCTCCTAAGCTAGTCATAGCACAGAGGTAGTCAGCATCATTTAGATGCAAAGGGCCAGTCTGCATTGCTCATCACACCAGCGGGGACAGATCAGGTATGCTCAGCACTAGCAAAAGAGGAAAGGTGGAAAAGTGAAAGGAGAACAGTTATAAGGTACAGTACAGCCTCATACCACTGTAGTTCTGTCCCTATTCTTCCCACTTTCCCTACCAACCAGCGGAGGTCGGCACCCAGAAGAACGGCGCCCCCACTCAGCGATGACTCTCCCTCCTAGATTTCCCTTCCTTGATAACTCATAGGAAGGGGGAGAAGGACAGGGTCTCATTGAGACCAAAGGGCACCACCGTATTCAAGGTGAAAATCCTGAAACGTTCCTTTCTTAGAATCATGGAGTCCCTGTCTCCGCCTCGTACTGGGGGGTATGTAGTCAATACCTATAAATCAGACGCAGTCTTCATCTCCTCCATGTACTGCGTTGACATGATGAGTCAGGGGGGTGTCATATTCCTTTTTTATGTCCCTCTTGTGCTCCCATACCCTTTGTCTCAGTTCCCTCTTTGTCTTTCCTACATACTCCAAGTTGCATGGGCACTGGGCTCTATACACCACACCTTTGGTCTTACAATTTATGAAGGATCTGATGTCATAATTTCTTCCACTTACATTGCTGGTGAAGTTTTTTGCTGTGACTATAGAGCCACTTTCGCCACAGTTACCGCACTTGAAACATCCTTTCAGGTTGCTTCTCAACCACGTACCAGGAGCAGTGCAGTGGCTGTGCACCAATCTGTCTCTAAGGGACCTAGCTTTACGATAAGTCACCCTAGGGGTGGTTGGGAGATATGGACAGAGATCAGGATCCATCCTTAATATCTGCCAGTGTTTGGCCGAAATCTCCCTTACCTTCTCTGACCCGCTGGTGTAAGTTGCAATCAGAAGTACCTCATCACCACCCTCAGTCATAGATGGTTCAGATTTGGTCGCAAGCAGTTTTGATCTGTCTAGGTCTTTCACCTCTTTCCAGGCCTTCTTTACCACCCTGTCCAGGTATCCTCTCTCCTTCAATCTCAGCTTTAGATCCTTCGCCTGAGTTTTGAACTGCTCTTCATGTGAGCAGTTCCTCCTCATGCGAATCATCTGGCTCTTAGTGATACCCTTTTTATGGCTCTTAGGGTGGCCACTTTCCCATCTTAGTAACGAGTTTGTTGCGGTCTCTTTACGGTATGTACTTGTCCTGAGGTTCCCTTCCTCCGTTCTTTTGATCAGAACATCCAGGAAGGGGAGTTTGTCCTTATTAACCTCTGATGTGAATTGTAGGCCCACGGTGTTATGGTTCAGAGTCTCTACCATGCCACCAAAGTCCTTTTCAGTCCCTCTCCACACTACAAAGACATCATCTATGAAGCGAACCGACAGCACCACCTTGTCGGTGTCGATCTGTGGGCTGTCTCCAAAGACAACGGTTTCCTCCCACCAGCACAGGAGCAGATTTGCGTAAGATGGGGCCATAGAACTCCCCATCGTGGTGCCCCTAAGCTGGTGGAAGTACTTACCGCCAAATGTGAAGGCATTCTTGGTCAGACAAAACTCTAGGATTTTGATCACAAAATCATTGTGTTTCTCGTACTGAACCCCCCTGCTTCTCAAGAAATACTTTACTGCCTCGATTCCCTTTTCATGGGGTATCGAGGAGTATAGAGCTTCAACATCAATACTGCCTAACAGCATATCATCATATATGATCACGTCTTCAATCTTTTTCAGGAGGTCTGTTGTATCTCTCAATAGGAGTTGAGAGAAACCACGTATGGTCTCAAGATCTTATCCACATATATACCTATATTTTGTGTGATACTATTGATGCCTGACACAATAGGTCTGCCCTTGAGAGACGACACCCCTTTATGTATTTTGGGCAAGCAGTAAAATATTGCAATCACGGGATGTTTCTGAAGAAGGAAATCAAACTCCTTGCGGTCCAGGAGACCTTCGTTGAGTCCCCAGTCCAAAAAGGCCTTCAATTCTCTTTTATACTCCGGGGGGGCTAGATGGTAAAATAGCATAGTTTTCGTGATCCATTAAGATGTTATTACACATAACCTTGTATCCATCGGTATCCATAACTACCACATTAACACCCTTATCGGATGGCTTTATGGTTATGGATTGATCTTTCTCTAAACCGAGGATACAGGACATCTCCTCTTTGGAGAGGTTATGTTTTCCCTTTTTGGTTTGCAGATTCTGGATCTCATTGGAGACCAGATTGACAAAAATGTCAACAGAACCTATGCCACCAGTAAGGGGTGGCATATGCGTACTCCTATCGCAGAGGTCCGTAAAGGGACCTCTGCCTTCCAGATTGACAAAATTGTTCCCACGACAGACTTTAACACCTTAGAGATGATTAAGGACCTAAACTTATTTGCCAGAAAGTTAAGATGGCGAAAACACTTCGTCAAACAAGACGGAACCACCAGTAAACAACTTGGTGTTCCTGAAGATCTTCTGGAGGACGTGAGACTTCTTTTTCATTTGGAGGACGCTGACCACACCCTGGAAGGCAGAGGTCCCTTTACGGACCTCCGCGATAGGAGTACGCATATGCCACCCCTTACTGGTGACGTAGGTTCTGTTGACATTTTTGTCAATCTGGTCTCCAATGAGATCTGGAATCTACAAACCAAAAAGGGAAACCTTAACCTCTCCAAAGAGGAGGTGTCCTGTATCCTCGGTTTAGAGAAAGATCAATCCATAACCATAAAGCCATCTGATAAGGGTGGTAATGTGGTAGTTATGGATACCGATGGATACAAGGTTATCTATTATATAATTGCCTAGAATTCTACTTCCGGACAAAAGCCAACTTCTGTGGCTTTGTCCGGAGGTAAATGTCCTGTCCGGAGATAAATGTCCGGAGATAAGTGACGTCACCAGCGTCACCTACGCCCGCTCAGGGTGGACCAAGATGGCGGCCTAAGCGGAGCAGACCTCAGGAAGGTCCGCTGCGCTTGGGGCCGAGCTCCGGCGGACGGAGCGGCCGCGAGGTAGCCAGGAGCCGACCTCGGCTCCCGGCTACCTCGCGCCGGCAGAGTACAGAGTACAGAGGACAGATGCAAGAGCCTGTGAATAAGTATAAGACTGGCATCACCATAGACGTAGGTGCTGGCAGAAAATAATAATACTTACAGAGAAAGATATCTGCCGCGACACTACTATATACATATATGAGAAATGTAGATCAATGAGTGGCACTAGAGAAAAGAGGATCAAACTGTATTGTGCATATGTGTAATGCAGAAACTGCCCTGTGCTAAATATGAAAATCGGAGATATTAGTCTCGATAGTGGCCACTAAAGATTAAGCCTGGCATCCACTTCAAGGAGCCTCCACTGCCAGTTCCTGACACTATGCCCTAGTGAGATTGTGAAATGTGTATAGGCTTATATGTCCATGGATGTGATTAAAAACAATGATCAGGTGTGTGTTAGGACCTAACAATGGTGTCCATGTGTGGCTATCAGACTAAGGAAAAAAAGAAAAGGGAAAAAAATTATATAAAGGGAGCTCAGTCAAAACAGACAATATGTGAATAAGTATAAGACTGGCATCACCATAGACGTAGGTGCTGGCAGAAAATAATAGCCACACATGGACACCATTGTTAGGTCCTAACACACACCTGATCATTGTTTTTAATCACATCCATGGACATATAAGCCTATACACATTTCACAATCTCACTAGGGCAGAGTGTCAGGACCTGGCAGTGGAGGCTCCTTGAAGTGGATGCCAGGCTTAATCTTTAGTGGCCACTATCGAGACTAAGATCTCCGATTTTCATATTTAGCACAGGGCAGTTTCTGCATTACACATATGCACAATACAGTTTGATCCTCTTTTCTCTAGTGCCACTCATTGATCTACATTTCTCATATATATAGTAGTGTCGCGGCAGATATCTTTCTCTGTAAGATGCAAGAGCCTGGACACTGTTATGGCCACTTTACACGCAGCTACTGGTAACAGGTTTTCCACAGGTAACTTACTGGCTGCAGTGAAATCATGGAGAGATTATTCCATTTGTACACAGCAACAAGATAGAACCATGTCTCCATGATTTCACTGCAACCAGTAAGTTACCTGTGGATAACCTGTTACCTGTAGCTGCGTGTAAAGTGGCCATTATGTATACTAAGGGTACCTTTACACGCGGCTACATTTCTAGGGTGGCTACAGGTAACTTACTGCTTGCAGTGAAATCATGGAGACAAGGTTCTATCTTGTTGCTGTGTACAAATGGAATAATCTCTCCATGATTTCACTGCAACCAGTAAGTTACCTGTAGCCACCCTAGAAATGTAGCCGCGTGTAAAGGTACCCTAATGACACACAGCTAAAAGCTGCTGATGCTGCACGTAAGATCAGGTGTGATAAAAAGTTTATTAATGACGCAGAACTAAAAGCCGCCGATGCCGCACATAAGGCCACACAGCGTGCTAACAAGACTACAGAGGACAGATGCAAGTGCCTGAACACTGTTAATGCTGCTTTCATTAAACACGTCACTAATGAGTCTTTTGAGGAAAAAACTAATCGATTAACTAATAAAGCTGCTGCTGCACGCCATCAACGTTGCAAACATAATATTTCCACGTCCTCAGTCATAGATTCTGCCCACAATACAGCTTCTATGTCTCCATTCATTGAATGTGCGCTGCCTGAACCTCCTGCAACCGTTGGTAAATCTGCACGTAAGTGCAAACACTGTCCTACCGACACTCCAAATGATAAACGCCGTCGCCTGCACACCGTTAAGTCTGCTTATAAGACATGCTTCACACCTGACTCTTCTAAGGCAACAAACAATCCATTACCAAATGCAGCTGCTGCACGCCGTGAACGGCGCAAAAAAATACGCTTGCACCTCCACATTAATAGACCCTGACCACGATACACCTTCCAACTCCTCAGTGATTGAATCTATGGACAGTGAAGATCCTCCACCAGGTCCATGCTTTATATATGTTGGCTTACAGAACCATTCCAATGCTCCGTTACCACAATCTCTACATCCTACAGGTTTTACTAATGATGACAGTACTATAGTAGAACACACCTGTGGTCCTATGAACTATTCCCTCTCTTACGGGGGATTCACACACTCTCCGCCCCACCAACACCCGCGGCGGGGGCGTCTGCCTACTTCTGGCCAGCGACTGCTCCTTCTCCCCTCTTACTCCACCCCCCCTCCCCTCCTTCGAGGCACATTCCGTTCGCATCTACTCCCCCTGCAACCTCCAACTGGCTGTTGTCTACCGCCCCCCTGGATCCCCCTCTACCTTCTTCAACCACTTCACAACCTGGCTCCTCCACCTCCTCTCCTCCGACATCCCTACCATCGTCCTGGGTGACTTCAACATCCCCATCGACACCCCCACAGCCGCTGCCTCCAGACTCCTATCCCTCACCTCCTCTCTTGGCCTCTCCCAATGGATCTCCTCCACCACGCACACTGGTGGCCACACACTTGACCTTGTCTTTACCCGCCTCTGCTCCCTCTCCGACCTCGCACACTCAACCCTCATCCACTCCGACCACAACTTACTGACCTTCTCGTCCCTCTTCCCCCCTACCACACTCCCCCCCCCCCCCCCCCCCGCCGGACACTTCCCCACCCCCGCAGAAACCTTAAGCTCATTGACTTCCATTCACTCTCTGAATCCCTCCTCCCCCTCTCAGACCTGGCCTCTGCTCACGACGCTGACTCCGCCGCCTCCCTCTACAACTCCACCCTCACCACAGCCCTCGACCAGGCTGCACCGCTCATATTTTACACAACACAATTACAACGTCAACCATGGCTCACGACCCTCACCAAAAAACTCAGACGGACGACTAGGGCAGCCGAGCGGAAATGGAAGAAGTCCCACTCCGCAGAGCACTTTACCCTATACATGCGTTCCCTCAATACCTTCAAGACTGCCCTTGACTCCGCAAAACAAGCATACTTCTCCTCCCTAATTACCGCCCTGTCTCACAACCCCAAACAACTCTTCAAAACCTTCAACTCCTTACTTCGCCCCCCTGCACCTCCTCCCTCACCTCTCTTCTCCGCCGACGACTTTGCCACCTTCTTCAAAGACAAAATTGACAAACTCAGACAAAGCTTCGACCCACACTCCCCTCACCCCATCCCACCTCCAGCCCATCCCCCCCCACCCAAATGCAATTTCACCCCCATGACTGAGGACCACCTCTCCTGCCTTCTATCACGATCACACCTCACCACCTGCACCCTGGACCCACTCCCCTCCCACTTCATCCCTAACCTTACCACAGTCCTTATCCCTGCCCTGACGCACCTCTTCAACATATCACTCAAATCCGGCACATTCCCCCACCCTTCAAGCACGCCCTAATCACACCCATCCTAAAAAAAACATCCCTCGACCCTACATCAGTCTCCAACTATCGCCCCATATCTCTTCTCCCGTTTGCCTCAAAACTTCTTGAACTACACGTCTATTCCGAACGGTCCTCCCACCTCTCTTCCTGTGCTCTCTTCGATCGCCTACAATCCGGCTTCCGAACGCAACACTCAACCGAAACAGCCTTGACCAAAGTCACTAACGACCTTCTGATCGCCAAGAGCAAATGACACTACTCCGTCCTCATCCTTCTCGACCTCTCTGCTGCCTTTGACACTGTTGACCACTCCCTCTTACTCCAAATTCTTGAATCTCTTGGCATTACTGACCTCGCCCTTTCCTGCATCACCTTCTACCTGACGGACAGGACCTTCAGTGTCACCCACTCCCACACCACCTACTCGCCCCACCCCCTCTCCGTAGGTGTCCCCCAAAGCTCGGTCCTGGGACCACTACTCTTCTCCATTTACACCCTCGGCCTAGGCAGCCTCATCGAGTCACACGGCCTCCATTACCACCTCTACGCCGACGACACCCAGCTCTATCTGTCTGGCCCCGACATCTCTCTTCTATCCAAAATTCCTCCATGCCTATCCGCCATTGCATCCTTCTTTTCCACCCGCTTCCTCAAACTCAACATGGACAAGACTGAATTCATCGTCTTTCCCCTAACAACCCTCCCCCCGTTCCTGACCTATCCATCACCGTTAATGACTGCTCCCTCTCACCCGTCCCCCATGCCAAATGTCTCGGGGTAATCATCGACTCCTCCCTCTCCTTCAAGCCCCACATCCAAGCCCTCGCCACCGCCTGCCGACTTCAACTAAAAAACATTGCCCGCATCCGCTCCTTCCTTGACCACAACACGACTAAGACACTCGTCCACGCCCTCATCATCTCCCGCCTGGACTACTGCAATCTCCTGTTCACCGGCCTCCCTGCCACCTCCCTTGATCCTCTCCGCACCATCCTCAACTCTGCTGCCCGACTCATCCACCTATCTCCCCGATACTCCCCCGCCTCCCCTCTCCGCCGAGCCCTCCACTGGCTCCCCTTCCCCCAGCGATCTCGCTTCAAAACCCTAACCCTGACATACAAAGCCATCCACATCCTGTCCCCTCCCTACATCTCCGACCTGGTCTCCCGCTACCTCCCTTCGCGCAACTTGCGCTCCTCCCAAGAACTCCTTCTCTCAACCTCCTGCATCTCCACCTCCCATAACCGCACACAAGACTTCTCTCGTGCTTCTGCCAGACTCTGGAACTCCCTCCCTCACCACATCAGACACTCCCCGACCCTGGGAACCTTCAAGAAAAACCTGAAGACCCACCTCTTCCTACAAGCCTACAACACACACTGAGACCCTATCCACTGCACCAACTCACCTGTCCCCCTCCTACTGTCTCCTTCCCCACCCCCTTTAGACTGTGAGCCCTCGCGGACAAGATCCCCGGCCCCATTGTACCTGTATTACTACTTGTGATCTGTCATCGTTTGTCGCTGTTTGTGGTCGTCGTCTTCGACCACTTTTCTATGTCTACCCTCTAAATTGCAAAGCGCCATGTATCCTAATAGCGCTATATAAATACTTATTAATAATAATAATAATTTATGTCAACATTGTGAAGCATTCCATTTTAATGCTGAGATACCAGCAGATAAAAATTTTACTCTGTGTTGTCACAAGGGTAAAGTCCATATACCTATACCCCAATATCCCGAGGTCTTTAAACGATTGCTGACAGGGGAGAGTGAGTTCAGTAAGAATCTCATGGAAAACATCCGTAGTATTAACAGCTCATTTGCTTTCGCCTCCATGGGTGCCAATATTTCCCCTCCACCTGGACATGGCCCTTACTGTTTCCGCATACATGGACAAATATATCATCGTACTGGAACACTACATCCCTCTGATGATCAAGTTCCAGCTTATGCCCAACTGTATATTTTGGATACCGATACTGCGAATGAACAACGTTTAAACTGTAAACAAAATCAAAAATGTCATCCCACTTTGATGAGTATAATCGCTCTACAATTAGACAATGTGAATCCCTTTGTTGCTGCTTACAAAATGTTACGGGATGTGGAACATGAAGAACATCTTAAAGCTGAAGCTAATGGCACTCTCATGCCAAATATCATCATGGCCCTTAAACAAAATCGGAATCAAGACCCTCGCCGATATAATAATCCAACTGTCAATGAAGTTGCTGTCGTATTTGAAAATGACAATGGAGAGCCACCATTCCATCGTGATATTTTAATACATTTAAAAACCGTACCCCAAAAATCCTTTGGCGCCAAGAACACAACAGGTCAGCATTCTACACAGTAATTTAGATGCTTTACTCTATCCTTTATTTTTCCCTTACGGAGACCAGGGCTGGCATGATGGACTCAAACATCAAGGGCAAAGTCCACGCAGGATTACACAACTGCAATATTACTGCTATGTGCTGTCTGTCCGTAATCAGTTTAATCCAATCCTGAATGGTGGCAAACTCACTCAGCAGTACTTAGTGGATGCTTATGAGAAAATCGAGGCTAATCGCCTAAATTATATCCGTCAACACCAAAAGGATTTGAAAGTAGAGGATTATTGCGTACTCCAGGAACATCTCCAGAAAAAAATCCATTGAGAAGGGCATCCCCATTGGAAGAACGGTCATTTTACCATCTTTGTTTGAAGACAGTCCCAGGAATATGCAGCAGCGGTACCAGGATGCCATGGCTATTGTGACTAAATATAGTCGCCCTGATCTATTCATCACCATGACCTGTAATCCGGAATGGAGTGAGATTACTCAGAATTTGGAACCTTGGCAGCGTGTGGAACACAGACCTGATTTGGTGGCACGTGTTTTCAAAATAAAACTGGAAGCATTCTTCAAAGACATTCACAACAGAATATTTGGGAAAGTTTGCGCTATGGTTCATGTAATTGAATTTCAAAAACGTGGCCTTCCACATGCTCACATTTTGATTACTCTGGAAAGCAACTCTAAATTAAAAACTAATGAGGACGTAGACAATACCGTCTGGGCAGAAATTCCACATCCTACCGACTACCTTCAGCTCCATAAAATTGTTATGCAACACATGATACATGGTCCCTGTGGAGAACACAACCCCAACTCTCTCTGTATGGATAATGGAAAGTGTACGAAAAGTTTCCCAAAAGATTTACAACCATCTATCATCATTGCTAAGGATGCCTATCCTAATTATCGCAGATCCATGGGTCCTTCATTTGAACACCATTCCAAGATGATTAATAATTCGTGGGTAGTGCCATACAATCCTTTCCTATTATTAAAATACAAGTGCCATATTAATGTCGAAGTTTGTGGTTCCATTCAAAGTGTGAAATATTTATTTAAGTACGTGTAGAAAGGACATGATAAAGCCAATCTTGAAATTTGCCAGACGAACATCCAACATGATGAAACACATCAATTCATGGATTCAAGATATGTTAGTGCACCAGAGGCAGCTTGGAGAATCTTTGCTTATCCTATGCATAAACAATCTCATAGCATAATTCGCCTTGCCGTCCATCTGCCTCATTCTCAACAACTCTATTTTCATGAGGATGACTCCATTCCAAGCATCAAACAAAAGCTTCATACCAATTCTACACTTATGGCCTACTTTGATCTTAATAAGGACGACCAACATGCTCATAACTAATTTTACCGTGAAATTCCTGAATGGTATGTTTGGCAACAAGGATCTTGGGAAAAAAGAAAATGATCAGGTAGCTCTATTATTGGCAGAATGTATACTGTAAGTCTCAAAGACCAGGAACGCTACTATTTACGGTTGTTGTTATTGCATGTGAAAGGTGCAACCAGTTTTGAGAGTCTTAAAACTGTCAATGGAGAGTCATACATCTAACCTTCAAAGAAGCAGCATTAGCACTTGGATTACTATTCGATGATAGTGTCTGGAGAAATACCTTACTTGATGCCTGTATTCTTAATATGCCTGCACAGCTTCGCGACCTCTTTGCCTATATCTGTATATTTGGCCCTCCAGCTAATCCTCTTGAATTGTGGGATGAATTTAAAGAACACTTTGTACAAGACTACTGCCGTGCATACCACTCCAACACTGAAGAGTGTATAAATTGTGAAGGATATGCTATGACAGATGTCCAAGATGTTCTAAATGTTCACGGGAAAAGTTATACTGATTTCAATTTACCACGCCCAGCTAAGAAACCACAACTGCTCCCGCAGTATGATAAGGATTATGAGCTAAGAACAGCTGCTGAGATGAAAGCTACTCTCAATGAGGAACAACTTTTGGCCTATGATACCATTAATCAGGCTTTAGAAGACAATAATGTAACATCCAAGTGCTTTTTCCTTGACGGTCCTGGTGGTAGTGGAAAAACCTATCTATATCATCTCCTCCTACATCTTCTAAGGGGACAAGGAAACATTGTATCACCTGCTGTCACTACAGGAATTGCGGCTAATTTACTACAAGGGGGACGAACAATACATTCTCTCTATGGCATTCCAATACCTGTGAATGAAACATCTGTTTCCAGGATTAAAAATGATACCGATGCGGCTAAGCATTTGCAGAATATGAAACTTTTTATTATTGATGAGTGCACAATGCTATCTAAACATGCCTTCAATGTCATCGATAGACTTTTACGAGACATCATGACAACGAATGTGGCTAAGAAAGAGAAAACACCTTTTGGAGGAAAGGTTATTGTTCTTGGAGGAGACTTTAGACAATGTCTTCCTGTTATTGCTCATGGATCAAGAACAGATATTGTAGAGAGCTGTATTAAATATTCACAAACATGGCAACTTTTTGCTCGACTGCCGCTTATTAACAACATGCGCTCCATTGATCCTGAATACAGCAGTTGGTTGCTTCGACTGGGAAATGGACAGCTGTCAAATGAAGATAACCTTGGAGACGATGTCTTTGAAATTCCTCCAGACATGGTGTGCACTGGCTCTTTAATCACTGATATTTTTGGAGATAAACTTTCTATTGAAGTGAATGACACCGAGAGCATAAATATTGCTGCTTCTCATGCTATTTTATGTCCAAAAAATGAACACGTTGAGAAAGTCAATTCTAACGTCATGGATCACTTGTAAGGTGACTATAGTGAATATATCAGTGATGATTCCATCGATCCTGATGAAGCTGATGACCTCGACCAATACCCAGTGGAATTTTTAAATTCACTAACACCAACTGGAATGCCTTCACATCGGCTAAAACTTAAAGTTGGCACCATTGTCGTGTTATTACGAAACATCAACAACAAGAAAGGTCTCTGCAATGGTACTCGGCTGATTGTCACTGCGTTACATGGCAATATCATACAAGCTAAAGTAATTTGTGGCTCAGCAGCAGGAAATGTGGTATTCATTCCACGAACTGATTTGTGTCCATCAGAGACTGGATTACCTTTCAAATTACGACGTAGACAATTTCCGATTAAGCCAGCATTTGCAATGACCATTAATAAATCCCAAGGGCAGACCCTCAATCGAGTTGGGATATATCTACCAGAACCAGCATTTGCCCATGGTCAACTCTATGTTGCATTTTCCAGAGTCAAACAGCGTTGCAATGTCAGGGTCAAAGTGGTCAATACACCACTTCAGGGACAATTACTGCCTGACAGTCCCAAAGTTTTTACACAAAATATTGTGTGTAAAAATGTTTTAGTTTAAAATTTTTTTATTTTTTAGTTTAGTCATAGATATATTTAGTTTAGTAATAGATATATATAAAAAAAAAAAAAAAAAATAGTTTAGTCATAGATATATACATTTCAAGTACCGTATATACTCGCGTATATGCAGAGTTTTTCAGCCCAAAAATTGGGCTGAAAAGTCCCCCCTCGGCTTATACGCGAGTATATACCCAGTGGTAGTATACAGCCGCCCGCCCGCACCCCCATCAGTATACAGGCCCCCCCATCAGGATCCAGGGGACCCCCTCCTTGCTCCGCATAACCTGCAAAGTAAAATCATTATACTTATCACTGTCCTGACGCCGCCGTCCCCGCCGCTGCCATCGCGATCCCCGGCTTCATCCGTCTTCTTCCGTCTTCCCGTGACGTCATTGCCTGCGCCGACCACAGGAAACCGGAAGACGCTGGAAGAAGACGGGGTGCGCGATGGAAGCGGCGGGAACGGCGGCGACAGGACAGTGATAAGTATAATGATTTTACTTTGCAGGTTTTGCGGAGCAAGGAAGGGGGCCCTGGATCCTGATGGGGGGCCTGTATACTACCACTGGGGCTGTATATACCTCTGGGGCTGCTGTATACTACCACTGGGGCTGTATATACCTCTGGGGCTGCTGTATATACCTCTGGGGCTGCTGTATACTACCACTGGGGCTGCTGTATATACCTCTGGGGCTGCTGTATACTACCACTGGGGCTGTTTATACCTCTGGGGCTGCTTTATACTACCACTGGGGTTGTATATACCTCTGGGGCTGCTGTATACTACCTCTGGGGCTGCTGTATATACCACTGGGGCTGCTGTATACTACCACTGGGGCTGCTGTATACTACCACTGGGGCTGCTGTATACTACCACTGGGGCTGCTGTATACTACCACTGGGGCTGCTGTATACTACCACTGGGGCTGCTGCTGTATATACCACTGGGGACTGCGTAACTGGGCTGTTAACACTGCTGGGGCCTATATATACCACTGGGGAGGCTGCTGTATACCACACTGCTGGGGGCTGTATACCTGTGCTGGGGTCCACCCTCGGCTTATACACGAGTCAATAGGTTTTCCCAGATTTTGGGGGCAAAAGTAGGGGGGGGGGGTGCTTATACACGGTCGGCTTATACACGAGTATATATGGTACTTATTTAGGAAATAGCCACAAAACATATATAGTTTTTAGTTTTAGATCTTTAAATCCTTTATTTTGACAGTTCATAGTATATATATGAACACACATTTAGTAAAAGATGATACATGTGTATCATCCAAATTTATGGATTTGGTGATATGAACCACAATCTTAAGCTTCAGCACTATAGGTGCTGAGAAATTTGCATTTCTTTTTTCACCGGGAGAGGTTTTTGTGAACCGCTGAGAGACGGGTGGGATGGCTGTTCACACACATCTCCATCTCAAGGTGTGTTCTGTACATATAGATAGATAGGTTCATAGATAGATAGAAAATGAGAGATTTAGCTTTAACATCAGCATTTTTCGGCTATTTGTGGAAGTTTTGGTGGAAAAAAAAAAAAACACAATTTCTGCACTTGCTGCCTAAGGCCTCATCTACAGCACACTTGCCGTAAGCTGCATGCAATTTATATGGAATTTGTGGTTCACTTGCGGCAGGTGCCACATACGTGGTTACGGCAGTTTCGGCCGCAAAAAATGCACTAACCTGCGGTTTTGTAGCGGCTGCATTTCGTGCACCTGCCGAGGCCATGTGTGCCGCATTTATGGCAGGTTAACCGCAAGTTCCATATACATTGCATCAGAATTGCTGCAAGTGTGTCGCAAGTAAGCACTTAGGTGTCAAGTGCGGAAATTGTATTTATTATATCCCCACCTTCTACAAATAGCTGAAAAATGCTGCTCTAAAACAGCTTTTAGTCTTCATAAATAGGAATTAGTTAGAGTAGGGACCCATGAGACGTAGGGCCACCTTGACATGGTTGATGGGCAAACACAAACTGGCTGATACGCAGAATATCAACATTGATTTTTTAAATCAAGCTACTTACTGAGTATCAAGTATTAACCAGTCGGTGTACCAAGAGCCCTACAATATAATAATTCAATTGTCCAAAAAAAATATTCATCCTACAACTATACATAGTTGATGAATAGATATCATGGATTAATTGTATTAGTCTTAATTTTTTAAAAATAAACTATATATGGATTCTAGACTACCCGATTCTTTGGACTAGTGTGTAATAACAGCTTAATGGATCGCGAAAACTATGCTATTTTACCATCTAGCCCCACCCAGGAGTAAAAAAGAGAATTGAAGGCCCTTTTGGACTGGGGACTCGGCGAAGGTCTCCTGGACCTCAAGGAGTTTAATTTCCTTCTTCAGAAACATCCCGTGATGGCAACATTTTACTGCTTGCGCAAAATACATAAAGGGGTGTCTCCTCTCAAGGGCAGACCTATTGTGTCAGGCATCAATAGTATCACACAAAATCTACGTATATATGTGGATAAGATCTTGAGACCATACGTGGTTTCTCTCAACTCCTATTTGAGAGATACAACAGACCTCCTGAAAAAGATCGAAGATGTGATCATGGAAGATGATATGCTGTTAGGCAGTATTGATGTTGAGACTCTATACTCCTCGATCCACCATGAAAAGGGAATCGAGGCAGTAAAGTATTTCTTGAGAAGCAGGGGGGTTCAGTACGAGAAACACAATGATTTTGTCATCAAAATCCTAGAGTTGTCTGACCAAGAATGCCTTCACATTTGGCGGTAAGTACTTCCACCAGCTCAGGGGCACCGCGATGTGGGGAGTTCTATGGCCCCATCTTACGCAAATCTGCTCCTGGGCTGGTGGGAGGAAACAGTTGTCTTTGGAGACAGCCCACAGATCGACACCGACAAGGTGGTGCTGTGGGTTCGCTTCATAGATGATGTCTTTGTAGTGTGGAGAGGGACTGAAAAGGACTTTGGTGGCATGGTAGAGGCTCTGGACCATAACACCGTGGGTCTACACTTCACATCAGAGGTTAATAAGGACAAACTCCCCTTCCTGGATGTTCTGATCGAAAGAACGGAGGAAGGGAGCCTCAGGATGAGTACATACCGTAAAGAGACCGCAACAAACTCGTTACTAAGATGGGAAAGTGGCCACCCTAAGAGCCATAAAAAGGGTATCACTAAGAGCCAGATGATTCGCATGAGGAGGAACTGCTCACATGAAGAGCAGTTCAAAACTCAGGCAAAGGATCTAAAGCTGAGATTGAAGGAGAGAGGATACCTGGACAGGGTGGTAAAGAAGGCCTGGTAAGAGGTGAAAGACCTAGACAGATCAAAACTGCTTGCGACCAAATCTGAACCATCTATGACTGAGGGTGGGGATGAGGTACGTCTGATTGCAACTTACACCAGCGGGTCAGAGAAGGTAAGGTAGATTTTGGCCAAACACTGGCAGATTTTAAGGATGGATCCTGATCTCTGTCCATATCTCCCAACCACCCCTAGGGTGACTTATCGTAAAGCTAGGTCCCTTAAAGACAGATTGGTGCACAGCCACTACACTGCTCCTGGTACGTAGCTAAGAAGCAACCTGAAAGGATGTTTCAAGTGCGGTAACTGTGGCGAATGTGGCTCTATAGTCACAGCAAAAAACTTCACCAGCAATGTAAGTGGAAGAAATTATGACATCAGATCCTTCATAAATTGTAAGACCAAAGGTGTGGTGTATAGAGCCCAGTGCCCATGCAACTTGGAGTAAGTAGGAAAGACAAAGAGGGAACTGAGACGTAGGGTATGGGAGCACAAGAGGGACATAAAAAAGGAATACGACACCCCCCTGGCTCGTCATGTCAACGCGGTACATGGAGGAGATGAAGACTGCGTCCGATTTATAGACATTGACTATATACCCCCCCCCCCCCAGTACAAGGCGGAGACTGGGACTCCATGATTCTAAGATCAGATGTGATGTTTAACCCCTTCACCCACTTGGGTACTGATACACCCATTGCATGTAATGTGTGTATCCTTCCCTAACAGTGACATCATACTATGTATGGTGTACATTGTGGGAGACTCCACCTCCTGCGGGGAGGTCTTGAATCTCTGTGATCCTCCCTTACTCAGTACTAGGCAGGAAGTGGTCTGTGGAACACAAGCTTGAGTTCCACAGGATACAGGAACAGGAAGTGACACGTCACTTCCGGTCACGTGACTCAGTACTAGGCAGGAAGTGATCGGTGGAACACAAGCTTGCATTCCACAGGTTACAGTAACAAGAAGTGACACGTTGTGATGTCACTTCCGGGCACGTGACACGCCATGTGACCGCCAAGCCATGATAAAACCAGCATTTCCATGCGGCGGCGTGATACGGCTGCACAACCTTGAGGGGGCCAGACTGGGTAAGTGAAGACCCTAATTGGGTCCCTGATTAGGTACTAGACCATGCAGCATCAGAGCTGCACATAGGTTACTGTGGATAATGATGGTACTGCAATTGATATTCACTGTCTATTACAGACACCATTGCCATCATCTGCACAGAGATGTGTATCTTTGAACACTTATCCCTATATATGTACCATGACTCCTCTGAAGAAGAGGGATCTGAAACGCGTCGGGAGGGAATGTATCAGATGACATGGTGGCTATATGACATTCACTGAACCCTGAGCACTAGCAGTAGGTTATCTGGAGCTATATGGACTTGTATACATGCGTACAAGTGGACGCAGCTGGGTGAGATTGCTCCCTATAGGAGTATACAAGTTGTTTTTTCACTAATGCATGTGGCTGGGTTTACCTAATGGGATTGTATGTTCTGATGAGTACATCCTACAGGAAACTCAAAACCGAAAAAGCAGGCACCTGCCAGCGTCCCTAGGGTATTTGGACGGGACCTAGCTTGGGTACCTGTGAACCCTGGTAATAAGAGGGGTTCAGTTTAGAACTACACTGACTTGCACAGTCACGTATGCACACTTTTTTGTTGTGTTTGGTCTAGACAACTATGTCTATTTAATATAGAGCCAGTAAAAGTTAAGTTTTAACTTCTCAGTTTTTCTATGCTATTGGTTTATTATATACAGTGGGTACGGAAAGTATTCAGACCTCTTTATATTTTTCGCTCTTTGTTTCAGTGCAGCCATTTGATAAATTCAGAAAAGTTCATTTTTTTTCTCATTAATGTACACTCTGCACCCGATCTGGACTGAAAAAAAACAGAAATGTGGATATTTATGCAAATTTATTAAAAGGTAAAAACTGAAATATCACATAAGTATTCAGACTTTTTGCTCAGTATTGAGTAGATGCACCCTTTTGAGCTACTACAGCCATGAGTCTTCTTGGGAATAAGCCAACAAGTTTTTCACACCTGGATTTGGAGATCCTCTGCCATTCTACCTTGCAGATCCTCTCCAGTTCCGTCAGGTTGGATGATGAACGTTGGTGGACAGCCATTTTCAGTCTCTCCAGGGATGCTCAATTGGGTTTAGGTAAGGGCTCTGGCTGGGCCAGTCAAGAATGGTCACAGAGTTGTTCTGAAGCCACTCCTTTGTTATTTTAGCTGTGTGCTTATCGTCATTGTCTTGTTGGTAGGTGAACCCTCGGCTGCCACCACCATGTTTCACTGTTGTATTTGTATTGGGCAGGTGATGAGCAGTGCTTCGACAGGAGGGTGGTAGTGGCCGCAGGAGTGCTGCTCCCCTCAATGTGAGTCCCGGTGGGAGGGGTGCTGATAGATTACAGCTGCCTGCCGCCCGCAGCATTGTTCTGACATTCACTCCCCTCCCCCGTGGGGTGCTGTCGGGTTTGAGCTGTGCAGCTTTACTCTGGCACTGAGTCCCCGGGGGGGAGGGTGCTGATAGAATACAGCGCCGCCGCCCGCAACATTTACTCCCCTGTAGGCCGCTGTTGTCGGGTTTGAGCTGCGCCGCTCACCCGCAGCTTTACTCTGGCACTGAGTCCCCAGGGGGGGGGGGGGGGGAGGGTGCTGATAGAATACAGCGCCGCAGCCAAACGCCTGAAGCGTTCTGGGCTACCTATCAGTAAGGATGGGGGGGCGGGGGGTTGCTGTTGGATTTCAGCCCAATAGCATTCAGTGGGGCAAAAGGGGCTGGGAGAGTCGCCGCTGCTTCACTTCCGGCCTCTTCCATGGAGGCAGGAGAATCACACCCTCTCCAGAAGACAATGAGATGGTGAGCAAGCTCTGGAGGTGACTGAGGAGGGCTCCAGCCAGGTAAGAGCCCCAGACCAGGGCTTTGGCGGGACTGGGGAGGGAAACAGTTAGTGACCACAGCACACCAACATGATTTGAGGGGGGGAGGCCCAGGATTTGGATGCCTCAAGGAAGGGACGTTCCTGGGGCCCCAAGGACCCCCCTTCATAAGGGGGGCACTGGGAGTGAAACTCAGCTGCATTAAGGAAGGGGGGCCCCTAGGACTCCTAGAGCTCCCCCCCCTCTTCCTTAATGGAGCCGAGCTTCTCCCCCAGGACTCCCTCCTAACTTGATGCAGCCGAGCTTCTCCCTCTTATCCAGCTAGGAGGATAAGCTTGGATGCATCAAGGAAGGGGGGTCCAGGTCCTGGGCCCCCCGGACCCCCCTTTGGAAGGTGGGTCCTGGGGGAGAAGCTCGGCTGCATCATGGAAGGGGGGGTCCCTTCCGTGATTGAGCCGAGCTTCTACCCCAGGCATATAGGGTGAGAGGCAGCACTACATAGAAAGTGAGCCGCATACAGGGGAGAGCATTACAAAATAAAGGAGAACAGAGGGGTCTCTATCTACTTACATAATGGCCGTATGTTGTCCGCACTTCCGTCCCCGTATCCCAGAATGCACTGCGGGCACCGCCGCACATCCCACTGCTAGTAGCTGCTATGCCCACCACCAGCCACCACCGGACCGCTCCCAGCTGCACATCTTGCCGCCATAGCCAGCACCAGCCACCGGACCACTCCCAGCTGCACATCTCGCCGCCAGCAGCCGCCATGCCCAGTACCAGCCACCGCCACCAGACCGCTCCCAGCTGCACATCTTGCCGCCAGCAGCCGCCATGGCCAGCACCAGCCACCGGACCGCTACCAGCTGCACATTTCGCTGCCGTCAGCTGCCATGCCCAGCACCAGCCACCGGACCGCTTCCAGCTGCTCATCTCGCCGCCATGCCCAGTACCAGCCACCACCACCAGACCGCTCCCAGCTGCACATCCCGCCACCAGCAGCCGCCATGTCCAGTACCAGCCACCGCACCGCTCCCCGAAGCCCAGCCAGGCACAGGGGGTGCTCTAACACCCACCATGGAGCCCCCCTCTGACCCTATGCCATTACCTCCCCACCTTAACCCCCTCCATCCTGCGCTATCCGACTCCATCCTGCACTGACACTTCATTCCCGGTTCAAGCTTCCATCAACGATGGGTGAGACCGGAAGGGGTTGTGTAGGTGTGTATCTGTGAGTGAAAGGTGTGTGTGTGTCCACTTAGCCGTCCCCCACATCCCGCCGCCGCACCGATCCTCGCCCTCCGATGCGATAGCATCAGGCACACATCTAGTATATATATATCCTCCTTGAGGCTGTCTTGGGCTACATATGTTATACCAGGCTATGCTGGGCTGTATATATTAACTGGAGGCTGTTTTTGGGCTGTATATATTACTTGGAGGCTATGCTGGGCTGCATATATTACCTGGAGGCTGTGCTAATCTGTATACATTACCTGTAGGCTGTGCTGGGCTGTAGTGTATATGTTACCTTGTGGCTGTGCTGGACTGTATATGTTACCTGGCGGCTGTGCTGGGCTGTATATATTACCTGGAGGCTGTGCTGGACTGTATATATTACCTGGCGGCTATGCTGGGCTGTATGTTTACATTACTTTGTCGCCACTATGAGGGGAGGGGGGGCCCCGAAAAATTTCTTGCACGGGGCCCACAACAGTCTGGGTCCGCCCCCGAGTTGTATAACATAATATTTCCAACATGTAAAGCCTGTAAAGTATAAATTGTCCATTCATGAAGACGTGCATCTCAGACCTGTCTGCATTCCATGTGGCAATACACGTGTCATTGTCTGTAATCAGTAAGTATGTGAGCTTTAGTATAGCAAAACTTTAACCCCCCCCCCCCAAAAAAAGAAAAAAGAAAATGAAAAAATAAAAAAGAAGGTGGACCCCTTCACCCACCCCCTGCCAACACCTCAGCTCCCACCCTATAGAAATGCTAATAACCGTTCCACTTCTTAATCACTAGCTCCGCCACCCCATCCAGCGAGCACTACCACAATACCAGGCATGCGTTATGGTTGTTTCTCATAGTGTCCGTGACCTTCAGAGGGCCAATGCCATGTAAGTCTTCTGAGTTATATCATGCCGTGTTACGGAAGGGATATACTAATTGATGGATGTCGCCCCTGGAAAGTTGATCTTATATGAAAGGGCTCCATGTCGCAAAGAATTTAGTTGTTCTGGTGTCCCTGTCCCCTTCTGCTTCCATCTTCTCAACCAGCATTGCCCCCTTCAGATCAGTCAATAGTTCTGATAGCGTCGGTGCCACTGCTGTCAACCAGTGTCGTAGTTTCAGTTGTTTGTGTAGCACAATGTTGGTGCGTAGTAATTTTCTCTGCGCCTTGTCTAGACCCAGGTCCCCCAGGTTATGGAATATCCACAATAGGCAGTTTAGTGGGACACGATGCTGTTGTATGCATTGTGTCCAGCTCCTCACTACCTTTCAGGATTGAAGGATAACCCTGCATTCCCATATCCCATGGAGCATGTCTACGCCCTTGTCCCCGCATTTTGGACATGACTATTTTCTATCTGGATGGGTCTTGTTGGGCAGTATATTGAACCCCAGAATTGCCCCATGCATCACTCTGAAATAGGTGTCCCTCCATCTTTCATTCACAGTGTACTTACAGACTTCACACCAACCCATCAGGATCTTCCTTTCGATCTCCTCATCCTGTAATTTTACCTCCCATCTTTTGAGGATCCTGCGTGTCCCCAAGGGAACTAGGTCTCGCCTTAGGGTGGCGTATATGGTGGATACACTAAGGTCCGCTATGTCCCTAGCTAGTAGAGTGTCCAGTCCATAGTTTGAGCATTCCTTCCTTAAGTCATATAAGCGATGGAACAAATGTAGCCTCAATTGTTCAGACTGTAGAGCATGGGAATGGTTAAGTTGCCACCTCCTGAATGTCTCTATCGCCGTCAGCCACCTCCTCTCCTCCAATCATCAAAAATAGAAACCCCGGCACACAATGTATGAGTAAAGAAGTTCAAAGACACATCAAACGGTGTTGGAGCGTAACTGTAGTTTATTCTCTCGCAGCTGAGCACAACGTTTAAGCATACAGTGTATGCTTAAACGTTGTGCTCAGCTGCGAGAGAATAAACTACAGTTACGCTCCAACACCGTTTGATGTGTCTTTGAGATTCTTTACTCATACATTGTGTGCCGGGGTTTCTATTTTTGATTATTGGACTATTTTTCCCCAAGGCACCGATAACACAGGGTAGCCGGGCCTACTTCGCTAATAACATCCTCTCCTCCATCTGCATCAGATCCTGTTTTAATGCCCAGGGCTCTCCAGACTTTAACCCCTTTCTGACCATTGACGTTGTACAACGTCAAGGTGGTTACCGCTTCACCGTTGCTGCGGTAACCGCCATCGGGCCCCGGTGTTCAGTGATCCTTATCACTGAACACCAAGGCTTGAGGTCAGGGGGGTGGATTCCCCGCCCCAGGATGACAGTGACCCCGTCCCAGGATGAAGGCTTGGGCCTCTCCATGCTGAGCATTCCAGCCCCCAGCTGCCTCGTTGTACCTGGCTGGACCAAAAATAAGGTGGAGCCCCACATAATTTCTTTTTCTAGAATTAGTTCTAGAACTAGAAAAAAAAGACTTTGCAGTATTTCTGGTTGCCAGCCAGGTACAAAGAGGCAGTTGGGGGCTGGTGGCAGTCTTTAGCTGCCAAGTTGTACCTGGCTGGATCAACAATATGGCAAAGCCCCTCATCATTTTTTTTAAATTACATCTACAAATAAAATGACATGGAGCTTTGCTGTATTTTTGGTTGCCAGCCAGGTACAACTTGGCAGCTGGGGGCTGGAATCCTCAGCTTGAAGAGAACCAAACGTTGTGGGCCCCTCACGCTGCAAATTCCAATCCATAGCCATCCCCAGAAAAGAGCATTCATTAGAGGGCCATTTTCTGGTGCTGTACCACAATTCTTCCAGTTGCCCTTGTGCTGGTGGCACACAGGGGCTCTCCATACACGACATGTGCCTGTTTAGGCACACAGGAGCTCTCCATACACGACATGGTGTCCGCTAACAAGTTGAATGGAAAATTAGCTCCAATTGTTAGCGGACACCATGTCGCGTATGGAGAGCTCCTGTGTGCCTAAACATTGGAGCTCCCCCACAAGTGACCCCATTTTGGAAACTAGACCCCCTAAGAAACTTATCTAGATGCATAGTGAACACTTTGAACCCCCAGGTGCTTCACATATTGATCCATAAAAATGAAAAAGTACTTTTTTTTCACTAAAAGTTTCTTTTTTCATTTGTATGGATCAACTTGTGAAGCTTCTGGGGGTTCAAAGTGCTCACTATGCATCTAGATACGTTCCTTTGTGGGTCTAGTTTCCAAAATGGGGTCACTTGTGGGGGAGGTCCAATGTGTAGACACACAGGGGTCTCCATACGCAATTGGAATTGTTAGCGGACACCATGTCGCATATGGAGAGCCACTGTGTGCCTAGACATTGGAGCTCCTCCACAAATGACCCCATTTTGGAAACTAGACCCTTCAAAGAACGTATCTAGATGCATAGTAAGCACTTTGAACAAAAATTTTCTTTTAGCCTCAGTTTTTTCATTTCACATGGGCAGCACGATAAAATGCATCCTTAAATTTGTTGGGTAATTTCTCGAGTATACCGATACCTCATATGTGGTCATAAACCACTGTTTGGGCGCACGGCAGGGCTCAGAAGGGAAAGAGTGCCATTTGACTTTTTGAATGGAGAAATTGCCCAACAAATTTTAGGATCCATTTTATCCTGTTGCCCATGTGAAAATGACAGAATTGAGGCTAAAAGAACATTTTTGTTGGAAAAATTAAAATGGGTCCACTTTGCTTTACCTCCTGTGAAGCACCTGAAGAGTTAATAATCTTCTTGAATAAAGTTTTGAGTAGCTTGAGGGGTGCAGTTTTTGGAATGGTGTCACTTTCGGCTGTCATGTACGCCCGTCAAAGGGACTTCAAATGTGATGTGATCACTAAAAAAATGATTTTGTAAATTTTGTAAATTTTGCTGGAAAAATGAGAAATTGCTGATGAACTTTGAACCCTTATAATTTCCTACCAAAAATTATTTTTTCCAAAATTGGGCTGAAGTAGACATGTGGGAAATGTTATTTATTAACTATTTTGCGTCACATATCTCTCTTGCTTAACACAATAAAAATTCAAAATTTGAAAATTGCAAAATTTAACATTTTTGCCAAATTTTTGATTTTTTCACAAATAAATGCAAAAATTAATCGACCTAAATTTACTACTACCATGAAGCCCAATATGTCATGAAAAACAATCTCAGAATCGCTAGGATCCGTTGAAGTGTTCCAGAGTTATTACCTCATAAAGGACACTGGTCAGAATTGCAAAAAATGTCAAGGTCTTTTGGGTCAAAATAGGCTGGGTCATGAAGGAGGTAAAGAGTGCGTTGTCCTTGCCCTGGCTGAAGTCCGGGTGCCGCCATGGACTAAGATATTTGGATATTCTCCAACATAATGCAAGCTTGATTCGCAGTGCCTTCAAAGCCCCCCTAGTGTCTTTGAAAATGATCGAGTTTTTCACCCAAGGGTCCACTGTTGCCACCATTGAATGCAAAATGACTACTGGGTCCCATGGGATGCACCACTCTGACTCGAGTGTATAGTCTGAGTGTTTGCTAGTGTGTTTCAGCCAGTCTAAGATATGTCTCTTAAGACATGCTACAGTATGTTATAACCCCGTATATTAGGTAACTCTAGTCCACCTTCGTCTCGTGTAAGCATCAGTGTGCGTCCCCTAATTCTTGTTTTTTTTACGCCTCCAAAGGAAGATCATAAAAGCTCTATTTATCCTATTTACGTCGATGTGGTGAAGTAAAAGGGGAATGGTCTGAAGTGGATAGAGGAGCCTAGAGAAACAACACATCTTGATAAGGTGACACTTCCCCAACAAGGATAGTGGCAAATCTCTCCACCTCTCCAGTTCTGTCACAATTTTGTTGATTAACGGGGTATAATTTAGTCTGTATATGACTCTCGTATCTCTCCCTAAATATACTCCCAGATATTTAATGTCCCTATTTGCTAGAGGGATGTCACAGAAACTCGCTTGAATACCTCCCGTCTCTCTCCCCCCTCCTTCTAAGTCTTTTAGAGGGAGTATTTCACACTTAGAATTGTTCAGGCAGAGTCCAGATAGTTCCCCGAAGGCCTCCAACTGTGACAGGAGGTCGGGGAGATCCCTACATCCGCCATATAATGTATGACATCATCTGCAAAAGAAGCTGGATTTAAATTCCTTGCTGCCTATGCAGATCCCCTGGAAGCTTTCATTTATGAACCTTGATAATGGTTTGATCGCCAAATCAAATAGTAAAGGTGACAGGGGGCACCCTTGTACCCCTTCCCAGCCATATTGCATCTGACAGAAAGCCTGGTGTGCTCACTCTAGCCCTCAGGCTTTTGTAGAGAGAACGCAAGAATGTCCTAAGCGCCCCCACAGTCCCATCTTATCTAGCACAGTTTCCAGCCATGGCCAGCTGACGCTGTCAAAAGCTTTCTCCGTGTCCAACATGTCCATGACTGGGACCTCCCCTCTCTTTTGCCCCCCCTCAACCCAACCGCTTCCAAAAACCATCATAGCCCTGCGTATGTTTCCTACTGCCAACCTTCCCTTGACAAAGCCTGCTTGCTCCCGGTTTACAAAGTCTGGAAGTAGAAGAGCCAGCTGGTCTGCCATAATTTTAGCCATGATCTTAAGATCTTGATAAATTAGCAAGATTGGTCTAAAGCTAGCCGGGTCGTCTGACGCTTTGTCTCCCTTGGACAGAAACTTTATGTAGGTGGTGTTCATGTGCTGTGGAATTCCTCATCCTGATAGGAATCCACTATATTGTCCCTGTATGTGGGGTAGTATCTGATCTTTCAGGATCTTATAAAAACCAGCCCCGTAGTCATCTGGGCCCGGTGCTTTATGTATATTCACGTCGGCTATTACCCTCACTATCTCCTCCTTTGTTATTTCACCATTCAAATCGCCCAGACCTTCCTCCATGACCGTTGGGAGTGTCACTGTCTGTAGCCATTTCTCATCCGCCTGTTTATCTGATCGTCTGGCTCTGTACTTCGTGGGGAGGGCTGAGTCAGATAGTCCGCTTATTTGTTTGACTTGTTCTTATATAGTGGGCATTTGTCGTTTTTTTTCATCTAGCTGGTATGGGCAATGATTTTACCCACTGCAATGATAAACAACATTGGTGACAACGAATCCCCTGGAAAATTCCTCTCTTGATGTTGACTATTCCATAGCTTTGATTATTTTCTCCATATGATCTATTATATAAAAGCCGAAGCCACTTCCGTCTTCAAGGCACAAAAATGACGTCACACGACGGAAGTGGCTTCGGCAGTACACACCGCTCAGGGTGAACCAAGATGGCGACGAGCGGTGGCGCTTTAGCGCCCACCGCGAGCCGCTGTCAAAACGGCCGCATGACCGGCTCCCCCCGTGCCTTTTCCTGTCCCCCGCGGCTCGCCCGCACCTGCGGCCCCCCGACCACTTTTCCGGCCCCCCCCGCCGCTTTTCCTGCCCCCCCGCGGCTTTGCCTGCCCCCCGCGGCTCCCCCGCTCCTGCGGCCCCCCCGCAGCTTTGCCTGCACCCCGCGGCTCCCCCGCACCTGCGGCCCCCCCGCGGCTCCCCCGCTGCTTGGTTCTACTAAAAATAAAAAAAGCCTCAGAGGATACTCACCCGTCCGCCGGCGCGCTCCATCTATGTCTTCTACCTCCATGCCTTGAGGACCTGTGGTTGCCTGAGAAACCGATCAGCTGATCGGTTTCCCAGGCAACGACAGGTCCTGCAAGCCGGCACACGGGTGAGTATACTCGCATCCATCCTGCCCCTCCCCCTGCCACCACCATCCTGCCCCCACCATCCTGCCCCCCCCACCCCGCCGGCTCCATCCTACCCCCCCCACCACCGGCTCCATTCCACACACCCCCGCCGGCTCCATCCTGCCCCTCCCCCTCGCCTCCATCCTGCCCCCCCGCACACCAGTTCCATCCTGCCCCCCCCGCCGCCTCCATCCTGCCCCCCCGGCCGCCTCCATCTTATCCATGCTACCCCCCCCGCCGGCTCCATCCTGCCCCCCCCCCTGACACCAGCTACATCCTGTCCCCCTGCCGGCTCCATCCTGCCCCCCCCACACCAGCTATATCCTGCTCCTCCGCCACCATCCCGCCCCGCTCGCTCCATCCTGCCCTGCCGCCTCCATCCTGCCCCCCACCGCCTGCATTCTGCCACCCCCGCCGGCTCCATCCTGCCCCCCGCCGGCTCCATCCTGCCCCCCCGCCGGCTCCATCCTGCCCCCCCCGCCCGCTCCATCCTATCCATGCTACCCCCCCCTAAGGCTCCATCCTGCCCCCCCCCCCCCGACACCAGCTACATCCTGCCCCCCCGCCAGCTCCATCCTGCCCCCCACACACCAGCCACATCCTGCTCCCCCCGCCACCATCCCGCCCCGCTTGCTCCATCCTGCCCTGCCGCCTCCATCCTGCCCCCCCCCCCCACCGCCCGCATCCTGCCACCCCCCCCGGCTCCATCCTGCCCCCCACCGGCTCCATTCCCGCCCCCCCGTCGCCTCCATCCTGCCCCCTCCGCCTGCTCCATTCTATCCATCCTACCCCCCCGCCGCCTCCATCCTGCCATCCCCCACACCAGCTACATCATAGTAACATAGTAACATAGTTTTTAAGGTTGAAGGAAGACTTTAAGTCCATCTAGTTCAACCCATAGCCTAACATGTTGATCCAGAGGAAGGCAAAAAAAACCCCATGTGGCAACACTAATCTCCACATTGGGGGAAAAAATTCCTTCCTGACTCCAGATACGGCAATCAGACTAATTCCCTGGATCAACGCCCTATCAAAGAATCTAGTATATATAACTGGTAATATTATAGTTTTCAAGAAAGGCATCCAGGCCCTTCTTAAATGTTAGTAGTGACTCACTCATTACAACAGCATGTGGCAGAGAGTTCCATAGTCTCACTGCTCTTACAGTAAAGAATCCGCGTCTGTGATTATGATTAAACCTTCTTCCCTCCAGACGTAGAGGATGCCCCCTTGTCCCAGTCTCAGGCCTAAGAGTAAAGAGATCATTAGAAAGGTCTCTGTACTGCCCCCTCATATATTTATACATTATTATAAGATCACCCCTAAGCCTTCGTTTTTCCAAGCTAAATAACCCCAAGTTTAATAACCTGTCTTGGTATTGCAGACCCCTTAGTCCTCTAATAACTTTTGTCGCTCTTCTCTGGACCCGCTCTAGTTCAGCTATGTCTTTCTTATACACCGGAGACCAGAATTGTACACAGTATTCTAAGTGTGGTCGCACTAGTGACTTGTATAGAGGTAAAATTATGTTCTCCTCATGAGCATCTATGCCTCTTTTAATACATCCCATTATTTTATTTGCCTTTGCAGCAGCTGCCTGACACTGGCCACTAAATGTGAGTTTGTCATCTACCCATACACCCAGGTCTTTTTCAGTGACAGTTTTGCCCAGTGTTTTACAATTAAGCACATAATTATACCCTTTGTTTCCTCTGCCCAAGTGCATGACTTTACATTTATCCCCATTAAAGCGCATTTGCCATTTAGCAGCCCAAGCTTCTAGTTTACATAAATCCTCCTGTAATATAAAATTGTCCTCCTCTGTATTGATTACCCTGCAGAGTTTAGTGTCATCTGCAAATATTGAGATTCTACTCTGTATGCCCCCTACAAGGTCATTAATAAATATATTAAATAGAAGCGGGCCCAACACTGACCCCTGTGGTACCCCACTGTTAACTGTGACCCATTCTGAGTGTGTTCCATTAATAACCACCCTTTGTTTCCTATCACTAAGCCAGTTCTTAACCCACTTACACATATTTTCCCCTATCCCCATTGCCCTCATTTTATGTATCAACCTTTTGTGTGGCACCGTATCAAAAGCTTTTGAAAAGTCCATATACACCACATCCACTGCATTTCCTTGGTCCAGTCCAGAACTTACTTCTTCATAGAAGTTTATTAGATTAGTTTGACAGGAACGGTCCCTCGTAAAACCATGTTGATAATGGGTCATGAGGTTATTTTTCTTCAGATACTCCAGTATAGCATCTCTTAGAAAACCCTCTAGGATTTTACCCACAGTAGAGGTTAAGCTTACTGGCCTATAATTTCCAAGTTCAGTTTTTGTCCCCTTTTTGAATATTGGCACCACATTTGCTATACGCCAGTCCTGTGGTACAGACCCTGTTATTATGGAATCTTTAAATATTAAAAATAATGGTCTATCTATGACAGTACTTAATTCCTGCAGCACTCTGGGGTGTATCCCATCCGGGCCCGGGGATTTGTCAATTTTAGTGATTTTTAGACGATGCCGTACTTCCTCTTGGGTTAAGCAGGTGACGTTTAATTGAGAATTTTTGTTATCACTGATCATATTGTCTGTCATGGGATTTTCTTGTGTAAATACTGTTGAAAAAAAGTCATTTAGCATATTTGCTTTTTCCTCATCCTCATCCACCATTTCACCCAGACTATTTTTAAAGGGCCAACACCATCATTTTTTAGTTTCTTACTATTTATGTAGTTAAAAAATATTTTGGGATTCTTTTTACTTTCTCTGGCAATGAGTCTCTCTGTTCAATCTTTGCTGCCTTGATTTGCTTTTTACAAATGTTATTTAATTTTCTGTATTTATTTAATGCTTCATCACTACCTACTTGCTTTAATTCCCTAAATGCTTTCTTTTTGTCACATATTGCACTTCTTACCGCTTTATTTAGCCATAGTGGTTTCCTCCTATTTCTAGCATGCTTATTCCCATAGGGTATATATTGTGCACAGGTCCTATTCAGGATGCTAATAAACATCTCCCATTTGTGTTGTGTACTTTTATGTCTCAGGACATCGTCCCAGTTTATTGCACTAAGATCATCTCTCAACCGTTGGAAATTTGCCTTCCTGAAGTTTAGTGTCCTTGTGGCCCCTCTACTACACGTCTTAGTAAAGGATACTTGAAAGCTTATTAAGTTATGATCACTATTACCCAAGTGACCTCCAACCCGTATATTTGATATGCGGTCTGGCCTGTTGGTTAATATTAGGTCCAGCAGTGCCCCCCTTTGTTGGGTCCTGAACCAGTTGTGAAAGGTAATTGTCTCTTATAGTTTTCAAAAACTTATTACCTTTGCTGGAACTGCAGGTTTCTGATCCCCAATGTATTTCAGGGTAGTTGAAGTCCCCCATAATAATGACTTCTCCCTGAGTCGCTGCTTCATCTATTTGCTTTATGAGGATATTCTCCTCCACTTCCATTATTGTTGGGGACTTATAACAAACCCCTATCAGTAATTTATTATTTTTTCCCCCTCCCCTTATCTCCACCCACAGAGACTCTACATTTCCATTAGATTCACCTATATTATCACGCAGGATGGGTTTTAAGGATGATTTTACGTATAAACATACACCTCCTCCTCGCCTAGTTGTACGGTCATTTCTGAACAGACAATAGCCCTGTAAATTAACAGCCCAGTCATGGCTCTCATCCAGCCAAGTCTCCGAAATCCCCACCATGTCATAATTATTTTCCAACAAAATCAATTCTAATTCCTCCATTTTGTTGGTGAGGCTTCTGGCATTAGTGAACATGCACTTTATGCATCTCTCTTTACCTCTATTCCTTCCTACTAGATTGACTGTTCTAACCCCACCCCCCATGCCACCCCCAATTTTATTACTTGTGCCCAGGTTACTGTTTACACTATCTTCCCCTCCTATACAATGAATACCCTCCCCCCCAATCCCTAGTTTAAACACTCCTCCAACCTTCTAGCCATTTTCTCCCCCAGCACAGCTGCACCCTCCCCATTGAGGTGCATCCCGTCCCTAGCATAGAACCTGTAGCCAACAGAGAAGTCGGCCCAGTTCTCCAGGAACCCAAACCCCTCCTTCCTACACCAATTCCTGAGCCACTTATTTATCTCCCTAATCTCCTGTTGCCTCTCTGGTGTGGCACGTGGTACAGGCAGTATTTCAGAGAATACTACCTTGGAGGTCCTTGCCTTAAGCTTGCAGCCTAATTCCCTGAAATCATCTTTAAGGACCTTCCACCTACCTCTAACTTTGTCATTTGTGCCAATGTGCACATCCTGCTCCCCCGGCTACATCCTACCCCTCCCCCCAACACCAGCTACATCCTGCCCCCCCGCCGGCTCCATCCTGCCCCCCACCGCCTCCATCCTGCCCCCCCCACACCAGCTCCATCCTGCCGCCCCCACACCAGCTCCATCCTGCCCCCCCGCCGGCTCCATCCTGCCCCCCCCGCCGGCTCCATCCTGCCCCCCCACACCAGCTCCATCCTGCCCCACACACAGCTCCATCCTGCTCCCCCACACACCAGCCCCATCCTGCCCTCCCGCGCCAGCTCCATCCTGCCCCCCCACACACCAGCTCCATCCTGCCCCCCCACACACACCAGCCCCATCCTGCCCCCCCCCGCAGCCTCCATCCTGCCCCACCCCCCGCCAGCTCCATCCTGCCCCCCCGCCACCATCCCGACCCGCCGCCTCCATCCTGCCCCCCCCCACCGCCTGCATCCTGCCACCCTCCCCCCCCGGCTCCATCCTGCCCCCCGCCGGCTCCATCCTGCCCCCCCCGCTCCATCCTGCCCCCCCCGCTCCATCCTGCCACCACTCCACCCCCCGTCACCATCCTGCCCCCCCTGATCCATCCTGCCCCCCTGGCAGTTAGCGGTCATCAGATGATCGGTTTCCCAGGCAACGACGGGTCCTAAAGGCCTGTAGGACCTAGAAGACGGAGGTGGAGCGAGCCGGCGGTCAGGTGAGTATCCTCACTGAGGATTTTTTAATTTTTTGGAGGGAGGGGCGGGGAGGAGCTGAGTATTGCCATATACCATAGTGCTGCTATACATGTACTCTAATGTATCGCCATATACTATAGTGCTGCTATACATGTGCTATAAGATTCCACCATATACTATAGTGCAACTCTACATATACTGTAATATACTGCCATATACTATAGTGCTGCTATACATGTGCTGTAATGTACCACCATATACCATAGCGCTGCTATACATCTACTGTAATGTACCGCCATATACCATAGCGCTGCTATACATGTGCTATAAAATACCACCATATACTATAGTGCACCTGTACATATACTGTAATATATTGCCATATACTATAGTGCTGTTATACATGTGCTATACTGTACCGCTATATACAATAGCGCTGCTATATCTAATATATAACACCCAAAGGCTCACTTCCGTCACTTTAGCCAGCATTTCCGTCACTTTGTCATCGCCGAAGTGATGTCACCACAGCGCTACACCTGTCCAGGGTGGACCAACATGCCGGCCCTAAGTGGAGCGGGACTCGCTTACGCCCGCCCCCACACTGCCTAAAACACACATCACGGGCGGAAGCCCGCCACACACCACTTCAGGAGATGACCGGTCGTCTCCCGGGTGCCTCGCGCTCGCTCCGGCTGCTTTTACAGGTGCAGCCTCCTCCCCCTCACTTCCGGCGCCCGGGGCTGCTGACGGCTCTCAGCGGAATGGCGGCCACACGAACCGGCCTCCGCTCCTGGACTGGGCCGAGGCTCCGGGGGTCAGCCCTGTGCCGGACGCCGAGCAGGAGGCCAAGTGGCCCCGGGGATACAGAGCTGGTGTGCAGCCTGGAGGGAGGGAGAGAGGTGTGCAGCCTGGAGGAGGAGAGGTGTGCCGAACGGTGATGTTGCCGCTCCAGCCTCCTCTCTCCTCACCCCTCCAGCCACACCTCCCCTCACCCCTCCAGCCACACCTCCCCTCACCCCTCCAGCCACACCTCCCTCACCCCTCCAGCCACACCTCCCTCACCCCTCCAGCCACACCTCCCTCACCCCCTCCAGCCACACAACCCTCCCACACCCCTCCAGCCTAACACCCTCCTCCACCCCCAGCCCCACCTCTACCCACAGCCGCCTCATACTCTGCTACCCACAGAGCCGCCTCTATACTCTGCTACCCACAGAGCCGCTCTATACTCTGCTCCACAGAGCCGCCTCTATACTCTGCTACCCACAGAGCCGCCTCTATACTCTGCTACCCACAGAGCCGCCTCTATACTCTGCTACCCACAGAGCCGCCTCTATACTCTGCTACCCACAGAGCTGCCTCTATACTCTGCTACCCACAGAGCCGCCTCTATACTCTGCTACCAACAGCTGCCTGTATAATCTGCTACCCTCAGAGCCCCCTGTATAGTCTGCTACCCACTGACCTGCCTGTATACACACAATTAATTTCACCGCGCTCCCGATGCAATTGCATCGGGCCCCTCACACTCACTCCTCCCACTCTCTGCCCCTCACCACTCCACTCTGCCCCTCACCACTCCACTCTGCCCCTCACCACTCCACTCCACTTCTGCCCCTCACCACTCCACTCTGCCCCTCACCACTCCACTCTGCCCTGAAGCAGACTAGGAGCCACTGAGCCTCCGTATACTCTGCTAACCACTCAGCTGCTGTATAGTCTGCTAACCACTGAGCCCCCGTATACCCTGCTAACCATAGGCTAGAATACCCGATTCTTTAGAATTGGGGCCGCCATCTATAATGAATATAAGCCAAAGGTAGATTCTATCAATTAGTAGCCTATTCAGCTCAACACAAATAAACCATAATATATACAAGAGGAAATAGTGGAGCTAAATTGGTTACAAAAAATGTACATTTTTATTAGTATCAAAAGGACAGAGACATGAACACTGAATAGGGCAGGATAAAGAGTGGTGACAAATACAGCCTACAGTTGGTACAAAAGGAATCGCAATGGTAACAATATAAAAATCTGAACTGTCAAAACACCATTTGTTTACTATGTACAGATCGCATAGTAAATAGTAACAGCAAAATTGCTTTATAAATCGGGATACAAGGTATAACACATACGATATATAGTGTATGACCTATTGACTTATAGTTGATACCAGTCACAAATAAGACCAGGTCAACACCAACTTTTTTTTAAATGACCGTCAGATATGAATCATTAAAACGCAGCTCCCATGCCTAATTTCATAAAATCGCTGTGTCTATAGGATATCATTTGAAGGCATAATGGCAGTATAGAAAACACAGCAGAGTGATCACAACAGGAATATCAGACATAGCATACCACACTGCCGTTATCACCAAGTGGTTCACAGTGCAGGCTGGTCAGCTGGGAATCATCCTCTAGGACAGGGATTACCCTCTACATTCTGCGTATTGTGCATGTAGCTTAATCATGGGTATGGCATCTCCGTGCACACAGGACCTTAAATGACGTCAGTACAGCGGATCACATGCCAGTCATCAGCCAATCATGGGGCGGTAATCGGCGCATGCGCACACGCCGCAGCCGTTGACCCTGCACCCACCATCGTTATCAGCATCTCCCCGGCCGCCCAATACGTTACCAGGTAACTCATTGGGAGACCTCATGAGAGTCCCAATGTAAGTCTCTATGGGTGACCCAATGGGAATCTCAATGGGAGTCCATGGCTGCATTGACTTTTGACAGGCCAAAGGGCTGGTAAGAGTAGAAGCCATTGACTGTAATTAAAACTAACTTTTACTAATGTATGCCTATACAAAAGTCCCACAGATGGGAATCGAGCATGGCAGCAGCCATTGTAAACCCATCATGCATACCCTTGACAGACTCTTGAAGCTAAGCAGTGAGAACCTTGGTCACGGGCTGGATGGGAGACCTCATGAGAGACCTAATGGGAATCTCAATAGGAGTCCATGGCTGCATTGACTTTTGACAGGCCAAAGGGCTGGTAAGAGTAGAAGCCATTGACTGTAATTAAAACTGACTTTTACCAAAATATTCCTATACAAAAGTCCTACAGATGGGAAGCCAGTAAGTCAGCAGCCATTGTAAACCCATTGTGCATGTCCTTGACAGACTGTTGAAGCTAAGCAGTGAGAGCCTTGGTCACGGCTGGATGGGAGACCTCATGAGAGACCCAATGGGAGACCATGGCTGCATTGACTTTTGACAGGCCAAAGGGCTGGTAAGAGTAGAAGCCATTGACTGTAATTAAAACTGACTTTTACTAATGTATGCCTATACAAAAGTCCCACAGATGGGAAGCCAGCGTGTCAGCAGCCATTGTAAACCCATTGTGCATGTCCTTGACAGGCTCTTGAAGCTAAGCAGTGAGAGCCTTGGTCACGGGCTGGATGGGAGACCTCATGAGAGACCCAATGGGAGACCATGGCTGCATTGACTTTTGACAGGCCATCGGGCTGGTAAGATTAGAAGCCATTGACTGTAATTAAAACTGACTTTTACTAATGTATGCCTATACAAAAGTCCCACAGATGGAAGCCAGCCTGTCAGCAGCCATTGTAAACCCATTGTGCATGCCCTTGACAGACTCTTGAAGCTAAGGAGTGAGAGCCTTGGTCACGGGCTGGATGGGAGACCTCATGGGAGACCATGGCTGCATTGACTTTTGACAGGCCAAAGGGTGGTAAGAGTAGAAGCCATTGACTGTAATTAAAACTGACTTTTACTAATGTATGCCTATACAAAAGTCCCACAGATTGGAAGTCAGCATGTCAGCAGCCATTGTAAACCGATTGTGCATGCCCTTGACACATTGTTCAAGCTAAGCGGTGAGAGCCTTGGTCACGGTCTGGATGGGAGACCTCATGAGAGACCCAATGGAAGTCTCTATGGGTGACCCAATGGGAATCTCAATGGGAGTCCATGGCTGCATTGACTTGACAGGCCAAAGGGCTGGTAAGAGTAGAAGCCATTGACTGTAATTAAAACTGACTTTTACTAATGTATGCCTATACAAAAGCCCCACAGATGGGAAGCCAGCATGTCAACAGCCATTGTAAACCGATTATGCATACCCTTGACAGACTCTTGAAGCTAAGCAGTGAGAGCCTTGGTCGCAGGCTGAGATGGGAGACCTCATGAGAGACCAAATGGGAATCTCAATGGGAGACCAAGGCTGCATTGACTTTCGACAGGCCAAAGGACTGGTAGGAGTAGAAGCCATTGACTGTAATTAAAACTGACTTTTACTAATGTATGCCTATACAAAAGTCCCACAGATTGGAAGTCAGCATGTCAGCAGCCATTGTAAAGCCATTGTGCATGCCCTTGACAGACTGTTAAAGCTAAGCAGTGAGAGCCTTGGTCACGGTCTGGATGAGAGACCCAATGGAAGTCTCTGTGGGTGACCCAATGGGAATCTCAATGGGAGTCCATGGCTGCATTGACTTTTGACAGGCCAAAGGGCTGGTAAGAGTAGAAGCCATTGACTGTAATTAAAACTGACGTTTACTAATGTATGCCTATACAAAAGCCCCACAGATGGGGGGCGTGTCCAGCAGCCGATGGCGCCGGACGCATATTAGAGGAGCTCCTGCACACAGACCAGAGAAGCGGCTCCTAACGGCTTTCCCGAGCCCCTGCTTGGCACAAGAGACGGCACATCTCCGTGTGCTCACCCTGACCATGCCGCGGACCGGGTCCCGCCGCCGTGAGGCCGACAGCAAGCTCACGGACTTCTTCACCCCGGAGCCTCACAGGGAATCCAAGATGGCGCCGACCAGGAAGGATCCAGCGTCCCCTGCCAGCACGGCCTCCCATACACCGCAATCTCCCCGCCGCCCAGAAGAACGTAGCCCTGTAAGTAGGGATGAATCCCCTCTGACAAAACGCTGTATGAGGGACATGCTGGGCTCCATGAGGGACACTATGCTGAGTGAGATCAGAGACATGATGGGAGAAATGAGGGCAGAAATGGCGGCCTTGGGAGAGAGGACCACACACATTGAAACTAAAATGGCTGACTATGCTACAGCCCACAACAATTTAGCAGACAGTTATGATGTGATGGACAGGGAAATGGGCACAGTTCAGGCAACCTTGTGCCACCTGGAAGATGGGCTACGCAAAAACAATGTTAAATTGAGAGGGGTGGCAGAATCACAAGATGGAGAGGATCTCCCTGCAGTTGTCACAGCTTTCTTGTCTGCAGCTCTCCCAGAAGCCGCACCAGAGACTTTGGAGACTGTGAAAATGTACAGGCTGCCTAAACCTGCAAAATTACCAAAAGATGTTCCCAGAGACATTTTGATTTCATTCTTAAGCACTAAAACGAGGGATGCGCTTGTACACGTCATGAGAGCGAACCCCACTCTCCCGACGCAATTTAAGAACGCTGCAGTATATCCAGACCTTTCTCCGGGCACGCTCGCCAGGAGGCGAGAATTTGCTCCCAGCTGCCAACTACTGAGAGAAAAGGGCATCCAATATGCTTGGGGCACCCCGGCATCTGTGAATTTTAGATACAAAGGATCCAGACATTCCTTCACGTCACCAACTCAACTGCGCAGAGCGTTGCGCTCCTGGAACTTAGCGCCCTCCGCTGCAAGCTCTCCCCATACCCCAGAAATGGAGCCACGAGGCCCCAACTATGACGGAGGTCCTACTAGAAGAAAAGGCCCGGGAAGACATGACTCTGGTCTGTGTGGGATGACCTGTCCTCCTGAGATTATCTTTTGGTCCCCTACACCAGACCCACCTGTCGCGGCTCCACTTAAAGCCGTGAGAGGAGCTGGACCTCCCCCCGCTTGTTGGTGGCCGATTGGACCCGGTCGCTCAGAGGGAGGATCCAGATAAGGTTCTTCTCAGTACCCCCTGATAGTCAGATAATTGTTACCTGACGACATTTTAATTTACATAAGTGTTTCCCCTCCCCCTCACCCCCCTCCCGTCTCCCCCCCCCCATCCCTCTCTCCACCCACCTCCCCCCCCCCCCTCCCACCTAGGTCCCCCCTCCCTTCTTCTATTTCTCTACCCTCTTAACCACCTTTCTTTTCTTTGCCGGAGATCTCCCCGCCCAGCGGTTGGGGTTGGGCGCCATGTCTGCGGTCCACCAGGTCAGGTCGGTGTCCACCACCTCAACACTGAATGTGGCTTCGCTTAATGTAAAGGGACTAAACTCCCCAGTTAAGCGCTCCTTCCTATGGAAGGAGACTCGCAAGTTGCGAGCAGAGGTGATATGCATCCAAGAAACCCATCTTCTGGCCGAAGACAATCACCGGATAGGGAACCCCTCCTTCCCTCACATCTACTTTGCTAATAATAACGTTAAGAAGGCAGGAGTGTGTGTTATGGTGAGCAGCAGAGTCCAGTTCCAGCAGACCTCAGTGGAGGCAGACTCACAGGGGAGGTATCTCATACTAAACTGTCTCATCTCGGGAGAGCCGTACACGATAGTGACGGTCTATGCCCCGAACATGGGACAGTTGAGATTCCTGAGAGCCCTATTCAAAAAGCTGAGCTGTTCAGCCGAGAGCTCCTTGGTGATCTGTGGAGATTTCAATCAGATCATGGAGAACAGACTGGACTCTTCAGCTCCGCGAGTAAGAAAACGGGGAGGGTTGGCGGATCTATGCAGGGAATTCAGACTCCATGATGTATGGCGCTATCTCCACGCAGAAGAAAGGGATTACACTTTCTTCTCCAATAGTCACAAAACATACTCCAGGATCGATTTCTTCCTGGTAGGTGAAAAAACTTTGCCCTGCTGCAAGTCGGCCGAAATTGGGTTGATCTCGTGGTCGGACCATGCGCCCGTCACACTAGGGATCAGCCAGGGGCAAAACAGATGTGCGCCACGTCGCTGGAGGATGAATGTCAGCCTTCTTTCAGACCAAAGGACGTTAGACGCCTTGGGTGGGAACCTAGAGGAATTTTTCCTACTTAACGATACTGGGGAGATCACAGATGGAACTTTATGGGCGGCACATAAGGCGGTGATCCGCGGCCTCCTTATTCAGAAGGCTGCTCAAAACAAGAAAGCTAGGGAGAAGCTGTGGAGAGAATGGTCGGAACAAATAGCAAATTTGGAGAAATCGAACAAAGCTTGCCCATCGCCTCAGCTGACCACCCAGATTTTTGACCTCCGAACGCAGTTGAGATCCCAGTTACTCTACCAACACGAGTTGGGACTGAGGAAACTACACACCCAATACTATGCTGCAGGAGACCGGGCTGTTACGTTACTAGCTAGGAGACTCAAGAAAAGGGTAGCTCAATCAATGGTGACGACCATGACATCCCCCGACGGAAAAACAATTAGGAACCCAAGCGACATAGTAGAAGTTATGGCGGATTTCTATGCCAAACTTTATAACTTGTCAAACGACTCCATGACTCAACAACCCTCATCAGACAGCATACAAGCTTATTTGACAGGACTTGACCTCCCGACGGTCCCCCCAGATATGCTCGAGTCCCTGAACCATCCGTTCACCCTTGCAGAAGTAACAAAAATAATGGCGACTCTTAAATTGAACTCAGCCCCAGGCCCTGATGGTCTGACAAATGAATACTATAGAGCGTTCTCCCCCCATTTGGCTCCATACCTCCTTCGACTGTTCCAGCATTGGCAGACTGAGGGGACTCTCTCTCGGCTGAGGCCCTGGAGGCCTCGATCTCTACAATCTTGAAGCCTGGAAAGCCACCTGACAGACCGGGCAACTATCGTCCCATCTCGTTACTCAACACGGATGTGAAGATATTTGCCAGACTGTTGGCCTCTCGACTTGCCAAGGTGATTCCGTTGCTGGTAAACTCGGATCAGGTGGGCTTTGTGGGGGGACGACAGGCCAGAGATGGCACTAGGCGTATGCTAGACCTGGTGGAGATTGCTGAGGGAAGGGGAGACCCCAGTGTATTCCTGTCACTTGACGCTGAAAAAGCGTTTGACGGGGTACACTGGGGTTATCTGCAAGAGGCTCTGAAGAAATTCGGCTTCTCCGGCCCAATCCTATCTGCCATTCTGAGCCTTTATTCTAATCCGGGGGCCCGAGTTTCAATGTCGGGATTCGTGTCGAGACACTTTGATATCACCAACGGAACAAGACAGGGGTGCCCTTTGTCACCCCTGATCTTTGCCCTCGTCATGGAACCCCTTGCGGCCTCTATTAGATCCAACCCTGAGATCGCGGGTATTCATGTGGGATCTAAAACATCATGTCATAGGGCTGTACGCTGATGATGTCATCATCTCCTGCACTAGTCCCGATAGTTCTCTTCCGGCTATTCTCAAAGAACTCGACAAATTCACAAACATTTCCTACTATAAACTAAACATGACAAAGTCCATGGCACTCCCCATTAATTTGTCGAAACGGGAACTGATTGCCCTCTCCACACAGTTCCCCTTTGCTTGGGCCCCGGAGGGCATACCTTACCTGGGAATAACCTTGTGTCCCTCGAAACAAGTAGCACGAGTCAATTTAAGCAGACTAATGGCAACACTAAAGGGGGAACTGACCCAGGGTACTCTTCCCCCGTTATCCTGGATGGCTCGAATTCAGGCCTTCAGGATGCTATGGCTGCCGAAACTGCTATACCTCTTTCGTTGTGTCCCAATGGGTTTCCCAAGCAAACTCTTAGCACAGCTACAAAATCAAATTAACACCTTTATTTGGGCGGGATGTAGACCAAGAGTCCAGAGACGAACGATGTACATGAAGTTAAAAGAGGGCGGTATGGGAGTACCGGATGTCATTACCTATCACAAAGCAGCAATCCTAGAAGCTTCTAGAGCCCTGTGGAGGCAACAGTCTGAGGTAGGCTGGGTTCAACTAGAGACGGAGCTAGACCCGGGGGTCTCGCCTGTCAGGCTCCTGGCTGGGGCAGCGCTAGGGCCGGTGAGGGTGAATCACCCTTTGTCCACGATCCGTACTCTTCAAGAGACATGGAAAAAAATGCCAGATCTCTGGCTACAGCTGCCCCCGGAGAAAATACTGCTGGAGGCCCTACAGGTGCACATCCCCACGTTGAATATCACGCCCTGGCAGTCCTCGGGGATTCTCTCCATGGGGGACCTGATAAAAGATGACAGACTACTCCCATTTGACAGATTTAGCAGAGACTCTCGGACCCTTTGTCATTCCTTTTTGCAATACTTACAGGCAGGGGTGAACCAAGCCTCTCTGCTGCCTGAGGCGAACTGCAAAACGGCCTTCCCCCCCCCCTTCCCGCTAGAAAAAATTTTTAATTGATAAAAATAAATCTGGTTCCTACAGATTTATATTTATCCTGTAAAAATGAGCAAAATAGTGGACATTTTAGTTTACAGAAACAGAAAAAAAAGATGTCCACACAAAGATGTCTGCGCCATCACACGCACATACAAGAACCACACAGAAGAATCCAGAACAAGGATCATTAATGGCAATGCCAGCATGGCACAAGCATTTAGACACATAATGACAACTGGCAGAGCCGTGGTCCTGCAGGCAGAACAGATTGCCAACCTCTGGCACACGCCTGCAAAACTCTGGACAGCTGCCTGGCACTGAATATTCAGACAAGTCGCCATGCCGCACCTTCCACACAACACAGGTAAAGACCTGCAGTCTGAGCATCAACAAGCCGCCACTGCACTAAGTTGGTAAAATGGCGCTTCTTCTCCATCCAACAGACCACACTTACTCCCGAATTGCTTAGCCAATCACAAGCACCACACACGGAGCTGTCTTTATGTAATTAATAACAGGGTCCTTCCTATTGGGTTGAGCAAAGGATATGGGAGCAGGAAGGGGGAAGAGCACCACCGACCAACCGCTGCTCAGGAGAAACATGGCTGGATGCCTGAATGTACCGAGGGGCAGCACTGGACCTGGTGTGTAAGGGTGGTTTCCCATTTGCATTCGGAACGCAAGCGTAACAGAACGCAGCCAAACGCTGCGTTCCTATGTTTGCGCATAATTTATATACCCTCCTCCGCCCTCCAAATGCAACATGTTGCATTTTTTGTGCGTTCACAGGTGCTTGTTTTATCAGCAAGTGCCCGCGAGTGCACAAACAATGCATGGATCTCAATGGATCCGCACTGTCCTCCGCATGGCGGCGCAGGAGAACGCTGCGGATCACATTGAAATTTTCGTCGTCGGCGGCTGGGAGGTGGAGGATCTCCGCCACAGATCTCCGCCTCCCGGCCGCCGTCGAGATCACTGATTGACTGGCCGAGCACCATACTGATGAGAATCTCCACTGCGTTCACATCGGTATGGCAGCGTTTGCCCTGCGTTTGCATGCCCTGCGCATGCAGACACAAATGCAAATCTGAAACCAGCCTAAGTTATGGCAATCAGTCCTGCAGCAGAGGGACAATGCATCCTGCATCATAGAGATCATAGGGCCCCATAGCAGAAGTTCTAATTGGGCACCCCCCAACAAAAGCAATATTTGGCTGGGTCACATAGGTACATCACAATATGTCAGCCTTTACAAAGTAATTTTCCTCCTACTGAAGCCCCTAGATTCCCCTTTCATTGCCCCTCTAAAGTGTGATGCCAACAAAAGTGCCCCACAAACACTGTATGATCCCCCACAGTGCATTCCTCCACACGCACAGTATGATGACCCTACTGCACCTCCTGCAACTACCCCAGTACAGCACGATCCCCAACTATGACCCCTGCCCAGGCCTCCATGTAGTAAAATGGACCTATGTACAGTATAATGGCCCCCAACACAGCCCTCATATAGCCCTTCATAAAGTATAAAGGCTCCCTTGTAGCCTCCAAGTATTATCATATCTCCCACTGAGCCCTCCAAATATTATAATGGCTTCCATATAGTATAATTTGCTCCATATAATATAATACACCCCCATAGTATTCCACATAGTATACCGCATTCCTCCATATATCATGCACCCCCATAGTCTTCTATAAAATAGAATGCACCCCCACAGTACTCAATATAGAAAAACGCACCCCCACAGTCCTCCATATAGTATATTGCACCCCGTAGTCCTCCAAATAGCATATTGCCCCCCACAGAACTCCATAGAGAACAATTCACCCCCACAGTACTTGATATAAAATAATGCACCCCCACACTCCTCCATGTAGTATAATGCACCCCACAGTCCTCCATATAGAATAATGCAGCCCCACAGTCCTCCATATAGAATAATCACCCCCACAGTCCTCCATATAGAATAATCACCCCCACAGTCCTCCATATAGATTAATGCACCTCCACAGTCCTCCAAATAGTATAATGCACCCCACAGTCCTCCATATAACATACTGCACCCCCATAGCTCTCCATACAGCATATTGGACCCCATAGTCCTCCATATAGTATAATGTACCCTCATAGTCCTCCATATAGTATAATGCACCCCCATAGCTCTCTTCATACAGCATATTGGACCCCCATAGTCCTCCATATAGTATAATGCACCCTCATAGTCCTCCATATAGTATCATGCATCCCCTATAGCCTTCCTTATAGTATAATGCACCCCCATAGTCTTCCATATAATATAATGGGCCACAATAGTTCTCCATATAGTATATTGCACCCCCATTGTCCTATATTATATTGTACATTACATAGTTTCCCATCAGTGTACTCACTAAAAAAACTATTAATAAAATAAAAAGTAAATACCTCTTCTCCTCAGCATCTCCTCTGCCGCTCTGCACGTCTCAGCACAGCGGCGCTAAGTGATGACATCATTGTTCCCCGCCGTGCTGAGCTGCAGAGGGGTGGACAGAGGCGGCAAGGACTTGGGAGAAGAATGCTGCCGGCAGAGGCTCCGCTCCGTACACCTAGTACACACTCCGCTCCGTACACCACGTACGCCTCGTACACAAGCGGCTCTGCTCCGTACAACTCGTACACACACGGCTCTGCTCTGTACACCTCGTACACAAGCGGCTCTGCTCCATACACCTTGTACACTCTCAGCTCCACAATGTACACACGTGGCTTCACTCTATACACCTCGTACACACACGCCTCCGCTCTGTACACCTCGTACACAAGCGGCTCTGCTCCATACAGCTCGTACACAAGCGGCTCTGCTCCATACACGTTGTACACATGTGGCTCTGCTTTGTACAGCTCGTACACATATGACTTCGCTCTGTACACACCGTACACACGTGGCTCCGTTTCGTACACACGTGGCGCTGCTTCGTACACCTTGTACACACTGGGCTCCGCTGCGAAAGCCTAGCACACACGGCTCTGCTCCGTACGCCTCGTACACACGCGGCTCCGCTCCGTACACCTTGTACACTCTCGGCTCTGCTCCATACACCTTGTACTCACTCGGCTTCGCTCCGTACGTCTCGTACACATGCGGCTCCGCTCCGTACACCTTGTACACTCTCAGCTCCACAATGTATACACGCGGCTTCACTCTATACACCTCGTACACACACGCCTCCTCTCTGTACACCTCGTACACACACGCCTCTGCTCCGTACACCTCGTACACAAGCGGCTCTGCTCCGTACATGTTGTACACATGTGGCTCCGCTCCGCACACCTCGTACATACACAGCTTCACTCCATACACCTCATACACACGCACCTCCACTCTGTACACCTCGTACACACACGGCTCCGCTCTGTACACCTCGTACACACAGGGCTCCGCTCTGTACACCTCGTACACACAGGGCTCCGCTCCGCACACCTCGTACATACACAGCTTCACTCCATACACCTCATACACACGCACCTCCACTCTGTACACCTCGTACACACACGGCTCCACTCTGTACACCTCGTACACACAGGGCTCCGCTCTGTACACCTCGTACACACAGGGCTCCGCTCCGCACACCTCGTACACACACAGCTTCACTCCATACACCTCATACACACGCACCTCCACTCTGTACACCTTGAACACTCAGCTCCACTCCATATACCTCATACATACACAGCTCTGCTACATTAATTTACACTGTAAATCCTCAGCCCCACACATAAACTTCACCTCATCCAGCACAATGGTGGAGTCCTGGCTGCATACTGAGGAGCTGATCATGTGACCCGCCTGACTCCTCCCCTCCTTTGACATCATCACAGGTCCTGTCAGCGCGAGGCACAGTGAAGCACACAGCCGGCTCACACAGCCGGCTCACACAGCCGGCTCACACAGCCGGCTCACACAGCCGGCTCACACAGCCGCACGGAGGGGGGGGGGGGGGGGGGGGGGGGGGGTTTTGGAGACCGCGGCCACTACCGCAGCCGCTGTTGCTCACACAGCTCATACTGCCACACTGGAGGGGGGGGGTGTTTGGAGACCGCGGCCGCTGCAGCAGGGGTCTGCTGAGCCTGGGGCAGATGCCCCGCCAGCAGCCCCTGATCCGCCAAGCCTGGTCGCAGCGTCGGCGGCCAGGACTGTAGGAGCGGCATCTGCAGGGGGCCGCACTACCACCAGGCGCTCCTGAAGATGCCGCCCCATGTCTACCAGCAGGGCCCGCCACCTGAGACTGACACTTCATGTCGCCTCATGGATGCTGCGGCCCTGCTTACAGGTGAGACACTTTATCATGTCCCCTGCATGCACACACGCTCTTAAGCAACCCACACCCTCGCCATTTCAGCGATTCCTCCAAGTAGAAACTGACCCCCCGAAGGGTTTTTCCCTGATATACGAAGGACTCTTGACTCACAATTCCCCCACAAAGCTCCCCAACATGGTTTCTTGGGAGAAAGACCTAGCCTTTGAAGCTGACCGTGATGAATGGGAGGGAGCGGTTAGGAGTGTATCGCAAGCCACAAAATGCATAAATCACTTAGAATCCTTAAAGAAATTGCATCTTCGGTGGTACATCACCCCCTCCAGGATGGCCAAACTTGCAGTGGGATCCTCGCCATTGTGCTGGAGACAGTGTGGCCAGAGGGGGGATCTGGCGCACATGTGGTGGAGTTGCCCTAAGATTGCCCAGTTCTGGATACTGGTGGCTGTCCTGATGGGGGAAATTACAGACACCTACATTCCCTTATCCCCACAGCTGGCAGTGTTACACATAGGAGCGGAAACATTCCCACCAGTCACAAGACATGTAATCTCCTATGTACTTATTGCAGCCAGGTTATGTATAGCTACATCCTGGAAAAACGCAACCCCCCCAAACATTGGAGACCTTACCAAAAAACTCAACACAATATTCTCCCACGAATACCACCTGGCAATGGACGCCCCGAGAAGGCGATACGTGTCAGAGGCGTGGTCACTATGGGCTGGCCACCCGGCGGCAGTGGACCCCCCGCCTTGAATGCCGGCGGGGAGACAAAGGTAAAAGTAATGGGACACTACCACTCAACCCCCTCATGTCCTCTACCTTGCATTTCCTACTATCTGATGTATCCCCTCTAATTTTCTATCTGCCCCCTCGATTCCCCCCCCCTTAGTCTGAAATTACTCCTGCCCTCCCCTCCACTCCCTTCCAACCCCCTCACTCCCCCCCCCCCTACTTCCCTAAACACCCCCTCTAGTTGGTCTAGTTCCTATATCCTATGCTGCTTATGCGGGACGTACTGGAATCCCTATGGAAACGGCTGCGCAAGGCCCTAAATTGGGAAAACCCGATATCACCCAGCCTCACGTGACTGAACAGAACTAACAACAATCTTGTATAACGTAACACGGGGCTTTGTACTACTCACCATTCCTGACAGTTGTGGATATCCAGTTAATAACACCTTGGCTCTCTTCCTACCCAAGGCCCCCCCCCCCCCCCTTATCCCCCCCCACCTCCCTCCCATACTACAGACGTAGTTGATACCTACCCAATGTTAATTTTTGTCTATCTTTGTATTACTGTAAAGCTTGTATTTTTGTTATCGAAAATAATAAAAATTTATTGAAGACTAAAAGCCCCACAGATGGGAAGCCAGCATGCCAGCAGCCATTGTAAACCCATTGTGCATGCCCTTGACAGCCTCTTGAAGCTAAGCAGTGAGAGCCTTGGTCACGGGCTGGATGGGAGACCTCATGAGAGACCCAATGGAAGCCTCTATGGGTGACCCAATGGGAATCTCAATGGGAGTCCATGGCTGCATTGACTTTTGACAGGCCAAAGGGCTGGTAAGAGTAGAAGCCATTGACTGTTATTAAAACTGACTTTTACTAATGTATGCCTATACAAAAGTCCCACAGATGGGAAGCCAGCATGTCAGCAGCCATTGTAAACCCATTGTGCATGCCCTTGACAGACTCTTGAAGCTAAGCAGTGAGAGCCTTGGTCACGGGCTGGATGGGAGACCTCATGAGAGACCCCATGGAAGTCTCTATGGGTGACCCAAAGGGAGTCCATGGCTGCATTTACTTTTGACAGGCCAAAGGGCTGGTAAGAGTAGAAGCCATTGACTGTAATTAAAACTGACTTTTACTAATGTATGCCTATAAAAAAGTCCCACAGATGGGAAGCCAGCATGTCAGCAGCCATTGTAAACCCATTGTGCATGCCCTTGACAGACAGAGTCTTGTAGCTAAGCAGTGAGAGCCTTAGTCACGGTCTGGATGAGAGACCCAATGGGAATCTCAATGGGAGACCGTGGCTGCATTGACCTTTGACAGGCCAAAGGGCTGGTAAGAGTAGAAGCCATTGACTGTAATTAAAACTGACTTTTACTAATGTATGCCTATACAAAAGTCCCACATATGGGAAGCCAGCATGTCAGCAGCCAATGTAAACCCATTGTGCATGCCCTTGACAGACTCTTGAAGCCATGTAGTGAGATCCTTGGTCACGGGCTGGATGGGAGACCTCATGAGAAACCCGATGGAAGTCTCTATGGGTGACCCAATTGGAATCTTAATGGGAGACCATGCCTGCATTGACTTTTGACAGGCCAAAGGGCTGGTAAGAGTAGAAACCATTGACTGTAATTAAAGCTGACTTTTACTAATGTATGCCTATACAAAAGTCCCACAGATGGGAAGCCAACATGTCAGCAGCCATTGTAAACTCATTGTGCATGCTCTTGACTGACTCGAAGTTTAGCAGTGAGAGCCTTGGTCACGGGCTGGATGGGAGACCTCATGAGAGACCCAATGGGAATCTCAATGGGTGACCCAATGGGAATCTCAATGGGAGTCCATGGCTGCATTGACTTTTGATAGGCCAAAGGGCTGGTAAGTGTAGAAGCCATTGACTGTAATTAAAACTGACTTTTACTAATGTATGCCTATACAAAAGTCCCCCAGATGGGAAGCCAACTTGTAAGCATTCATTGTAAACCCATTGTGCATGACCTTGACAGACTCTTGAAGCTAAGCAGTGAGAGCCTTGGTCACGGGCTGGATGGGAGACCTCATGAGAGACCCAATGGGAATCTCAATGGGAGTCCATGGCTGCATTGACTTTTGATAGGCCAAAGGGCTGGTAAGTGTAGAAGCCATAGATTGTAATGAAAACTGACTTTTACTAATGTATGCCTATACAAAAGTCCCACAGATGGGAAGCCAGCATGTCAGCAGCCATTGTAAACCCATTGTGCATGCCCTTGACAGATTCTTGAAGCAAATCAGTGAGAGCTTTGGTCACGGGCTGGATGGGAGACCTCATGAGAGACACAATGGGAGACCATGGCTGCATTGACTTTTGACAGGCCAAAGGGCTGGTAAAAGTAGAAGCTATTGACTGTAATTAAAGCTGACTTTTACTAATGTATGCCTATACAAAAGTCCCACAAATGGGAAGTCAGCATGTCAGCAGCCATTGTAAACCCATTGTGCATGCCCTTGACAGACTCTTGAAGCTAAGCAGTGAGAGCCTTGGTCACGGGCTGGATGGGAGACCTTATGAGAGACCCAATGGGAATCTCAGTAGGAGACCATGGCTGCATTGACTTTTGACATGCCAAAGGGCTGCTAAGAGTAGAAGCCATTGACTGTAATTAAAACTGACTTTTATTAATGTATGCCTATACAAAAGTCCCACGGATGGGAAATCAGCATATCAGCAGCCATTGTAAACCCTTTGTGCATGCCCTTGACAGACTCTTGAAGCTAAGCAGAGAGATCCTTGGTCACAGGCTGGATTGGAGACCTCATGAGAGACCCAATGGAAGTCTCTATGGGTGACCCAATGGGAATGTCAATGGGAGTCCATGGCTGCATTGCCTTTTGACAGGCCAAAGGGCTGGCAAGTGTAGAAGCCATTGACTGTAATTAAAACTGACTTTTACTTATGTATGCCTGTACAAAAGTCCCACAGATGGGAAGCCAGCATGTCAGCAGTAGGGATGGGCGAATCTACTCGCTAGGACTCGTTACTCGGCGAGTAGTAAGGGACTCGCAGGACTCGGTACTCTGCGAGTTTCCCAGCGTTTACTCGCACGAGTCCAATGCAAATCATTGGCAAACGCTGACAAAACTAGGATTGCCATTGTTTGCATTAGACTCGGCTACTGTGCCAGTGATAGCAGGGAAACTCGCAAATAACTGCTGTTACATTGTGAGCCGAGTCCAGCTGTCTTCTCTGTGCAGCTCCAGGGTCCTACAGCCCGCCTGCTCACAGAGATGATGTAGCAGTGCTGAGATTGTTCTCAGTCTGCTCATTCCCTGTGCATAGACATCTATATTTATGCACAGGGGATGTAGCAGAGAGGACATCGCGTTTTGGACTACGTCGGACGGAAGAGGATTTTTTTAATTAAAGATGGAGTCCCTAATGGCTTTTTTTTAATTTCAAATAAAAATTTTTCTCTGTGTTTTTTTAACCCTTTATTGGAGATTCTTAGTGGCCGGGTCAAACGTGGCCTGACATTAAGAATCTCGGGCTTAATACCAGCTTGTATAACAAAGCTGGTATTAACCCCTTTATTACCCAGCGTGCCACCGCCACCAGGGCTGCTGGAAGAGCAGGGGTTCAGCGCCAGAGGATGGCGCTTCAATGAACGCGCCATCTTCTGGGGCGGCTGCGGGCTGCAATTTGCAGCGGGGGGTGCCCAGAAAGCTTGGGCATCCCTGCGCTGCGGATTCCAGCCCCCAGCTGCTTAGCTGTACCTGGCTAGAAATAGAAATTGCGCGGAGCCCCACGCATTTTTTTTCATTATTTCATGAATTTCAGATTCTCAGAGTCAGAGTCTCAGAGTCAGAGTCTCAGAGTCAGAGTCTCAGAGTCAGAGTCAGAATCTCAGAATCTCAGAGAGTCAGAATCTCAGAGAGTCAGAATCTCAGAGAGTCAGAATCTCAGAGAGTCCAGAATCTCAGAGAGTCAGAGTCAGAATCATCAGAGTCAGAGTCAGAATCTCAGAGTCAGAATCTCAGAATTTCATGAAATAATTTAAAAAAAATGCGTGGGGCTCCGCGCAATTTCTATTTCTAGCCAGGTACAGCTAAGCAGCTGGGGCTGGAATCCGCAGCGCAGGGATGCCCAAGCTTTCTGGGCACCCCCCGCTGCAAATTGCAGCCCGCAGCCGCCCCAGAAGATGGCGCGTTCATTGAAGCGCCATCCTCTGGCGCTAAACCCCGCTCTTCCAGCAGCCCTGGTGGCGGTGGCACGCTGGGTAATAAAGAGGTTAGGGCCAGCTTTGTATTATCAGCTGGCCCTAAGCCCGAAATTTATGGCGGTCACACAAATATTAGACATGACCGCCATGAATTTCTATTAAATTGTTTTAAAAAAAACACAACACAGAGAAAAATTTTTTATTAGAAATAAAAAAAAAAAGCCATTAGAGACTCCATCTTTAATTAAAAAAATCCTCTTCCGTCCGACGCAGTCCAAAACGGGATGTCCTTTCTGCTCATCCCTGTGCATAGATATAGATGTCTATGCACAGGGAATGAGCAGACTGAGAACAATCTCACCACTGCTATATCAGGCAGCAGGCGGGCTCTAGGACCCTGGAGCTGTGGCAGCCAGCACACTGAGCAGACAGGACTCTTATCTGTGCGGTTTCCCAGCGATTACAGTTACAAAGTAAACGAGTCCAATGCAAATAAATGACAAAACTAGGATTGCTTCAGGCTGAAGCTTCCGAGACACATCTGCGATTTGTAAATCTCACACTACTCGCTATTACTCGCTTCCCCATTCATTAACATTGGACTCGCTAGACTCGCAATGAGTAGCGAGTCCCGGGCTCGGACTCGCTAGAGTCAAGCGATTCCGAGTAATTTAGGATTCGCCCATCACTAGTCAGCAGCCATTGTAATCCCTTTGTGCATGCACTTGACAGACTCTTGAAGCTAAGCAGTGAGAACCTTGTTCACGGGCTGGATGGGAGACCTCATGAGAGACCCAATGGGAATCTCAGTGGGAGTCCATGGCTGCATTGACTTTTGACAGGCCAAAGGGCTGGTAAGAGTAGAAGCCATTGACTGTAATTAAAACTGACTTTTACTAATATATACCTCAGAAATGAGTTCTTTATTCTAATTCAAATATGTGTCTTATACCCAGTAGTTTTAGAGAAAACCTGGAGATCCCACAAGTAATTTTGCTCCAAAAAACACTTTATTGAGAAACACACAGGTAACAATTAAAAAACCAAACGGTCATGACAACAGGATCACAGAGAAAGGAACGATTAAATAAGACAAGTGGAGGAAGAAACCTAGAGCCAAAACCTCAGCTAAAGATCAAACCGGTTACAAACAGCACAATGGATAAGGTAATGCCACATAACAGAGCAGTTGAAGGAGAAGGAAAGGCGAAAATCATCTGCGGCAGAGGGTGGTGTAAATTACACCTTTTAGCCCTAACCTAACCAGCAGTGCAGCCCATACACAAAAAAAAAACCCAGCAACAAGCTCAGAGGTTCAGAGATCAAGGCACGTACCCATTATGGAGACCGGATTAAGGATCTAGCAGGAATATGGCTCAGAACCCCGACATGTTTCGTGCCATGCAAGGCACTGCATCAGGAGGTGTGTGGGGGAAAGTGTCATTAAAGCGCTTTTATACAGTGCTGAATAAGACTGCAACTGCTTGCACATGTGTTATGGGGCGTGATTAGAGCTGCTTCCTGGTGACTAGGCCATACCGACGCCCCCCTGAGAGAGGAAAACCTCTTCAGACTCATTACCACTCAGGGAGGCGTGTCTACTGACTGCCGCATCATCAGAGGCTCAGGCCACGCCCCACCATGTGCAAATCGTCACAGCGCCATCTTGGTTGAGGGCATCAGCTGTTAATATCATACAGAGGTGAGGGAAGGGGCTACATAGATAGTTTTAACTGCAAAATAGAAAAAAGCAGCTATTTATCCCCCAAACAAACTATGTTGCCCATGAATAAAACTACCATGGGAAACAATTGATCTTTTACCTTCAATACACTCTGTCTATCAGAATTAGCCACCAGATGGCGCTAAAAGCACCAAAGACCAGAATAAATAGAGAAAAAAGACAAAAAAGTCCAATAGAAGCTGATAAGAATATCTATAAAAGAGTAGAAAAATCAAGAGTATACAAATAACACAGCTCAGTAGTATAAAGTGCAAATGCATTTCTTCACAAATAACCAGTATATAATAAATATAAATATGGCTGTTATAATCTTGATAGTAGATTCTTCCATAAGCTTCATAGACAATTACGTCCCAGGTGCTACAGCACAAAAAAGCGCGAAGGTAAACTGTGTGAACTAAAAAAGAAGAAATAAAGACACAAATTAAAAACTAAACACAAGAGAATGCCTATAGGGAGACCACGACCAGCCCCACAGAGCAGAGGGGAGGAGGGATCAATACTGCACAAAGCAGAAAGATGAAACACGTGCGAAAAATACAACAAACACTTCAATATGAAGTACAAATATATATGGGGACTTTTAGTACCCTACCTATCAGAGAAAGGGGGCGAAGCTTAGACGTTCATTTAAACCCGCTGGTGCAAGGGAGCCAAGCCTGAATATCCATTTGCTTTCGAGTTGGGACAAAGCTCGCATCACATTACCACCCCTAATTCCCATCTTGAGGACATCAATTCCTCTCACTTTAAGTGTTTTTGGATCGCTGTTATGATGGAGTTTGAAATGGCGTGGAATAGTTTTGAGGGTTTTAACGTCCTCAATTTCAGCGGAAGCAATGATATCCAGAACATGCTCCCTTGTTCTGCGGCGCAGTTCCCGGGTGGTGAGGCCCACATAGATGCGATTGCATCCGCATGTGGCCTGATAAATTACCGCCCGGGTACTGCAAGAAATGTAATGTCTAATTTGAAACTTGAGTGGTAATGACGTCTGAAGAGGTTTTCCTCTCTCAGGGGGCGTCGGTATGGCCTAGTCACCAGGAAGCAGCTCTAATCACGCCCCCATAACACATGTGCAAGCAGTTGCAGTCTTATTCAGCACTGTATAAAAAGCGCTTTAATGACACTTTCCCCCACACACCTCCTGATGCAGTGCCTTGCATGGCACGAAACATGTCGGGGTTCTGAGCCATATTCCTGCTAGATCCTTAATCCGGTCTCCATAATGGGTAAGTGCCTTGATCTCTGAACCTCTGAGCTTGTTGCTGGGTTTTTTTTTTTTTTTTTTTTTTGTGTATGGGCTGCACTGCTGGTTAGGTTAGGGCTAAAAGGTGTAATTTACACCACCCTCTGCCGCAGATGATTTTCGCCTTTCCTTCTCCTTCAACTGCTCTGTTATGTGGCATTACCTTATCCATTGTGCTGTTTGTAACCGGTTTGATCTTTAGCTGAGGTTTTGGCTCTAGGTTTCTTCCTCCACTTGTCTTATTTAATCGTTCCTTTCTCTGTGATCCTGTTGTCATGACCTTTTGGTTTTTTAATTGTTACCTGTGTGTTTCTCAATAAAGTGTTTTTTGGAGCAAAATTACTTGTGGGATCTCCAGGTTTTCTCTAAAACTACTGGGTATAAGACACATATTTGAATTAGAATAAAGAACTCATTTCTGAGGTATATATAGTCTGTGGAGTTCCTAATATGTTAAAAAGATGGGCTTTCTGCGTTTCCCCTGTTTTTTTCTAATTGACTTTTACTAATGTATGCCTATACAAAAGTCCCACAGATGGGAAGTCAGCATGTCAGCAGCCATTGTAAACCCATTATGAATGCCCTTGACAGACTGTTGAAGCTAAGCAGTGAGAGCCTTGGTCACGGGCTGGATGGGAGACCTCATGAAAGACCCAATGGAGACCATGGCTGCATTGACTTTTGACAGGCCAAAGGGCTGGTAAGAGTAGAAGCCATTGACTGTAATTAAAACTGACTTTTACTAATGTATGCCTATACAAAAGTCCCACAGATGGGAAGCCAGCATGTCAGCAGCCATTGTAATCCCTTTGTGCATGCCCTTGACAGACGCTTGAAGCTAAGCAGTGAGACCCTTGGTCATGGGCTGGATGGGAGACCTCATGAGAGACCCAATGGGAATCTTAATGGGAGTCAATGGCTGCATTGACTTTTGACAGGCCAAAGGGCTGGTAAGAGTAGAAGCCATTGACTGTAATTAAAACTGACTTTTACTAATGTATGCCTATACAAAAGTCCCACAGATGGAAAGCCAGCATGTCAGCAGCCATTGTAAACCCATTGTGCATGCCCTTGACAGACTCTTGAAGCTAAGCGGTGAGAGCCTTGGTCACGGGCTGGATGGGAGACCTCATGAGAGACCCAATGGGAATCTCAGTAGGAACCATGGCTACATTGACTTTTGACAGGCCAAAGGGCTGGTAAGAGTAGAAGCCATTGACTGTAATTAAAACTGACTTTTACTAATGTATGCCTATACAAAAGTCCCACAGATGGAAGCCAGCATGTCAGCAGCCATTGTAAACCCATTGTGCATATGCTTCACAGACGCTTGAAGCTAAGCAGTGAGAGCCTTGGTCACGGGCTAGACGGGAGACCTCATGAGAGACCCAATGGGAATCTTAATGGGAGACCATGGCTGCATTGACTTTTGACAGGCCAAAGGGCTGGTAAGAGTCGAAGCCATTGACTGTAATTAAAACTGACTTTTACTAATGTATGCCTATACAAAAGTCCCACAGATGGGAAGCCAGCATGTCAGCCGCCATTGTAAACCCATTGTACACGCCCTTGACTGACTCTTGAAACTAAGCAGTGAAAGCCTTGGTCACGGGCTGGATGGGAGACTTCATGAGAGACCCAATGGAATCTCAATGGGAGACCATGTCTGCATTGACTTTTGACAGGCCAAAGGGCTGGAAAGAGTAGAAGCCATTGACTGTAATTAAAACTGACATTTACTAATGTATGCATATAAAAAAAGTCCCACAGATGGAAAGCCAGCATGTCAGCAGCCATTGTAAACCCATTGTGCATGCCCTTGACAGACTCTTGAAGCTAAGCAGTGAGAGCCTTGGTCACGGGCTTGATGGAAGACCATATGAGAGATCCAATAGTAATCTCAATGGGAGACTATGGCTGCATTGCCTTTTGACAGGCCAAAGGGCTGGTAAGAGTAGAAGCCATTGACTGTAATTAAAACTGACTTTTACTAATGTATGCCTATACAAAAGTCCCACAGATGGGAAGCCAGCATGTGAGCAGCCATTGTACACCCATTGTGCATGCCCTTGACAGACTCTTGAAGCTAAGCAGTGAGAGCCTTGGTCACGGGCTGGATGGGAGACCTCATGAGAGCCCCAATGGAAGTCTCTATGGGTGACCCCATGGGAATCTCAATGGGAGTCCATGGCTGCATTGACTTTTGACAGGCCAAAGGGCTGGTAAGAGTAGAAGCCATTGACTGTAATTAAAACTGACTTTTACTAATGTATGCCTATACAAAAGTCCCACAGATGGGAAGCCAGCATGTCAGCAGCCATTGTAAACCCATTGTACATGGCCTTGACAGACTCTTAAACTAAGCAGTGAAAGCCTTGGTCACGGGCTGGATGGGAGACCTCATGAGAGAGCCAATGGGAATCTCAATGGGAGACCATGGCTGCATTGACTTTTGACAGGCCAAAGGGCTGGTAAGAGTAGAAGCCATTGCCTGTAATTAAAACTGACTTTTACTAATGTATGCCTATACAAAAGTCACACAGATGGAAAGCCAGCATGTCAGCAGCCATTGTAAACCCATTGTGCATGCCCTTGACAGACTCTTGAAGCTAAGCGTGAGAGCCTTGGTCACGGGCTGGATGGGAGACCTCATGAGAGACCCAATGGGAATCTCAATGGGAGACTATGGCTGCATTGACTTTTGACAGGCCAAAGGGCTGGTAAGAGTAGAAGCCATTGACTGTAATTAAAACTGACTTTTACAAATGTATGCCTATACAAAAGTCCCACAGATGGAAAGCCAGCATGTCAGCAGCCATTGTAAACCCATTGTGCATGCCCTTGACAGACTCTTGAAACAGCAGTGAGAGCCTTGGTCACGGGCTGGATGGGAGACCATATGAGAGACCCAATGGGAATCTCAATGGGAGACTATGGCTGCATTGACTTTTGACAGGCCAAAGGGCTGGTAAGAGTAGAAGCCATTGACTGTAATTAAAACTGACTTTTACTAATGTATGCCTATACAAAAGTCCCACAGATGGAAAGCCAGCATATCAGCAGCCATTGTAAACCCATTGTGCATGCCCTTGACAGACTCTTGAAGCTGAACAGTGAGAGCCTTGGTCACGGCCTGGATGGGAGACAATATGAGAGACCCAATGGGAATCTCAATGGGAGACTATGGCTGCATTGACTTTTGACAGGCCAAAGGGCTGGTAAGAGTAGAAGCCATTGACTGTAATTAAAACTGACTTTTTTTAATGTATGCCTATACAAAAGTCCCACAGATGGAAAGTCAGCATGTCAGCAGCTGTTGTAAACCCATTGTGCATGCCCTTGACAGACTCTTGAAGCTAAGCAGTGAGAGCCTTGGTCACGGCTGGATGGGAGACCTCATGAGAGACCCAATGGAAGTCTCTATGGGAGTCCATGGCTGCATTGACTTTTGACAGGCCAAAGGGCTGGTAAGAGTAGAAGCCATTGACTGTAATTAAAACTGACTTTTACTAATGTATGCCTATACAAAAGTCCCACAGATGGGAAGCCAGCATGTCAGCAGCCATTGTAAACCCATTGTGCATGCCCTTGACAGACTCTTGAAGCTAAGCAGTGAGAGCCTTGGTCACGGGCTGGATGGAGACCTCATGAGAGCCCCATTGGAAGTCTCTATGGGTGACCCCTTGGGAATCTCAATGGGAGTCCATGGCTGCATTGACTTTTGACAGGCCAAAGGGCTGGTAAGAGTAGAAGCCATTGACTGTAATTAAAACTGACTTTTACTAATGTATGCCTATACAAAAGTCCCACAGATGGGAAGCCAGCATGTCAGCAGCCATTGTAACACCCATTGTGCATGGCCTTGACAGACTCTTTAAACTAAGCAGTGAAAGCCTTGGTCACGGGCTAGATGGGAGACCTCATGAGAGACCCAATGGGAATCTCAATGGGAGACCATGGCTGCATTGACTTTTGACAGGCCAAAGGGCTGGTAAGAGTAGAAGCCATTGCCTGTAATTAAAACTGACTTTTACTAATGTATGCCTATACAAAAGTCACACAGATGGAAGCCAGCATGTCAGCAGCCATTGTAAACCCATTGTGCATGCCTTGACAGACTCTTGAAGCTAAGCAGTGAGAGCCTTGGTCACGGGCTGGATGGGAGACCTCATGAGAGACCCAATGGGAATCTCAATGGGAGACTATGGCTGCATTGACTTTTGACAGGCCAAAGGGCTGGTAAGAGTAGAAGCCATTGCCTGTAATTAAAACTGACTTTTACTAATGTATGCCTATACAAAAGTCACACAGATGGAAAGCCAGCATGTCAGCAGCCATTGTAAACCCATTGTGCATGCCCTTGACAGACTCTTGAATCTAAGCAGTGAGAGCCTTGGTCACGGGCTGGATGGGAGACCTCATGAAAGACCCAATGGAAGTCTCTATGGGTGACCCAATGGTCTCCATGGCTGCATTGACTTTTGACAGGCCAAAGGGCTGGTAAGAGTAGAAGCCATTGACTGTAATTAAAACTGACTTTTACTAATGTATGCCTATACAAAAGTCCCACAGATGGAAAGCCAGCATGTCAGCAGCCATTGTAAACCCATTGTGCATGCCCTTGACAGACTCTTGAAGCTGAACAGTGAGAGCCTTGGTCACGGCCTGGATTGGAGACAATATGAGAGACCCAATGGGAATCTCAATGGGAGACTATGGCTGCATTGACTTTTGACAGGCCAAAGGCTGGTAAGAGTAGAAGCCATTGACTGTAATTAAAACTGACTTTTTTTAATGTATGCCTATACAAAAGTCCCACAGATGGAAAGTCAGCATGTCAGCAGCTGTTGTAAACCCATTGTGCATGCCCTTGACAGACTCTTGAAGCTAAGCAGTGAGAGCCTTCGTCACGGGCTGGATGGGAGACCTCATGAGAGACCCAATGGAAGTCTCTATGGGAGTCCATGGCTGCATTGACTTTTGACAGGCCAAAGGGCTGGTAAGAGTAGAAGCCATTGACTGTAATTAAAACTGACTTTTACTAATGTATGCCTATACAAAAGTCCCACAGATGGGAAGCCAGCATGTCAGCAGCCATTGTACACCCATTGTGCATGCCCTTGACAGACTCTTGAAGCTAAGCAGTGAGAGCCTTGGTCATGATCAGGATGAAGACCCAATGGAAGTCTCTATGAGTGACCCAATGGGAGTCCATGGCTGCATTGACTTTTGACAGGCCAAAGGGCTGGTAAGAGTAGAAGCCATTGACTGTAATTAAAACTGACTTTTACTAATGTATGCCTATACAAAAGTCCCACAGATGGGAAGCCAGCATGTCAGCAGCCATTGTAAACCCATTGTGTATGCCCTTGACAGACTCTTGAAGCTAAGCAGTGAGAGCTTTGGTCACGGGCTGGATGGGAGATCTCATGGGAGACCCAATGGAATCTCAATGGGAATCTCAATGGGAGACCATGGCAGCATTGACTTTTGGCAGACCAAAGGGCTGGTAAGAGTAGAAGCCATTGACTGTAATTAAAACTGACTTTTACTAATGTATGCCTATACAAAAGTCCCACAGATGGGAAGCCAGCATATCAGCCGCCATTGTAAACCCATTGTGCATGCCCTTGACAGACTCTTGAAGCTAAGCAGTGAGAGCCTTGGTCACGGTCTGGATGGGAGACCTCATGAGAGACCTCATGAGAGACCCAATGGAAGTCTCTATGGGTGACCCAATGGAGTCCATGGCTGCATTGACTTTTGACAGGCCAAAGGGCTGGTTAGAGTAGAAGCCATTGACTGTAATAAAAACTGACCATTACTAATGTATGCCTATACAAAAGTCCCACAGATGGAAGCCAGCATGTCAGTAGCCATTGTAAACCCATTGTGCATGCCCCTGACAGACTCTTGAAGCTAAGCAGTGAGAGCTTTGGTCCTGGCTGGATGGGAGACCTCATGAGAGACCCAATGGGAATCTCAATGGGAGACCATGGCTGCATTGACTTTTGACAGGCCAAAGGGCTGGTAAGAGTACAAGCCATTGACTGTAATTAAAACTGACTTTTACTAATGTATGCCTATACAAAAGTCCCTCAGATGGGAAGCCAGCATGTCAGCAGCCATTGTAAACCTTTTGTGCATGCCCTTGACAGACTCTTGAAGCTAAGCAGTGAGAGGCTTGGTCACGGGCAAGATGGGAGACCTCATTAGAGAAACCCAATGGAAGTCTTTATGGGTGACCCAATGGGAATCTCAATGGGAGTCCATGGCTGCATTGACTTTTGACAGGCCAAACTGCTGGTAAGAGTAGAAGCCTTTGACTGTAATTAAAACTGACTTTTACTAATGTATGCCTATGCAAAAGTCAAACAGATGGGAAGTCAGCATGTCAGCAGCAATTGTAAACCCGTTGTGCATGCCCTTGACAGACTCTTGAAGCTAAGCAGTGAGAGCCTTGGTCACGGGCTGGATGGGAGACCTCATGAAAGACTCACTGGGAAGTCTCATGGTGACCCATGGGAATCTCAATGGGAGTCCATGGCTGCATTGACTTTTGACAGGCCAAAGGGCTGGTAAGAGTAGAAGCCATTGACTGTAATTAAAACTGACTTTTACTAATGTATGCCTATACAAAAGTCCCACAGATGGGAAGCCAGCATGTCAGCAGCCATTGTAAACCCATTGTGCATGCCCTTGACAGACTCTTGAAGCTAAGCAGTGAGAGCCTTGGTCACGGCTGATGGGAGACCTCATAGAGAGACCCAATGGAAGTCTCTATGGGTGACCCAATGGGAGTCCATGGCTGCATTGACTTTTGACAGGCCAAAGGGCTGGTAAGAGTAGAAGCCATTGACTGTAATTAAAACTGACTTTTACTAATGTATGCCTATACAAAAGTCCCACAGATGGGAAGCCAGCATGTCAGCAGCCATTGTAAACCCATTGTGCATGCCCTTGACAGACTCTTGAAGCTAAGCAGTGAGACTCTTGGTCACGGGCTGGATGGGAGACCTCATGAGAGACCCAATGGAATCTCAATGGGAGACCAATGGCTGCATTGGACTTTTGACAGCCAAAGGGCTGGTAAGAGTAGAAGCCATTGACTGTAATTAAAACTGACTTTTACTAATGTATGCCTATACAAAAGTCCCACAGATGGAAGCCAGCATGTCAGCAGCCATTGTAAACCCATTGTGCATGCCCTTGACAGACTCTTGAAGCTAAGCAGTGAGAGCCTTGGTCACGGGCTGGATGGGAGACCATGCAATGAGATTGACCCAATGGGAATCTCATGGAGCCATGGCTGCATTGACTTTTGACAGGCCAAAGGGCTGGTAAGAGTAGAAGCCATTGACTGTAATTAAAACTGACTTTTACTAATGTATGCCTATACAAAAGTCCCACAGATGGGAAGCAGCATGTCAGCAGCCATTGTAAACCATTGTGCATGCCCTTGACAGACTCTTGAAGCTAAGCAGTGAGAGCCTTGGTCACGGCTGGATGGAGACTCATGAGACCCAATGGGAATCTCAATGGGAGACATGGCTGCATTGACTTTTGACAGGCCAAAGGGCTGTAAGAGTAGAAGCCATTGACTGTATTAAAACTGACTTTTTTAAATGTATGCCTATCAAAGGTCCCACAGATGGAATGCTCGCATGTCAGCACATTTGTAAACCCGTTGTGCATGCCCTTGACAGACTCTTGAAGCTAAGCAGTGAGACCTTGGTCCATGGGCAGGATGGAGATCCTCATGAGAGACTCAATGGGCTCAGCAGAATGGCTGCATTGACTTTGACAGGCAAAGGTGGTAAGATAAGAGCCATTGACTGTAATTAAAACTGACTTTTACTAATGTATGCCTATACAAAGGTCCCCAGATGGAAGCGATGTCAGCAGCCATTGTAAACCCATTTGATCCTTGTACAGATCTGAAGAGAGGACGAGCCTTGGTCACAGGAGGATGAGACCTTGGCAGACAGTGGAGCTCTAGGACTCCAATGGTAATCTCTAATGGGCCATAGCTGCATTGACTTTTCCCACGTCTAAAGGCTGGTAAGTAGAAGCCATTGACTGTAAGTAAAACTGACTTTTACTAATGATGCCATATACAAAGTCGCACAGAAGGGAAGCCAGCATGTCAGTAGCCATTGTAAACCCATTGTGCATGCCCCTGACAGACTCTTGAAGCTAAGCAGTGAGAGCTTTGGTCCTGGGCTGGATGGGAGACCTCATGAGAGACCCAATGGGAATCTCAATGGGAGACCATGGCTGCATGTCACGGGTGGCACGGATGACAGGGTGGAGGCCACGCGCAGACGATCCCAGCGTTTGGCCCACCAGCCATAATGGTGGAGGATGGTCCGTCTCTTTCAGGGGCATTTACCTTCTGTGTTGATGGAGAGAAGGTGTGATGAGATCTCTCTATTATGGGGAGACGGCTGTGGAGGTCTTGCGCTCGGTCTGGTTTTATCCACCAATGTTGTAGGTCACTAGGACCCAGCAGACTCCTTCCACCTTTATAAGGAGGTTCATTACCCTTCCTCGGTGCAGGTGATAGTTCCTTGTGCACACTTTATCCTTGCTCCAGCAGAAGCTGAGATTGTGGAGGTTGCTGTGTTCTGCTGTCAGATAAGTGTTTCCTTTTCCCAAATGTCTGTCTTCCCTGGTGTTTGTCTTTAGTTGATAGTGGAGGGGTCTAGTGAACCTCTCCATCTGATCCTTAGATAAGATAGATCTAGGATCAGAGAGGGACGAGGTTCGTGGTCGGCGACAGTTGAGGAGACTGTATAGGGACGTTAGGGCAGACAGGGTCAGCTCTAGGAAGTCTAGGGGTCACCGTCTCCTTCTTGTGCCCTTAGCATTAGGGACTCCTGATTCCCCCCCCCCGTCGTTATCCTACGCTGGGTGTCTTCCCCACTCCCAGCGTGACATTATCACCTGCCATAACTGTAAGTGAAGGAAGGGGAGGATTTGATTTTCCTTCCTTTCCTTATGGATCCTGTGTCTGCTTTGGCCCAGCAGCTGCAGACCTTGTCTTTGGAGGTTGCGGACCTTCGGTCGGCTCTGCAGGGACCACAACCGCAAAATGGTGTCTTGGGGAATCAAGCAGTGGGTCCGGCCAGACCAGAACCTAAGGTTGCCCTCCCTGACAGGTTTTCAGGAGGCAGAGACAAATTTACTGTGTTCAAAGAGGCCTGTAAATTATACTTTAGGCTTAAGCCGTATTCCACTGGTGATGAGCAGCAGCGGGTAGGAATTATTATATCATTGCTGCAGGGGGATCCCCAATCCTGGGCTTTCTCTCTGCCACAGGACTCTACTTGTTTTTTTTGGATTTTTTGACGCCTTAGGCCTCATATATGATGACCCTGACCGTGTCTCTTTGGCTGAATCCAAATTGCGCCATCTCCACCAGGGGACTCGGTCGGCGGAATCATATTGTTCTGAGTTCCGCAGGTGGGCTATGGACACAAAGTGGAACGATCCGGCTCTCAGGAGTCATTTTTGCCAGGGTCTTTCAGAAAGACTGAAGGATGCCCTGGCAGTGTATGAGACCCCCCCGTCCCTGGAGGCAGCTATGTCGTTGGCTATTCGCATGGATAGACGCCTCCAGGAGCGGAGGGGTAGACCTCCTGCAACTGGGAGCCCTTCTCATGGTGGTTCCTTGTTGCCGGGTGGTCACTCGGAGGGCGAGTCATTTCTCCCGAGGGGGGAGGAACCTATGCAGCTTGGAGGAGCGGCGGCCTCGAGGCTCTCCTCCGGTGCCTCCCGGGGCAGGGGGAAGGGGGTCTGTTTTTTCTGTGGGAAAGGAGACCATTTTATCGGGGCCTGTCCCTACGCTCCTAAACGGACTAGGGTGCCGGGACCTCATGTGACTATGGGGGGTGTGGAGGTGGTCGAGCGGGAGGTGTGTGTATCCTCCGTTTGTACTTCCCATTTTCTCCTGAGTGCAGAGGTGGCGCTAGAGAGCAAAACGGAAGGCATTTCTGTGTTTGTGGATAGTGGTGCGGGGATCTGCATGGTGGATGCTCGTTTTGTACACGCTCATGGGCTTAACCGCTGTTTATTGTCTCGCCCCATCCGTATCTATGCCATCGACTCAGCCCCTCTTGCTCAGAGTAGTCTCACACATATCGTACATAACATTAAGTTAACGGTTGGATCCCAACATCAGGAGACGTTATCTTGCTATGTCTTAGACGGTCTCCCCGCTCCCATTGTCCTGGGCTTGCCATGGTTGATTAAACATAATCCCGTAGTGGATTGGCAGTCCAGGGACATTGTGGAATGGAGTGATTTTTGTTCGGAGAATTGTTTGGCTACATCCCTTTCGGTGGTATCTGCTGAATCTCTGCCCCCATTCCTATCGGAGTATGAGGATGTGTTCTCAGAGAAGGGGTGCCGAGACTTGCCCCCTCATCGGGCATATGATTGCCCTATCAACCTCGTTCCCGGAGCTAAACTGCCCAAAGCTAGGATGTTTACTATATCTGGTCCCGAAAGACAAGCAATGAAGGATTTCATTTCTGAAAGTCTGGAGACGGGACACATTAGGCCCTCCACGTCGCCGGTTGCGGCTGGTTTCTTTTTTGTGAAAAAAAAAGATGGGGGCCTCCGTCCTTGTTTGGATTTTCGGGAATTGAATCGGATTACTGTCCGTGATCCATACCCCCTCCCTCTGATCCCTGATTTATTTAGTCAGGTTGTGGGTGCCAAATGGTTCTCCAAGTTGGATTTGAGGGGGGCCTACAACCTGATTAGGGTCAGAGAGGGGGATGAATGGAAAACTGCGTTTAATACCCCGGACGGCCATTTTGAAAGTCTCGTAATGCCGTTCGGGCTCACTAACGCCCCGGCGGTTTTCCAACATTTTGTCAATGATATTTTCCATCATTTGGTGGGTAGATTTGTAGTTGTTTACTTGGACGATATCTTGATCTATTCTCCCGATATGGAGACGCATCAGTCCCATGTCAAACAGGTGTTGCAGGTCTTACGGGACAACAAACTGTATGCTAAACTCGAGAAATGTGTTTTCGCCGTTCAGGAGGTTCGTTTTTTGGGGTACCTCTTGTCGCCGTTGGGTTTCCGGATGGATCCGGAAAAGGTCCGGGCGGTGCTAGATTGGGAACAGCCGGACAATCTACGGGCATTGCAACGCTTTTTGGGGTTTACCAATTTTTACCGTAAATTTATTAAGAACTATTCGGTACTGGTGACGCCTCTTATGGACATGACTAGGAAGGGGACGGATTTTTCTGAGTGGTCTGATTCTGCTCGCCAGGCTTTTTCCTCCCTGAAGCGTTGTTTTGCTTCCGCGCCTGTTCTTTGTCAGCCCGATCTTTCTCAGCCCTTCATTGTGGAAGTGGATGCGTCTGAGGTGGGGGTGGGGGCTGTGTTGTCGCAGGGCCCTTCGCCTGGGAGGTGGGTGCCCTGTGCGTTCTTCTCCAAGAAGTTGTCTTCGGCCGAGAGGAATTATGATGTGGGTAATAGGGAGCTGTTGGCTATTAAGTTGGCTTTTGAGGAATGGCGGCACTGGCTGGGGGGGCTGTCCATCCCGTCACGGTTATTACCGACCATAAGAACCTGTCTTACCTTGAGTCCGCCAGGCGTCTCAATCCCCGGCAGGCCAGGTGGTCTTTGTTTTTCACGAGATTTAATTTTACCGTCACCTACCGTCCGGGGGTTCAGAATGTGAAGGAGGATGCATTATCGCGTAGTTTTCCGGGTGGTAGTACTCATGAGAGTCCCGTCCCCATCTTGCAGGAGGGGGTGGTTGTTTCTGCTCTTTGCCCTGATCTGGAGGGGAGGTGTTGAAGGTTCAGGGGGCGCCCCTGCCTCCTGCCCTTCTGGGAGGCTTTTTGTGCCGTTCTCTTTGCGCCTCAGGGTGCTGTCAGAGCATCACGACTCTGTACTGGCGGGGCATCCGGGCGGTAGGGCCACTTTCGATCTCTTGTCTCGTCGCTTTTGGTGGCCGGGGTTGAGGAAGGACGTAGCGGAATTCGTATCCGCCTGTGGTGTGTGTGCACGTGCTAAGGTTCCGCATACCCATCCGTCTGGGTCTCTCGTGCCATTGTCTATTCCTGAGAGGCCATGGACACATTTGTCAATGGATTTTATCACCGATCTTCCGGCGTCTGCGGGCAAGACGGTGGTACTGGTAGTAGTAGATAGATTCAGTAAGATGGTTCGCTTTGTGGCACTGCCCGCACTTCCTAATGCTCGGACTCTGGCACAGGTGTTCGTAAGTGAGATTGTGAAGCTTCATGGGGTTCCCTCCGATGTGGTTTCTGATCGCGGTACTCAGTTCGTCTCCAAATTTTGGAAGGCTTTTTGTACACGTTTGGGGATAACGTTGTCCTTTTCTTCGGCTTTTCATCCTCAGTCTAATGGTCAAACCGAACGTGTGAATCAGAATTTGGAGACTTACCTGAGGTGTTTTGTCTCTGACCATCAGGAGACTTGGGCAAATTATTTGCCCTTGGCCGAATTCGCCCTTAATAATCGTCTTCAGGAGTCCACTGGCAAGTCACCGTTCTTCGGTGCATATGGGTTTCATCCTCAGTTTGGTACTTTTAGCGGTACGAGTCCTTCCGGAGTTCCGGAGGAGGACCGTTTTACCTCGTCCCTCTCCTCGGTTTGGCGGGGTGTACAGCGTAGCTTGAAGCTCTTAGGTGACAGGTACAAACGTATGGCTGACAGGAAGCGTGCGCCAGGTCCGGACCTATGTGTGAATGACTACGTGTGGTTGTCTACCAAGAATGTGAAGTTGAAGGTGCCCTCTTGGAAGTTGGGGCCCAGGTTTATTGGCCCCTATAGGATAACCGCCGTTATCAATCCCGTGGCGTTTCGTCTTGCGTTGCCTCCTGCTCTTAAGATTCACGATGTGTTTCACAGGTCGCTCCTCAAGCCGTATGTGCCGTCGTCTAACCCATCTCCTTTGCCTCCTGAGCCCATCTGTGTGGCGGGGAATCTGGAATTCGAGATCTCGAGGGTGGTTGATTCTCGCATGTTGCGCCGTTCTCTTCAGTATTTGGTGCACTGGAGGGGGTACGGTCCTGAGGAGCGGATGTGGGTGCCGGCGTCGGAGGTGTCCGCCGCAAGGCTGGTCCGCGCTTTTCACCGTTCCCATCCGGATAAGCCTGGTCCTGAGTGTCCGGGGGCCACTCGTAGGAGGGGGGGTACTGTCACGGGTGGCACGGATGACAGGGTGGAGGCCACGCGCAGACGATCCCAGCGTTTGGCCCACCAGCCATAATGGTGGAGGATGGTCCGTCTCTTTCAGGGGCATTTACCTTCTGTGTTGATGGAGAGAAGGTGTGATGAGATCTCTCTATTATGGGGAGACGGCTGTGGAGGTCTTGCGCTCGGTCTGGTTTTATCCACCAATGTTGTAGGTCACTAGGACCCAGCAGACTCCTTCCACCTTTGTAAGGAGGTTCATTACCCTTCCTCGGTGCAGGTGATAGTTCCTTGTGCACACTTTATCCTTGCTCCAGCAGAAGCTGAGATTGTGGAGGTTGCTGTGTTCTGCTGTCAGATAAGTGTTTCCTTTTCCCAAATGTCTGTCTTCCCTGGTGTTTGTCTTTAGTTGATAGTGGAGGGGTCTAGTGAACCTCTCCATCTGATCCTTAGATAAGATAGATCTAGGATCAGAGAGGGACGAGGTTCGTGGTCGGCGACAGTTGAGGAGACTGTATAGGGACGTTAGGGCAGACAGGGTCAGCTCTAGGAAGTCTAGGGGTCACCGTCTCCTTCTTGTGCCCTTAGCATTAGGGACTCCTGATTCCCCCCCCCCGTCGTTATCCTACGCTGGGTGTCTTCCCCACTCCCAGCGTGACACTGCATTGACTTTTGACAGGCCAAAGGGCTGGTAAGAGTACAAGCCATTGACTGTAATTAAAACTGACTTTTACTAATGTATGCCTATACAAAAGTCCCACAGATGGGAAGCCAGCATGTCAGTAGCCATTGTAAACCTTTTGTGCATGCCCTTGACAGACTCTTGAAGCTAAGCAGTGAGAGCCTTGGTCACGGACAAGATGGGAGACCTCATTAGAGACCCAATGGAAGTCTTTATGGGTGACCCAATGGGAATCTCAATGGGAGTCCATGGCTGCATTGACTTTTGACAGGCCAAACTGCTGGTAAGAGTAGAAGCCTTTGACTGTAATTAAAACTGACTTTTACTAATGTATGCCTATGCAAAAGTCAAATAGATGGGAAGTCAGCATGTCAGCAGCAATTGTAAACCCATTGTGCATGCCCTTGACAGACTCTTGAAGCTAAGCAGTGAGAGCCTTGGTCACGGGCTGGATGGGAGACCTCATGAAAGACTCACTGGAAGTCTCCATGGGTGACCCAATGAGAGTCCATGGCTGCATTGACTTTTGACAGGCCAAAGGGCTGGTAAGAGTAGAAGCCATTGACTTTAATTAAAACTGACTTTTACTAATGTATGCCTATACAAAAGTCCCACAGATGGGAAGTCAGCATGTCAGCAGCTATTGTAAACCCGTTGTGCATGCCCTTGACAGACTCTTGAAGCTGAGCAGTGAGAACCTTGGTCACGGGCAGGATGGGAGACCTCATGAAAGATCCAATAGATGTATCTATAGGTGTCCCAATGGGAATGTCAATGGGTGTCCATGGCTGCATTGACTTTTGACAGGCGAAAGGGCTGGTAAGAGAAGAAGCCATTGACTGTAATTAAAACTGACTTTTACTAATGTATACCTATACAAAGGTCCCACAGATGGGAAGCCAGCATGTCAGCAGCCATTGTAAACCCATTGTGCATGCTCTTGACAGACTCTTGAAGCTAAGCAGTGAGAGCCTTGGCCATGGGCTGGATGGGAGATCTCATTAGAGACCCAATGGGAGACTATGGCTGCATTGACTTTTGACAGGCCAAAGGGCTGGTAAGAGTAGAAGCCATTGACTGTAATTAAAACTGACTTTTACTAATGTATGCCTATACAAAAGTCCCACAGATGGGAAGCCAATATGTCAGCAGCCATTGTAAACCCATTGTGCATTCTCTTGACAGACTCTTGAAGCTAAGCAGTGAGAGCCTTGGTCACAGGCTGGATGAGAGACCCAATGGGAATCTCAATGGGTGACCCAATGGGAGACCATGGCTGCGTTGACTTTTGACAGGCCAATGGGCTGGTAAGAGTAGAAATCATTGACTGTAATTAAAACTGACTTTTACTAATGTATGCCTATACAAAAATCCCACAGATGGAAAGCCAGCATTTCAGCAGCCATTGTAAACCCAATGTGCATGCCCTTGACAGACTCTTAATGCTAAGCAGTGAGATCTTGGTCATGGGCTGGATGGGAGACCTCATGAGAGACCCAATGGAAGTCTCTATGGGTGACCCAATGGGAATCTCAATGGGAGACCAAGGCTGCATTGACTTTTGACAGGCCAAAGGGCTGGTAAGAGTAGAGGCCATTGACTGTAATTAAAACTGACTTTTACTAATGTATGCCTATACAAAAGCCCCACAGATGGAAGCCAGCATGTCAGCAGCCATTGTAAACCTATTGTGCATGCCCTTGACAGCCTCTTGAAGCTAAACAGTGAAAGCCTTGGTCACAGGGTGGATGGGATACCTCATGAGAGACCCAATGGGAATCTCAGTGGGAGTCCATGGCTGCATTGGCTTTTGACAGGCCAAAGGGCTGGTAAGAGTAGAAGCCATTGACTGTAATTAAAACTGACTTTTACTAATGTATGCCTATACAAAAGTCCCACAGATGGGAAGTCAGCATGTCAGCAGCCATTGTAGACCATTGTGCATTCCCTTGACAGACTCTTGAAGCTAAGCAGTGAGAGCCTTGGTCACGGGCTGGATGAGAGACCCAATGGGGATCTCAATGGGAGACCATGGCTGCATTGACTTTTGACAGGCCAAAGGGCTGGTAAGAGTACAAGCCATTGACTGTAATTAAAACTGACTTTTACTAATGTATGCCTATACAAAAGTCCCACAGATGGGAAGCCAGCATGTCAGCAGCCATTGTAAACCTTTTGTGCATGCCCTTGACAGACTCTTGAAGCTGAGCAGTGAGAGCCTTGGTCACGGGCAAGATGGGAGACCTCATTAGAGACCCAATGGAAGTCTTTATGGGTGACCCAATGAGAGTCCATGGCTGCATTGACTTTTGACAGGCCAAAGGGCTGGTAAGAGTAGAAGCCATTGACTTTAATTAAAACTGACTTTTACTAATGTATGCCTATACAAAAGTCCCACAGATGGGAAGTCAGCATGTCAGCAGCTATTGTAAACCCGTTGTGCATGCCCTTGACAGACTCTTGAAGCTGAGCAGTGAGAACCTTGGTCACGGGCAGGATGGGAGACCTCATGAAAGATCCAATAGATGTCTCTATAGGTGACCCAATGGGAATGTCAATGGGTGTCCATGGCTGCATTGACTTTTGACAGGCGAAAGGGCTGGTAAGAGAAGAAGCCATTGACTGTAATTAAAACTGACTTTTACTAATGTATACCTATACAAAAGTCCCACAGATGGGAAGCCAGCATGTCAGCAGCCATTGTAAACCTATTGTGCATGCCCTTGACAGACTCTTGAAGCAAAGCAGTGAGAGCCTTGGTCACGGGCTGGATGGGAGACCTCATGAGAGAGCTAATGGGAATCTCAATGGGAGACCTTGGCTGCGTTGACTTTTGACAGGCCAAAGGGCTGGTAAGAGTAGAAGTCATTGACTGTAATTAAAACTGACTTTTACTAATGTATGCCTATACAAAAGTCCCACAGATTGCAAGCCAGCATGTCAGCAGCCATTGTAAACCCATTGTGCATGCCCTTGACTGACTCTTGAAGCTAAGCAGTGAGAGCCTTGGTCACGGGCTGGATGGGAGACCTCATGAGAGACCCAATGGAAGTCTCTATTGGTGACCCAATGGGAATGTCAATGGGAGTCCATAGCTGCATTGACTTTTAACAGGCCAAAGGGCTGGTAAGAATAGAAGCCATTGACTGTAATTAAAACTGACTTTTACTAATGTATGCCTATACAAAAGCCCCACAGATGGGAAGCCAGCATGTAAGCAGCCATTGTAAACCTATTGTGCATGCCCTTGACAGCCTCTTGAAGCTAAACAGTGAAAGCCTTGGTCACAGGGTGGATGGGATACCTCATGAGAGACCCAATGGGAATCTCAGTGGGAGTCCATGGCTGCATTGGCTTTTGACAGGCCAAAGGGCTGGTAAGAGTAGAAGCCATTGACTGTAATTAAAACTGACTTTTACTAATGTATGCCTATACAAAAGTCCCACAGATGGGAAGTCAGCATGTCAGCAGCCATTGTAGACCCATTGTGCATGCCTTTGACAGACTCTTGAAGCTAAGCAGTGAGAGCCTTGGTCACGGGCTGGATGAGAGACCCAATGGGGATCTCAATGGGAGACCATGGTGCATTGACTTTTGACAGGCCAAAGGGCTGGTAAGAGTAGAAGCCATTGACTGTAATTAAAACTGACTTTTACTAATGTATGCCTATACAAAAGTCCCACAGATGGGAAGCCAGCATGTCAGCAGCCATTGTAAACCCATTGTGCATGCTCTTGACAGACTCTTGAAGCTAAGCAGTGAGAGCCTTGGCCATGGGCTGGATGGGAGACCTCATGAGAGATCCAATGGGAGACTATGGCTGCATTGACTTTTGACAGGCCAAAGGGCTGGTAAGAGTAGAAGCCATTGACTGTAATTAAAACTGACTTTTACTAATGTATGCCTATACAAATGTCCCACAGATGGAAAGCCAATATGTCAGCAGCCATTGTAAACCCATTGTGCATGTGTTGAGGGGGAACTGTTGGCATGATTAATAATTACTATATATAGATATGTACCTATGTATCTTTATAGATATACAATATACAGTATGTCTGTATATCAATAGTCCAACACATGCTGGGAATGGGGGGAGCTACAAAGAAGAGAAACTAAAACCAGTTCTCCCAGTTGTGGCCATCTCTGGCCAGGATGGGAGGAGTAGCACTGGCCAGTGGGTGGGTAGAATATGGGTTCTCAACACCTGGTCATATAGAAGCCCCTATTAGATCATAGCTTTCAGCCAATCAGAGTGGGATTGTTGGACAGGCCCCTTTTTCCTAGGGTTTTTACCAAGGTGCCTAGGACACACGCTCTCTCTTGGACGTTTGATCAGCATGAGGAAGGACCCGAAACACATGGCTGAGTATCTTACCATTTCCCTCCATAAACCTATTCATATATAGGGATAGTTTATTAGTTAGGTGGGTTTTATTATGCTTAGTTAATGTGGGTGGGTTGTATAGTTAGGAAACTGTGGGGTAAATGATATTGTAACAGTGTTATATTGTGATTTAGCTTAATTGTGTTGAGGAATAAACTTGTTATACTTTATTATAACAAAGTGTGATGAGTCTTCTCATAGATGGTATTAAAAGCAACAGAAAGACTTTATGTTGATAATTGTGCAATGGCAAAATAGCTATAGAGATTGCACAGGATTATTATTACCACTCCAGGATAACGGTAATAATATAATGAGCAGACCCCCTTTAACAGCATGCTCTTGACAGACTCTTGAAGCTAAGCAGTGAGAGCCTTGGTCACAGGCTGGATGAGAGACCCAATGGGAATCTCAATGGAAGACCATGGCTGCATTGACTTTTGACAGGCCAAAGGGTGGTAAGAGTAGAAGCCATTGACTATAATTAATACTGACTTTTACTAATGTATGCCTATACAAACATCCCACAGATGGGAAGCCAGCATGTCAGCAGCCATTGTAAACTGATTGTGCATGCCTTTGACAGACTCTTGAAGCTAAGCAGTGAGAGCCTTGGTCGCGGGCTGAGATGGGAGACCTCATGAGAGACCAAGTGGGAATCTCAATGGGAGACCAAGGCTGCATTGACTTTTGACAGGCCAAAGGGCTGGTAAGAGTAGAAGCCATTGACTGTAATTAAAACTGACTTTTACTAATGTATGCCTATACAAAAGTCCCACAGATGAGAAGCCAGCATGTCAGTAGCCATTGTAAACCCATTGTGCATGCCCTTGACAGACTCTTGAAGCTAAGCAGTGAGAGCCTTGGTCACGGGCTGGATGAGAGACCCAATGGGAATCTCAATGGGAGACCATGGCTGCATTGACTTTTGACAGGCCAAAGGGCTGGTAAGAGTAGAAGCCATTTACTGTAATTAAAACTGACTTTTACTAATGTATGCCTATACAAAAGTCCCACAGATGGGAAGCCAGCATGTCAGCAGCCATTGTAAACCCATTGTGCATGGCCTTGACATACTCTTGAAGCTAAGCAGTGAGAGCCTTGGTAATGTCCTGGATGGGAGACCTCATGAGAGACCCAATGGGAATCTCAGTGGGAGACTACAGCTGCATTGACTTTTGACAGGCCAAAGGGCTGGTAAGAGTAGAAGCCATTGACTGTAATTAAAACTGACTTTTACTAATGTATGCCTATACAAAAGTCCCACAGATGGGAAGTCAGCATGGCAGCAGCCATTGTAAACCCAATGTGCATTCCCTTGACAGACTGTTGAAGCAAAGCAGTGAGAGCCTTGGTCACGGTCTGAGATGGGAGACCTCATGAGAGACCAAATGGGAATCTCAATGGGAGTCCATGGCTGCATTGACTTTTGACAGGCCAAAGGGCTGGTAAGAGTAGAAGCCATTGACTGTAATTAAAACTGACTTTTACTAATGTATGCCTATACAAAAGCCCCACAGATGGGAAGCCAGCATGTCAGCAGCCATTGTAAACCTATTGTGCATGCCCTTGACAGCCTCTTGAAGCTAAGCAGTGAAAGCCTTGGTCACAGGCTGGATGGGATACCTCATGAGAGACCCAATGGGAATCTCAATGGGAGTCCATGGCTGCATTGGCTTTTGACAGGCCAAAGGGCTGGTAAGAGTAGAAGCCATTGACTGTAATTAAAACTGACTTTTACTAATGTATGCCTATATAAAAGTCCCACAGATGGGAAGTCAGCATGTCAGCAGCCATTGTAGACCCATTGTGCATGCCCTTTACAGACTCTTGAAGCTAAGCAGTGAGATCCTTGGTCACGGGCTGGATGAGAGACCCAATGGGGATCTCAATGGGAGACCATGGCTGCATTGACTTTTGTCAGGCCAAAGGGCTGGTAAGAGTAGAAGCCATTGACTGTAATTAAAACTGACTTTTACTAATGTATGCCTATACAAAAGTCCCACAGGTGGGAAGCCAGCATGTCAGCAGCCATTGTAAACCCATTGTGCATGCTCTTGACAGACTCTTGAAGCTAAGCAGTGAGAGCCTTGGTCATGGGCTGGATGGGAGACCTTCATGAGAGACCCAATGGGAATCTCAATGGGAGACTATGGCTGCATTGACTTTTGACAGGCCAAAGGGCTGGTAAGAGTAGAAGCCATTGACTGTAATTAAAACTAACTTTTACTAATGTATACCTATACAAAAGTCCCACACATGGGAAGCCAGTATGTCAGCAGCCATTGTAAACCCATTGTGCATGCTCTTGACAGACTCTTGAAGCTAAGCAGTGAGATCCTTGGTCACGGGCTGGATGAGAGACCCAATGGGGATCTCAATGGGAGACCATGGCTGCATTGACTGTTGACAGGCCAAAGGGTGGTAAGAGTAGAAGCCATTGACTATAATTAATACTGACTTTTACTAATGTATGCCTATTCAAACGTCCCACAGATGGGAAGCCAGCATATCAGCAGCCATTGTAAACCGATTGTGCATGCCTTTGACAGACTCTTGAAGCTAAGCAGTGAGAGCCTTGGTCACGGGCTGAGATGGGAGACCTCATGAGAGACCAAGTGGGAATCTCAATGGGAGACCAAGGCTGCATTGACTTTTGACAGGCCAAAGGGCTGGTAAGAGTAGAAGCCATTGACTGTAATGAAAACTGACTTTTACTAATGCATGCATATACAAAAGCCCCACAGATAGGAAGCCAGCATGTTAGCAGCCATTGTAAACCCATTGTGCATGCTCTTGACAGCCTCTTGAAGCTAAGCAGTGAGAGCCTTGGTAACGGGCTGGATGGGAGACCTCATGAGAGACCCAATGGGAATCTCAATGGGAGACCATGGCTGCATTGACTTTTGACAGGCCAAAGGGCTGGTAAGAGTAGAAGCCATTGACTGTAATTAAAACTGACTTTTACTAATGTATGCCTATACGAAAGTCCCACAGATGGGAAGCAGCATGTCAGCAGCCATTGTAAACCCATTGTGCATGCCCTTGACAGACTCTTGAAGCTAAGCAGTGAGAGCCTTTGGTCACGGGCTGCGATGAGAGACCCAATGGGAATCTCAATGGGCAGACCTGGCTGCATTGACTTTTGACAGGCCAAAGGGCTGGTAAGAGTAGAAGCCATTGACTGTAATTAAAACTGACTTTTACTAATGTATGCCTATACAAAAGTCCCACAGATGGGAAGCCAGCATGTCAGCAGCCATTGTAAACCCATTGTGCATGCCCTTGACAGACTCTTGAAGCTAAGCAGTGACTTGACAGACTCTTGAAGCTAAGCAGTGAGAGCCTTGGTCACGGCTGATGGAACTCATGAGAACCCAATGGAATCTCAATGAGAGAACTCAATGGCTGCATTGACTTTTGACAGGCCAAAGGGCTGGTAAGAGTAGAAGCCATTGACTGTAATTAAAACTGACTTTTACTAATGTATGCCTATACAAAAGTCCCACAGATGGAAGCCAGCATGTCAGCAGCCATTGTAAACCCATTGTGCATGCCCTTGACAGACTCTTGAAGCTAAGCAGTGAGAGCCTTGGTCACGGCTGGATGAGATAGAGACCCAATGGGAATCTCAAATGGGAGACCATGGCTGCATTGACTTTTGACAGGCCAAAGGGCTGGTAAGAGTAGAAGCCATTGACTATAATTAAACTGACTTTTACTAATGTATGCCTATACAAAGTCCCACAGATGGAAGCCAGCATTTAGCAGCCATTGTAAACCATTGTGCATGCCTTGACAGACTCTTGAAGCTAAGCAGTGAGAGCCTTGGTCACGGCTGAGATGGGAACCTCATGAGAGACCAATGGAATCTCAATGGGAGACCAGGCTGCATTGACTTTTGACAGGCCAAAGGGCTGGTAAGAGTAGAAGCCATTGACTGTAATTAAAACTGACTTTACTAATGTATGCCTATACAAAAGCCCACAGATGGGAAGCCAGCATGTTAGCAGCCATTGTAAACCCATTGTGCATGCTCTTGACAGACTCTTGAAGCTAAGCAGTGAGAGCCTTGGTACGGGCTGGATGGGAGACCTCATGAGAGACCAATGGGAATCTCAATGGGAGACCAAGGCTGCATTGACTTTTGACAGGCCAAAGGGCTGGTAAGAGTAGAAGCCATTGACTGTAATTAAAACTGACTTTTACTAATGTATGCCTATACAAAAGTCCCACAGATGGGAAGTCAGCATGTCAGCAGCCATTGTAAACCCATTGTGCATGCCCTTGACAGACTTTGAAGCTAAGCAGTGAGAGCCTTGTCACGGGGCCTGCATGAGAGACCCAATGGAATCGCAATGGGTCAAGAATCCATGGCTGCATTGACTTTTGACAGGCCAAAGGGCTGGTAAGAGTAGAACCATTGACTGTAATTAAAACTGACTTTTACTAATGTATGCCTATAACAAAAGTCCCACAGATGGAAGCCAGCATGTCAGCAGCCATTGTAAACCCATTGTGCATGCCCTTGACAGACTCTTGAAGCTAAGCAGTGAGAGCCTTGGTCACAGGCTGGATGAGAGACCCAATGGGATCTCAATGGAGACCATGGCTGCATTGACTTTTGACAGGCCAAAGGGCTGGTAAGAGTAGAAGCCATTGACTGTAATTAAAACTGACTTTTACTAATGTATGCCTATACAAAAGTCCCACAGATGGGAAGCCAGCATGTCAGCAGCCATTGTAAACCCATTGTGCATGCCCTTGACAGACTCTTGAAGCTAAGCAGTGAGAGCCTTGGTCATGGGCTGGATGGAGACCTCATGAGAGACCCAATGGAATCTCAATGGAGACTATGGCTGCATTGATTTTGACAGGCCAAAGGGCTGGTAAGAGTAGAAGCCATTGACTGTAATTAAAACTGACTTTTACTAATGTATGCCTATACAAAAGTCCCACAGATGGGAAGTCCAGCATGTCAGCAGCCATTGTAAACCCATTGTGCATGCCCTTGACAGACTCTTGAAGCTAAGCAGTGAGAGCCTTGTCACGTGTGGACTATGGAGACCTCATGAATCGGAACCCAATGGGAATCTCAATGGGAGACCATGGCTGCATTGACTTTTGACAGGCCAAAGGGCTGGTAAGAGTAGAAGCCATTGACTGTAATTAAAACTGACTTTTACTAATGTATGCCTATACAAAAGTCCCACAGATGGGAAGCCAGCATGTCAGCAGCCATTGTAAACCCATTGTGCATGCCCTTGACAGACTCTTGAAGCTAAGCAGTGAGAGCCTTGGTCACGGGCTGGATGGGAGACCTCATGAGAGACCAATTGGAATCTCAATGGGAGACCATGGCTGCATTGACTTTTGACAGGCCAAAGGGCTGGTAAGAGTAGAAGCCATTGACTGTAATTAAAACTGACTTTTACTAATGTATGCCTATACAAAAAGTCCCACAGATGGGAAGCCAGCATGTCAGCAGCATTGTAAACCCATTGTGCATGCCCTTGACAGACTCTTGAAGCTAAGCAGTGAGAGCCTTGGTCAGGGCTGGATGGGAGACCTCATGAGAGACCCAATGGGAATCTCAATGGGAGATTCATGCTGCATTGACTTTTGACAGGCCAAAGGGCTGGTAAGAGTAGAAGCCATTGACTGTAATTAAAACTGACTTTTACTAATGTATGCCTATACAAAAGTCCCACAGATGGGAAGCAGCATGTCAGCAGCCATTGTAATCCCATTGTGCATGCCCTTGACAGACTCTTGAAGCTAAGCAGTGAGAGCCTTGGTCACGGTGTGGGATCTGAGAGTACCCAATGGAATCTCAATGGGAGACCTATTGGCTGCATTGACTTTTGACAGGCCAAAGGGCTGGTAAGAGTAGAAGCCATTGACTGTAATTAAAACTGACTTTTACTAATGTATGCCTATACAAAAGTCCCACAATGGGAAGCCAGCATGTCAGCAGCCATTGTAAACCCATTGTGCATGTCTTGACAGACTCTTGAAGCTAAGCAGTGAGAGCCTTGGTCAGGTGGATGGGAGACCTCATGAGAGACCCAATGGGAATCTCAATGGAGACCATGGCGACATTGACTTTTGACAGGCCAAAGGGCTGGTAAGAGTAGAAGCCATTGACTGTAATTAAAACTGACTTTTACTAATGTATGCCTATACAAAAGTCCCACAGATGGGAAGCAGCATGTCAGCAGCCATTGTAAACCCATTGTGCATGCCCTTGACAGACTCTTGAAGCTAAGCAGTGAGAGCCTTGTCACGGCTGGATGGGGACCTCATGGAGACCAAAGTTGGACGAATCTCAATGGGAGACCATGGCTGCATTGACTTTTGACAGGCCAAAGGGCTGGTAAGAGTAGAAGCCATTGACTGTAATTAAAACTGACTTTTACTAATGTATGCCTATACAAAAAGTCCCACAGATGGGAAAGCAGCATTCAGCAGCCATTGTAAACCCATTGTGCATGCCTTGACAGACTCTTGAAACTAAGCAGTGAGAGCTCTTGGTCACGGGGGATGGCATGAGAGACCCAATAGGGAATCTCAATGGGAGACCATGGCTGCATTGACTTTTGACAGGCCAAAGGGCTGGTAAGAGTAGAAGCCATTGACTGTAATTAAAACTGACTTTACTAATGTATGCCTATACAAAAGTCCCACAGATGGGAAGCCAGCATGTTAGCAGCCATTTAAACCCATTGTGCATGCCCTTGACAGACTCTTGAAGCTAAGCAGTGAGAGCCTTGGTACCCGGGCTGGATGGGAGACCTCATGAGAGACCAAGTGGGAATCTCAATGGGAGACCAAGGCTGCATTGACTTTTGACAGGCCAAAGGGCTGGTAAGAGTAGAAGCCATTGACTGTAATTAAAACTGACTTTTACTAATGTATGCCTATAAAAAGTCCCACAGATGGGAAGCCAGCATGTCAGCAGCATTGTAACCCATTTGCATGCCCTTACAGACTCTTGAAGCTAAGCAGTGAGAGCCTTGGTCATGGGCTGATGGGAGACCTCATGAGAGACCAATGGGAATCTCAATGGGAGACTACGGCTGCATTGACTTTTGAAGGCCAAAGGGCTGGTAAAGAGTAGAAGCCATTTACTGTAATTAAAACTGACTTTTACTAATGTATGCCTATACAAAAGTCCCACAGATGGGAAGCCAGCATGCAGCAGCCATTGTAAACCATTGTGCATGCCCTTGACAGACTCTTGAAGCTAAGCAGTGAGAGCCTTGGTCACGGGCTGGATGAGAGACCCAATGGAATCCAATGGAGACCGTGGCTGCATTGACTTTTGACAGGCCAAAGGGCTGGTAAGAGTAGAAGCCATTGACATTTAATTAAAACGACTTTTACTAATGTATGCCTATACAAAAGTCCCACAGATGGGAAGCCAGCATGTCAGCAGCATTGTAAACCCATTGTGCATGCCCTTGACATACCTTGAAGCTAAGCAGTGAGAACCTTGGTCGGGTGGATGGAGACTCATGAGAGACCCAATGGGAAATCTCAATGGGAGCCATGGCTGCATGACTTTTGACAGGCCAAAGGGTGGTAAGAGTAGAAGCCATTTACTGTAATTAAAACTGACTTTTACTAATGTATGCCTATCAAAAGTCCACAGATGGAAGCCAGCATGGCAGCAGCCATTGTAAACCCATTGTGCATTGCCCTTGACAGACTTGAAGCTAAGCAGTGAGAGCCTTTGGTCTGACTGGCTATGATTGAGCAAGGACCAATGGGAATCTAATGGAGACCATGATTTGCATTGACTTTTGACAGGCAAAGGGTGGTAAGAGTAGAAGCCATTGACTGTAATTAAACTGACTTTTACTAATGTATGCCTTACTAAATCCCACAGATGGAAGCCAGCATGTCAGAGCATTGTAAACCATTGGCATGCCCTTGACAGACTCTTGAAGCTAAGCAGTGAGAGCCTTGGTCAGGCTGGATGGGAGACCTCATGAGAGACCAAATGGAATCTCATGGGAGACCATGGAGCATTGACTTTGACAGCAAGGGCTGTAAGAGTAGAAGCCATTGACTGTAATTAAAACTGACTTTTACTAATGTATGCCCATACAAAAGTCCCACAGAGGAAGCAGCATGTCAGCAGCCATGTAAACTCATTGTGCATGCCTTACAGACTCTTGAAGCTAAGCAGTGAGAGCCTGTCACGGTGGATGGAGACCATGGAACCAATGGGACTGGTGCATTGACTTTGACAGCCAAAGGCTGTAAGAGTAGAAGACCATTGACTGTAATTAAAACTGACTTTTACTAATGTATGCCTATAAAAAGTCCCACAGATGGGAAGCCAGCATGTCAGCAGCCATTGTAAAACCCATTGTGCATGCCCTTGACAGACTCTTGAAGCTAAGCATGAGAGCCTTGGTCAGGGCTGGATGGGAGACCTCATGAGAGATCCCAATGGAAGCCATGGGACAATGACGCTGCATTGACTTTTGACAGGCCAAAGGGCTGGTAAGAGTAGAAGCCATTGACTGTAATTAAAACTGACTTTTACTAATGTATGCCTATACAAAAGTCCCACAGATGGGAAGCCAGCATGTCAGCAGCCATTGTAAACCCATTGTGCATGCCCTTGACAGACTCTTGAAGCTAAGCAGTGAGAGCTTTGGTCGGTGGATGGAGATTCATGAGAGACCAAGTGGGAATCTCAATGGAGACCATGGCTGCATTGACTTTTGACAGGCCAAAGGGCTGGTAAGAGTAGAAGCCATTGACTGTAATTAAAACTGACTTTTACTAATGTATGCCTATACAAAAGTCCCACAGATGGAAGTCAAGCATGTCAGCAGCCATTGTAAACCCATTGTGCATGCCCTTGACAGACTCTTGAAGCTAAGCAGTGAGAGCCTTGGTCACGGCTGGATGGGAGACCTCATGAGAGACCCAATGAAATCTCAAGGGAGACCAGGCTGCATTGACTTTTGACAGGCCAAAGGGCTGGTAAGATAGAAGCCATTGACTGTAATTAAACTGACTTTTACTAATGTATGCCTATACAAAAGCCCACAGATGGGAAGCAGCATGTCAGCAGCCATTGTAAACCCATTGTGCATGCCCTTGCCAGACTCTTGAAGCTAAAAAAATTGAGAGCCCTTGGTCCGGGCTGATGAGAGACCCAATGGGAATCTTTATGGGAGACCGGCTGCATTGACTTTTGACAGGGCCAAAGGGTGGTAAGAGTAAAGCCATTTACTGTAATTTAAACTGACTTTTACTAATGTATCCTATACAAAGTCCCACAGATTGGAAAGCAGCATGTAGCAGCCATTGTAAACCCATTGTGCATCCCTTGACAGACTCTTGAAGCAAGCATGAGAGCTTTTTGGGGGAATGGGGCCAATGGGAACCGGCCAAATTACTTTTTAAGGCCAAAGGGCGGAAAAATGAAGCCATTGACTTAATTAAAACTGACTTTTAAATTTAAACCTTTAAAAAAATCCCACAGGGGGGCCGCGTCACAGCCTTGAAACCCATGGATGCCCCTTTAAACTCTTAATAAGTGAGGCCCGGGGCCCGGGGGTGGATGGAGACCCATGAGAGACCAATGGAAACTCAAGGGGGAAACCGGGGATTGACTTTTTTTACAGGCCAAAGGGGGCGGTAAGATAAAGCCATTTAAAAGTAATTAAAATGACTTTTACTAATGTTTTTTTTAAACCAAAAACCCCCAATGGGAAGCCCGATGCAGCAGCCTTGTAAAACCCTTGTGCTCTTGGGGCCA